>BMAU01001226.1:0-89029 GCA_019973935.1 Trichonephila clavipes
CTTTGCAAATTTTTAGGCCCCGGAAACGAAAATGTACCTTTTAAAAATAGTTGAATGTTGAAAGCACAGAAATTTTTATAATTACAAAATTTCACAACTGTATTAAATGTTGAATTAAAATTGTGCGAATTTTTTGAAATGTTCGATACACGGAAAAAAAGTTTCATATAATTTTTATAAATGAAGTTATAAAAACTTTGAATTTGATAAGTAGTTATTAAATATTTAAAATTTGAGTATTTTTTAAAAATTCGTAAAAAAGTTTTCGGCATTTTATTTTTTAAATCGGTGACACTAAAGGATCAAAGTATGAGTTTTTTAAAATCCTTTTCATATAAACTCATGGATATTGGTTCATTTTAGAAAAAATCTTAAATTATATAAACTATAGTTGTTTTGTAAAAAAAAAACCTGTGTCGTGACGAAATAAATTTTCTTTCCAATTACAAACTTGTTGGCGAAGTTTTTAAATGCGCGAATAAAATTTTGAGTATTTTTTTTAAAAAAATAAGAAAATTTAACCCATGATGCAATTTTGATCCCGGGTACTACCGTTTTATAAAGAAGCGCGTTAAACAATCACGCCGCCATGTCTTCAAGGAGAAGCAGTAAGAGGACCTTTAAAATGAAAATTCAATTCAGAGATATTCAATTTCGTATTGCGTTTTTTGTTAAAGTTAAAAAAGAATTTTCGGGCTTCATTTTTAAGCTAATGCCTTTAATCTTCATATATAGATTGCAGACAAAGGTAATTTTTAAACAAAAGTAATGTTTAAATATTTCTCGCAAAAAGGGAAAAAAACGAAAAACAATTTTTAAAAAAAAAAAAAACCCGTAATTTTTAAGATATTTTATTAATCTTTGTAAAGATTGCGGATAATATCGTTCTACACACGGAAAAACAGTTTCGTGAGATTATTTTTATAAATAAAGAAGTTATTTAATATTTAAATAAAATTTTGATTATTTTTTGAACAATCGTAAAAAGGTTTTTGACATTTAATTTTTTAAATGACTGATTCTAAAAGAGAAAAGGTTGAACTTTTTAGTCTAAAATATTTTTCATTAACGTGAAAGAAAATGCAAGCGGAACGATTTAGAAATCATACTCATAAAAACGTATCGATTTGACTCATTTAAAAAAAATCATAGAAAATATAATTATTTTGTAAAGTAAAATATTCCGTATCGTGGGGAAGTAAATGATCTTTCCGATTCTGTAATTATTTTTTGTCTGATTTTAATGAAAAAAATTAGATCGTGTTTTAAAAACGTCTGAAAAATAAAAGGTTCCGAGATTTTAAACTTGGCCCCTGGTGGGAAAAAATAGCTCTAATTATGCGTTTTAAGGTTTTTAATTAATATCTTTTAACTAATTGAATATCGAAATATAAATGGTCAAAACGGGATTCCGCGGACCATTCCCGAACTTTTAGTACCTTCGGCGAGTTTCTGCGTCGTGCGGTTCGTGAGAAGATAGGGTCACATAGATACGTTTGTTTACCTACGAATTTTAATAGTGTAGATCAGGGGTGTCCAACCCAAATGACCTTGAGGACCACTTTAGAAAAACATAATCTCGCGAGCCGCTCAAATATATGTAATTTTATATCAGATTTGGAAACAAAAAAAAGCCATTTATTGATTGAAAATTTAAAACAGAAGGAATTATTATTTTCATAATTTTTCATGTATACAGGGAATATAATAATGTTTATATAATATAATTATGTAATGATCAAATAATATTTAAAATATTAGTTACCATTTTCTTGATAAATACGGTGTTCCTTTTGAATTGATCTTTCGTTCCTCATTGTTGAAATTTGATAGTGCTGTCATTCTCAAACGATTAAGTATATGTTGCGCTTTATCTTAACCATTCTGAATATTTTTTTTAAACTTTAAAAACATCTCTGACTGCCTTTCGCTTTTTGGGCACTCCAAACAGAGTAGAGAAATGAAAAGATTGTGTGTGTGTCGCCCACACAGAGATTCATGTACCACCATAACGCAATTCGGAATTTATTAAAGTAATTTATAGAAAAATTAAATGTGTGTGTGTGTAACTGTTTGATAAAATATGAATCTATTTTAATCTGAAGGACATTTCTATTATCAAAAAGGATTTATTTTAAAACAAGAACAGGTAGCAGGCAAATACATTGTAGATTTAATTTCCCTTCTCAAATAAATTTCAAAATGAAAAAACTTTAAAAACCTGTTATTTAAAGATTTTTTTAAAAAGAGTCGGCGGGCTGCATGTTGGACACTCCTGGGGTAGATATCTATACATATAAATAAAAATGAAGTGTCTTTTTGTAATTTGAAATTAACAGCTTTTTACTAAATGCATTTAAAAGTATATACGGTACTTACATGAAAAAATCAATTTTAAAATTTTTTGTCTGTCTATCTATCTATCTGTCTGTTTGTTCCGGCTAATCTCTGGAACGGCTGGACCAATTTTGACGAAACTTTCACTGGCAGATAGATAATGTTACAAGGAATAACTTAGGCTACTTTTATTTTAGAAAAAAAAATTAGGATTTCGAGAAAATAAAATTAAAACCAATGAAATAGTGAGCAAAATCAGATTCAAATAGGGATTATTTATTTCAATAGGGACTATTTTTATTCAATAGGGATTATTTTTATTTAATAGGAATTATTTTATTTCACGAGCCTTCTGTCTCAACGATTGCTAGCAGTTATATCAAACTTTTTTTTTGATTAGGTTGCTGCCATTCGCGACATTTCCCGTTCATGTCTTGATCCTAATGATTTTACAGTCCTTAACTGCATTGTCAAAGGTAATGTGTCCCTTTCAACCCCCTCCCCTTCCTTGCGGCTTCGTTTGTGTTCGCGTTTCACCCTACTTGCTACTTATACCTATTTTGATCCTAAAGATTTTAGTCCTAACCCCATCGACAGTGTCAAAGGTCATGCGTCCCTTTTGCCCCTTGCTCAACAAAAAGCAAAGAAAAAAATAAAACAAAAAAGAAACATAGATTCACATAGAAGAAAAGTTTTTGTAAACTCTGCGAAGTGAATAAACACTTTTTTGTTAAATTCCACGTGGACGAAGTCGCGGATAACAGCTATTTAACATAAAATAAATGCATCAGAAAGTAATATTAACGTATTACACATCCAGATAAAAAAATTTTACACTATTCTTAGCGTTTATTACACAAAATTTGTAACAATGTGTTACTTTTGCTGAGCAGGTAGGTGTTTTCAAAAATCGACACACAAGAAAGTTACGGGGCGTCATAAATAATAATAATTAAAAAATCAGCAATTATATATGAAGACTTAAAATTTAACAAACATGGTTTTTTCGTTCAGCTTGGTTATGTGAAAAGTTTTTTTTTGTTTAATTTAAACAATTCACGTAAAATTAACTTATTAAAAACTTCTTTATCCTTCAGTCTGTATTTTTAAATTCACCCGTGCGAAGAACGGGTATACTAGCTAGTTTATATATGTATATATATATATATATATATATATATATATATATATATATATATATATATATATATATATATATATATATATAATTTTCCCTTCAAATAAATTTTCAAAAATGAAAAACTTTAAAAACCTGTTATTTAAAGATTTTTAAAAAGATTCGGCGTGCCGCATGTTGGACACCCCTGGTGTAGATATTTAAAAATAATCAAGGTTATGTAAATGTACTGCTGAAGGTTAAAAGAATTAGGTATTTGAATTTTGTATATTTTTACAACGATCTATCTGTGTGAAATATTTAAATCTATTTATTCTTTTGATAATGAGTAAATAAAAATGTGTATTGTATTGTTAGTGGTGAGGCTGCTACAGAAATGTCAGTTAGTATTGAATTTTCTTATATTTTTGAGAAGTACTGTAATATATGATTTCAAATGTAATGTAGCACATATTGCAAGTTCGAAATAAGTGACTGCTGTAAAAACATAATTCCTATTTTGTTTTCTTTGTTGAATGTACTGAACCTGTGTGTAATCATTTGCTGTAATAATATCTATTCATCTGTTATTACTGTTCTGCTTTGTCATTTTGAAGCATCCATGATTGTAATGTTTTTCCTTTTAGCGTTTAATTCTAAAGCTTTTCCTTCCAAATTAAAGTCTCATACTGAGTGGCAAATCAAATACATTTATGCATATATTTTTGAAAGTATTACAATTACAGCTACTTTAATGTTTAAATCAAAAGTAATTATATATTAGAAAAAATATTTCTTCACTTGTATGTTATAACTAGCTGCATGGCCCGGCGTTGCACGGGCTTTCTCTACTTTTATAAGTTTTTCCTTTTCTTCAAAAAATCAGTACTACCATTATTCTTTTTCGAAATTACTCCCCCTTTGTTTCTTTCCCCTTCGCTTAGCGCTGACTTTTACCGAGTGTATAACTTAATTTCCTCTTTCCTTCATGCCGCCAGCACTTTTGTGCGGGTGTGTACGCGTACGATGCGAGTGATTGCTATAATGATGTCATTAAAATTCCCTTTTTCGAATTTCTTTTTACTTCTTTTCACTGACAGACATGTTTCTTTCCCTTCATTTATTGCACGAACATTTTTGAATGCATAAACATTTAGTCATGGAAATTCCCCTTCTCTCTAGCTGTTAGCACTTCCTGTTGTGTGTGTATGATTTCCATATTAACATCATTACACTGCGAAAAACCGGTATTCAAAACAGAGTACAAAATACTCACTTTTGACTACGTCACATGCTCAAAATGGCTCCGATGAAACATACTCAAATTTGAGAAATGCGCATATTCATTTTTGTAAACAAATACATACTCATTTTTGAACCTGTAGCTGGATCAAATTTGAGAATGTAATGTACTCAATAACGAGTTTATAATGGGTCAAATATGAGTATGTATAGTATTTTTTTCGATACTGTTGTATCTAATACGAATTTTTAATATACATCAAATCAAATTTAAAGGGATCTAAATATGTGATACCCAAGTTGTAAATTTCATTTTTTCCATCTTATATATTACTTAATTTACATTTTATGAAGTTTTTACCACTTAACTTTGAAAATCTAAATTCGTTTTGTATTTATTGTGCTACAAAAATGTATTTGCGTATCATCACATAAGTGGCAACGTTCAAGATAATTCGCCATGTCTCCTACGCACTGAATTAGCAACTGGTACTTCGTTTTATATAATGTCGCCAATATTTTTGCGGTGATACGCAAGTTCCAACAAAAATATAATTTTTGTTTTTAAAAATGCATTTGCTATATGATCATAAACTGTATTATTTTTGAACTTATACCTCAAATTTAAATCTTTGAAAATAATGCAATAGTTAAACAAATGTGTAAGCAATTTGGTTCATTAAAAGTTATATTTCTAGAAGCAATATTTTTTGTTTCTTTAAAATTCTATACAAACAGAAAATTACATTTTATTTAAAATCAGCCCAATAAGTATCTTGGAAACATTATTAATTGTCTTCAAAACACTATGATGAATAGCAGACTTTTCATATTAAAAATTTCTAAACATAAAGTAAGACAGGAATATGTTCTTTACATATTATGTAACATGAGAAAAAAAACTTCGAAAACTTAGAAACCCGACTAAAATAAGCCTCATTAGGCCCCCAGGTGAGTAAGTATTTTTTATATCAATTATTTTGTTTAAATCAATACATACACAACCTCTGCTCTCAACACTCTTCAACCGAGCTAATGGGACTCCCTTTTAATCCATTCAGATGGAAATAAAAATGCATTGTAATTTTTGTTACAAATCAAGCTAACTTTTATATTAACTGATTTTGTACTCTATCACCAAAGAAAACAACTATTGTAGTTTTTAAGTTAATGATTTTTTAAATCAAAAATTAAAATATTTACAAAGTTTAGTCCTTAGAAAAATGTTAAAACAACTAAAACAGTAGATTTTTACACTTACAAAACATTTAAAATGCACAAATTTTTAACCAACTGGAAAGAGTTTTTAGAGAAGTTTTCAGCGCCCATTTAGAAGAAAAAAAAATAACATCTAAGAACCTGTCGACCATAACCTAGCCATTTTACTAGTGTGCAGCATTTTTTTTTAAATGATTCACTGAAAACAAGAAAAATAATACAAACCAAATCATACCTCTGAAATATTTGACATGCCTTCACCCATAAGAGTTATATTTTATTGAATTTTTTTAATCAATATCTATAAATATAATCCATATTATAGTCAACTCCATTCTTGTTTGTATAGCATTGCTTAGGTTATGTTTTAATCAAATATACATGAAATTTTATCATTTTAAATATAGAAACTTTTCATGTGTAAAGGTACATAATTAAACAATTTTTTTTTTACTTTTATCAAATCAACAGCATGTCTTGGGAGTTACTAAATATGAGTAAAAATGCCTTTCAAACAATGTTGTTTCAAGTGTTTTAGAGAAGTTTTCAGTGCCCATTTAGAAGAAAAAAGAACATCTAAGGACCAGTCGAACCATAATCTAGCTATTTTGCTAGTGCACAGAATTCTTTTTTAATGATTCACTGTAAACAAGAAAAATAAAACAAACCAAATAATATTTTTGAAATATTAATTCTGGAAATTGTACACATACATATCAGACATTGAAAAAACAACAAGGATATAAGTGTGATTTTTGAAACAAGACACCTTCATCCATAAGAGTTATTTTTTATTGATTTTTTAAAATAAAATCTTTCTCTCTATATATAATCCTTGTTATAGGCAACTCCATTCTTATTTGTATAGCATAACTGAGCTTATGTTTTAATGTAATATACATCAAATTATCATTTTAAATATGGAAAGTTCTAATGTGTAAAGGTTCATAATTAAACAGATTTTTTTTTTACTTTTATCAAATCAACAGCATGTCTTGGGAGTTACTAAATATGAGTAAAAAATCCCTTCCAAACAATGTTGTTTCAAGTAAATTACTTGTTAGGATACACGAGTCATCTAAATTATATACTGAAGAATTTAAAGATGGCTGGTTCTGAGAGGAATCTTAAAAGTATCTTCATTAGAGTAAAATCTCTGCAAATGTTGTTCATAATTATATAGTTTTTAAATGACTATCTATAAAATTTAGCATCACATATTTAGTGTTATGCTACCCCTTATGGCTGTTTTGAATATGACGACAAAGACTACAATGGGAATCAAATGGTCTTCTGCAGAAAGTGCAAAATGTATGAAATTTGTAAATTATTTTTTATCCATAAAATATAAAAAAGGAAAAAATCGGAACTATGTGAAAAATTTTAAATAAATAATGATTTTAAATATTAAAAATGAAGATTTAGCTTAGAAGTAGAAATGAAATTAATGCAAATTAAAAATAAAGCGTTCATAATGTACAAACAAGGTAAAAGATTTTAAAAAATACGATTTTCTAACGTACTCATAAAGGCATGTCTTGCTAAGTGAGAATCAACATAGCACTGTTCAGCTACACTAGGGCTTTTGGCGACAGACCTCATAATCTTGAACCATGGTAAAGTGATGAGGATGACACCTGTGCTGGCACCCCTCCTCTTCCAACAACCACACCAGCAGGAGGACGTTTGAGCTCTTGACTAATTTAATGTGCATCACTCCCCTACACGGCAGTGCGGGTCTTCAGCTGCACTAGGCTCGAATTCAAGATACAACAGCCATGAGTCTGTTACCTTGACCACTAAGCTACCATGTCACATTTATAAAAACTACTGTTGAAAAAGTATAACACGTTGGAACAATATATACATATAGGGAGCTAATTTGTTATCAGTACCCAACGTGCAAAATGTCTTTTGGATGCGGTTTTGAAATCACTGTAAATAAGATTTTGGAATCCAAGAAGGCGGTCTCGCACTAAGAACTCAACATGTAAGTAATTGAAAAGAATAGCTTATTCCTGACAAAAGAGGAATTACTTTAATTTTAAAAAAAAAGCAAAAATGTAAGTACTATTATTGTAGAAAACCAGTTATAGAAAAATATGAGTACCAGGATTAAAAGAAATAGAACACAAGGTATTTAGAAATGCTGGGAAAAGCAGAAGAAAAATGGAAAAATAATAACTGTTAAAAACTAAAAAAAATTCAAACCAAAAAAAAAGAAATCACTATCACGATGTAAAAAAAATTAACGGTGAGATGTTATAAATCAGCGCGATTCTCTCTTTAAATGTTTTTTTTATATGTTCGTGGGATTTGAATGTATTGAAAATAATTTGAAGAACATTTAAAAATACATCAATTAAAAATAAAGTTCAAGTAAAATTACAATTTGCAGCCGGTGAAAAAAAGAATGATTTCCAATAGATTTACTATCGTGGCCAAGCAAATTTACATTGTAAACATCTGCAATAAAATATACAGTTGTCAAATTATTTAACCTGTCTGGAAGCTATCTTCATTTTGCTGCCATGCTTATCACATTTCATAATGGTCAAAATAAGCAAAATCTCAATCAAGAATAAGAATTTTTTTTTTATAAAAAAAAATATTAGAAAATAAAGTGCAAATTTAGTAATCCTTTTAGTCCATAAAAATTGAAAGTGGAGCCCTAATATTCTTTTATTAACAGATTTAGTAAAAGCCAATAATTGAAAAATATCCATTTATGAATAAGTGACAGAAGACTAAGACTACAATCTAGACAGCAGGAAGCATGGAAATGCTTGTTTGTGGAAAAAAATCCACTTAAAAATGTCTGAAATTAATAAGGATACTGCCATAAATATAAATTAGTAAAAAATTCATTTTAATATACTATAATAATAATATCAAATAATATATATAATAAATGATAGTAAAATAAAATTACGAGGAGGATAAAATTAAAAAAATATATAATAGAAAAAATAATGGATGACAACCACATAACCAAATTTAAAGGTATTGGTAACCATATTGTAATGTTATCGCCCAACTTGACAATTGTCAACAACACTTGGTACATAGTGTACCGATATCAAATTGGAACATTAATTTCAATACTATAAACACGACAAACTCTCCTTTCCCCTCCAACTTGAAATCAAGAATCTGATATGTATCTCATTCATTTTCATTCAAATAAACAAAACACTATGGTCACATTACAAAATGTTGTGAATTAAAACTTACTTTAAGTGGGCTTTCTGCAGTGACATAACATACAGCCCCATATTGTGGTGGAAGGGCCTAGGGGCCCAAAGCATGACAGCAGCCAAGTACCTACCCTTTGTAAAATGCAACTTGGACGCCCAAATATTCTCCGTTGTGCCACTGCCTTTCTGCACTATGTTATAAGATAAATCTGTACTTACATATTATGGCAACAATGTTCAAGATAACTCGCCTTGGGGGGGCAGTATCAATTTTGCATGTGGCCCCGTATGCGCTGAATTGGCAATCATGTGTTTCGTTTCAAATAATGTTACTAAAAGGCTATGATAATATGTAAGTACTGTGATAAATCTAATTTAAACAATGCAGATTAATTAGTATTAAGACAAAATATCAATTCAATATCAGTACTAAGTAGATTTAATTTTTATTCCATTACCGGTATGTCCATGGGACTCAGAAAGGGGAAATGCAATCACATACAAGATACCGTGTTCCGTGAAGTAATCATGGTCCTGAACGGATAAATAAAATCGTAAAATATACTTCATCCGTTTTAATGTCAAGAATCTGATATATATCTCATTCATTTTCATCCAAATAAACAAAACCTTGGTCACATTAAAGGTGTGTTATGAATCAGAAAATCAATGTGTTGTGAATTAAAACTTTCACTGGGCTTGTGGCTTTATTATTATAAGTAATACCAGTTTAATAAGAATTTTTAGACATATCACAATAGTTTTCAATCAAAGCAATGTATTATTATCATGAAAGTATAGCCTTTATGCAGTGGCGTAACGTACACCTCCATATTGCGGGGGGCGAAGCCTAACAGCAGCCAAGTATACCTACCCTTTGTAAAATCCAACTTGGGAGCCCAAATGTTCTCTGTTACGCCACTGCCCTTCACTATGTTTTAAGATAAATCAGTACTTACATATTATGGCAACAACGTTCAAGGTAACTCACCAAGTTTGTAATATCAATTTCGCATGTGTTGTGTGTCATATAATGTTACTAAAAGGTTGTGATAATATGTAAGTACTGTGATAAATCTTATTTAAACAATGCAGATCAATTACTAATAAGCCAAAATATCCATTAAATATTAGTAAAGTAGATTTAATTTTTATACTTAATGTCTAATACCAAAAAGTAAAAATCATTCTTGAAATATACTATGTTCAATTTTACTCATTCTGTACAGTTAATTTTGATTCTTTCAATATTCGAAAATGAGAGCGAAAGGAATTGTAAAATAAGTGTATTGAAATTGTCTGTATAAAAAGTTTTAAGACATTTTCCATAACTTAATTAATATGCTAAAAAAAGTACTTCAAAGCTTTTCCAGAAACTACATTCAAGGCACCTTCTACTAACAGTACTAATTGATAATAGCTTAATACAATGTTTAGTAAATTGGTTAAACCATATAGCATACTGAAACATGTTAATGCTACAATTCATATAAAGCACATTTTACTGCAAAACAATAGTTTTATTTATGTAACATAATGGTCAATGGGAATCGATCGCCAAACAACTTAATTTAAATGCATTACTGATAACTTGATAAATATTTTTTTATTTCTCTTTTTTTTTCTTTATTTGCATTGTAAAATTTCACTGTGATTTCTCTTAACACCTATCGCGAAATTAAGTTGCTTGGCGCTAATTTCGGTTGCTGCAAAATTAACTTCGCCAAGGACCCCTCTCCCTTATTCTATACTGAAACCCAGAGTGAGTTTCTTCAGAATGTTGCTTGCAAATTAATTTAGTTTTGACTTGACAAAAAATCAAACAATATGACTTATGAATCAAGTAAATTGCTTTTTAAATAATACGCGCAAATAATGTAAACATTTACCATATCGCGAAATTGGCATTCTGCCATACAGAGAGTGTAATTAATAATTTTACCAACATATTAAACTTATCTTATATTAAAAACAAATCATGTACTTTTAAATTTTACAAATAAGAGAAAATCTGTTAAGTAAAATATAACAAAAACGAATCAAGTACTCATTTTAATGTGTTCCTCCGAGTGTAGAGTGGTAGATACGAAATATAGTTCGGAAGATTTAAGAGAATTAAATTTGTTGTTGAGCCCCAATTATCAAAATATGTAGCCGATGTATTAAAAGAGTTTCTGCAATCCTGAATATCTTTTTTAATTTGTCCGAAAGCATTAATTAGCATTTTTGGGGGTTTTGAGTACATGTAAGGAATCAAATTCAATCAAGGCATGCGGTCAAATCTGATGCAATCATAGTCGTTTCAAATTGAGTGTATCTACTTACTCATTTTTGCGTAAGTCTTTTTCTCCGTGTACAATTCCCTTTTTCGAAATTTCGTCTACAGCTACTTTTGTCAGACACGTTTCTTTTATTTCTATAGCCCGGCATTACAGTGGCTTTTTTGAGAGAGTGTAGAACTATTTAAAAAACATAAAATTCCCCTATTATAGCAATTATAATGTTTTTAGGGAGGGTAAAACCCTGTGTAAAGTGGTATAACCAAAAATTAAATATTTTTTAATTAATGTTTAAATTATAAATATTTTAAACAAAGTACAATTTGGCCTCAAATTAAATAATTATTTAACAAAAATTTTTCAATGTAAGAGAGGAAATTAGCATGCGATAAAGTAAACAGAAATGAATGAATGCAAATAGGGAAAAAAAAATTATATCAAAAAAGTAATAGCAGTATAAGTTTCTGCTATTGAACTATGGGTGAAATAACCTGAAATAGATAAACCAAAAGAAAAAAATTAATAATGATAAACTGATTAACAAAATAATGCCATGAATAAGAAATATTTGGAAGCCATCAACAGGGGAAAAAATTAAATTGGTATTACACCGTTCATCATGTAATACTATCTAACATCTCTGCAATATATCTGTGAGAACCCCCCTGGACACTTAAGATTTACTTGAGGCAAAGAATTACCAAACGACATTTTCAGAATAACAAATTATATTAATTCAAATATCAACCTTCTAATTACAGTATGTCTATATCAAAGGTCTTTACTATTAAATTAAATTACAAAATATGATATTAATCAACTACTAAGCTTAATATTGAACGGGTTTACCGGAATAAGAGGTCCGAGAGACAACGCAATTAGAATTACTAGTATTCATTAACCTTACACTAACTTTATTACATACTAGCTGCATGGCACGGCGTTGCACGGGCTATCTCTACTTTTATAAATTTCCCTTGCTTTCACAAAATCAGAACTTCTAATACTCATTTTCAAAATGACTCTCCACCGCTTAGCCCGGCGTTACTCTGGCCTTCTCTTTTCCTCGTGACACCAGCATTTCTGTGTGTGTTTGTACGTGCACAATGTGAGTGATTTCTAAAATTATGTCAAAAAATTTCCCTTTTTCGAAATTTGCTCCATTCCACTTATTTTTGATTTATGACAGGTTTCTTTCCCCTCTCTATAGTCCGAACATGGTTTTTTAGGGTAAAATTATTGTTCTATCTTCCCCTCCTTCTCACAGATAAGATATAGCTTCAAATTTCGATGTATGACTTATAAAAGAAAATATTGCGTTAGAATTTAAAAAATTGTTAATGTGAAGCAATAATGAAAAGAAAACGATTCTGATGCTAAGAGTAAAGCTTTAAAAAGTAGCGTAATGCAAAATTGAAAGTTCCTTCCTCCTTAGTTTCGAACCTGGGAACTGCCGTTTCATAAAGCAGCCGATTAAACAATCGCGCCGTTGGTTCCTTCGGGTAAAGCATTGAATTGAGCTTCAAAATAAAGGTAGATTTTTTCAATATCCCATTTCGATAAAGTAAAAGATTTTTTTCGGACTTCATTTTTATGTTACTGCTTTCAAACTTCATATAAATAATAGACGATGTACTTTTAAATTAACAAAGAATTCCTTTAGTAATGAAATAATAATCCTTTAAAAACATATATATATATATATATATATATATTTACTAGCTGGTATACCCGTTCTTCGCACGGGTGAATTGAAAAATTAAGCAATACAGTTTGAAGGATAAATAAGTTTTTAATGAGTTAATTTTACTCGAAATGCATATTAAGCGGGAAAAAAACACATGTTTGTTAAATTTTAAGTCTGTAGATCTAATAACTGATAAAAATAATTTTTTTATTTATTACGCCCCTTAAGTCTCTTGTGGGACGATTTTCGAAAACACCTTCCTAAGCTGATCTCTGCCTAGCAAAAGCAAAACATTGTTACAAATTTTGTGTAATGAACGCTTTAAGTAGTGTAAATAATTATATTTAGAAGTGTAATACGTTATTATTACTTTCTGTTGTATTTACTTTATGTTAAAATTGTAATATTTGCAAGCAACTCCGTTCCTTATATTATAAAGAAGATAGCACAAAACTTTTCTCCATAAAAAATACATATACATGCCATTTTTCATAGTGATCGGTTGAACAGTGTTGGAGTGAAGCGAGGTCATGCATACATGCACAAACATTCATTTTTACTTTTTAGATAAACAAATGGCATTAAGGAATCTTAAAGTTCGGATCTTTAAAATAGTTTATAGAAAATTTACATGCAGTGAAAATCGTTTAACACAAAACTGAGAGGGTATGAATTTTTTTTTCGTGCTAAAAGAATTTCATGTTAAAGAATACTAAAAAAACCCCATATACACTCTGTCGCAAAAAAATATATGCACCCAGAAGAAATTGAGCTACATTCACGAAATTTGGTATGCATGTAGTGTATATGAAAATAAACAAATGATTAAAAATTCAGAACAAAATATCATTTTATTAAGCGGTTACAGCTTGCAAAAGGTTAAAAATCAGTAAGTAGTAAAGCCACATCTGGCAGCTATACAAGCCGAAATTCGGCGTGGCATCGATTCAATTAGATCACTTATGACCCCCTGTGGAAGATCCTGCCATAGTCTTTGCATCTGCGCAGTTAATTCTCCTGTATCTCGGGACGGCTGCAGTTGCCTTCCCAGCGCGTCCAGACATGCTCTATTGGCGAAAGATCTGGTGACCTGGCAAGCCATGGTAGGACGTCATATCCTTGAAGATATTGTTGGGAGAGTCGCGCAGTATGTGAACGAGCATTATCCTGTTGATAAATGGCACCTGGGTGACTTGATAGCATGGGTAGCACTATCGGCGTTAAAATATCGTCCACGTATCTGCGAGCTGTCAAAGTGCCTTGAAGGACCACTAAAGATGATCGTGTGTCCCAAGAAATTGCTCCCCACACTGTCACACCTTGTGAAATTGCTGTATGCCGCTCGACAATAAATGCCGGATCGGACCGCTGGCCGGTGCGCCTCCAGACACGTGCGCGGTGGTCATCAGCACTGAGACTGAATCGGGATTCATCACTGAAAATGACACGTCTCCAGTCTGTCACACTCCAAGTTGCCCGAGGTCGGCAAAAATCCAGTCGACACTGCCTATGATGTGGGGTCAGTGGTAAGCGTCTTAGCGGACGTCGGCTCCTCAAGCCAACTTCGGTCAGTCGTCTCCTTATGGTTTCTCTTGATGGCACTGGATGTCTGGAAGGAGATAAGTGGCGTTGAATCGATGCTAGCGACGTTGTTGGTGCCGAAGTGGCCACTCTTCTGATTGCACGATCCTCGCGATCATTTGTGTTCCTGAGACGTCCTGACCCTCCGCGACGGTACACTCTACCTTCTGTGATCCACTGTTGCCAACACCGAGCAACTACCATATCGCTCCGACCGAGGTGGCGGCCGATACGTCTATTCGACCAACCTGCTTCTCTGAGGCCTATTACACGGCCCCTATCAAAGTCCGTCAGCTGCTCGTACTGCCGCCGGTTACGTCTTAGAGGCATCCTAAGTCTCAATATCGTCTATCAAAGTCATCAGATTCGTTTGGATAGCCGTACGGCGCTCGTACTCATGCTTTTAAACTCTCCCAGTTGCGCAACTAATATGCGCATAGCACACTTAGCCTTGTCTCATTGGCTTCGAAATTTTAATCATTTGCATATCTCTTACCAGACTACATTCTTGCCGAGTTTCGTGATTGTAGCTTGATTTCTTCTGGGTGCATATATTTTTTTGCGACAGAGTGTATTTAACAAAATTAAGTTTATTAGAGTACAGTTTGTTTACATAGATACGTATATACATTATATAACTGGTGCCCGCGACTTCGTCTGCGCAGGATTAGTCCTCCGAGTAGCTTTTATTTTCTTCTCCAAAGTTCTCTCTATCTATCTTTATACCAAAATTCATCAAAATTGGTTCTACGGTTTAGTCGTGAAGGCGTAACAGACAGACAGAGTTACTTTGAGAGACCCTTGTTCCATGTTGTGTAACGTATGTAACTGAAACCAAGTATTTTTGATGATCTCACTGATAGGTATTATAAATCCTATATTTTGTGTTGATACATGTACGGCTGTATATGATGATAGATAGTAATGCAAAAGTTATAGGTAGCTATTGCAATATACTCCTATAAACTATGTTAAACGATTTTTTTCGTTCAGCATAAACATACAGATTTTGTGATTCAGAAACCCTTGAGAAAGCCACGTAGAGCTGTCCGTGGGAAAAGCACAGCGAGCCCAAATGTATGCCTGCTACATTTAAGGTTTGGCCTTGCGATTTGTTGATAGTCATTGAAAATGCAACTTTTAATGGGAACTGCAGGCGTTTAAAATTAAATGGTAAGTTATTGGGTATGATTGGGATGCGTGGTATGAGAACATTGTCTCCCTTGGCCTCTCCAGTTAAAATTGTGGCTACTTCCCCCCCTCCAAACAACACATGCCTGCAGATTCCTCTTTCCATTTAAGAGCTCTTTTCTTTTTTCCTCTTTATTCATCGCTTCTATTTTTATGAGCTTGTTGCTTTCGTAATCAAGAGTTTCGTCATACTTGAATGCAGCTTTATCGAATACCCCCCACGTGTTTTTTTTTAATATTTGACGTCGCTGTTGTGCCCTTTCAGCAACAGCACGTTTGCGAGATTCAGCTGCTTCAATGGTTTCTGCATCTCTCTGAGACGCCATGTAAGTTGCATGCTGAAGACGCCGAGCTTGGGACTGTTCGGGTGTCTCAGTAGCCCGTTGAGATGCCAGATATTCTGCCTGGCGTCGACGCCGAGCTTGGGACCGCTCTGGTGTCTCAGCAGTTTTGTGAGCTGCATCACGCTCCGCCTGTTCAAGCCTTCGCAGTCCGGCTTGCGGAAACGTTTCGTTAAATCTAGCTACTTTCATAGCTCGAGCTGAATTAGAGCGTTGGGAAAGATTAGACTTATGCTTTCGCGGCATAATTCTTAGTAAGTGCTTTTTTTACACTTCCAAAAAATGCATTACTGCAGTTATTATTTTTATACTTAAAAAAGGCAATGCCTGCCTATTCAGTTAAAACTATAGCGTTATAATTAACTACAAACCACAAACAAAGTTGCAAATTTTTCCAAATGATGTAGTGTAGTGTGAAAGACTTAACTTATCTAATTTAAATATCAGAAGCGATAAAAGTAAGTTTTATTCTGAAATAAAAAAATAGTGATTACAAAGCAAAAAATTAGAATCGAGCACGCAGTGGTGCCTGGCGTAGACAAAACAGAGGGTAACGCTTGTTTTACTTCATACATGAAAGATAGAAATATGTTGACGTGGCACTCTAGAAAAGCTTGCAGATAGCAGAATTTTTCCCTACTAACAACCTCTCCCTTCAAAACTTAGTTTTATTCTGAAATAAAAAAAAATAGGCATTATTCTGATCACAGGAATTAATTAGAAGCGAGCCCCTTGCGTAGCCAAAACAAAAAGAGTTTTTCACAAACAAAAGATAGATATATGCTGACGTGGGCTTTTTTGCAGCGCACGTTAGAATTGCTAGCAGATGGCAGAATTTTTTCCTACTTACTTGACAAATATCGTTATATTTTGGACACTTTTCACAAATCTTTATAAATTATAGTCTATGCTATAAATTATAGCCTATGTGCTATTCTGATGTATAAGCTATATTACTGTAAAGTTTCATTAAAATACATTCAGTTGTTTTTGCGTCAAAGACCCACAAAGATATTCACAAACTTTCGCATTTATAATATATCCTATAAGTAATTAATAAAAGAAAGATTTACAGATAGCTATTGAAACGATTGCTTTTGTAATCAAAAGTATGAAACAAAAATAAAGAATGTAATTAGAATTAATTATTACTGGCATTTTAGGCAATTTTTTTCGTATAATTTTGCAGCCACCGGAAACGCAAAAGTACATTTTTTTAAGGAATACTTTATCTATGGAAATAAACAGAAAAATAGAAATTTACAAAATTTTTACACCGTGTTTTAAAAACCCCTGAAAAAGAAGTTCCGAAAATATTTTTAAAAAAATTGTAAAATAATTAAATTGAAAGAAAGATATCGTTTTTTTTAACCGTAATTTTTAAGATATTTTATCAATCTTTCCACAGATTACGTATAATATTCTACACGCGGAAAAAGAAAAGCATGAAATTTTAAGTCTAAAATATTTTTTTCATCACCGCGAAAGAAAGTTAAGCGGAACAACTTATAATTCGTATTCAAAAAAAAGGAACAGATTTCGACTCATTTTTTGTTTTTAAAAAATTGTACAATAATTGAATTGAAAGTAAGATATATATATATAATTTTATTATACTAATTTTTAAATAAATTTATTTATATACAAAGTTTCGTTGTTTTGTAAAAGCAGAATTTCTTTCCGATATTCTCTGCAGATGGCGCCAGGATGCGCTTTAAGGTTTTTAATTAATAACTTTTTAACTAATTGGGGAATATCGGATTATAAATGGTCCAAACGAATTCCTCGGATCATTCCCGAAATTTTGATACCTTCTGCTAGTTTCTGCGTCTTGTGGTTCGAGAGAAAATTGGGCTATATTCATATATACCGACATACATAGATGCGTTTGTTTACCTACGAATTTTAATATATAAGATAAATAGGTGTGTAGTCGCATGAGTTAGTGGGCGCACTTTATTTATGCAATTTTTATTACAGCTTATACATTTAACTGCAATTTTGAAGCCCTGTAATTAAAATAACACCTCATGTTTTCAAAATTTTTCGATGAAATATGTAAAAGAAGTAAAAACTTTTAAGAACAATATGTAGAACATAATAAACATTTTACTTTTCTAACTAACACACGTACTTTTAAAAAAAAATTTTACTTTTCTTTTTATTGAAAAAGTATTAATTCATTTATTCTGGTCCTTTTCGGAACATTTTAAAAAATCGAAGATAAAGAAAGAGAAAAAAAAATATTATTCCCACACAGAATAAAATATTTGAATGAAGTATATTTTTAAATAGAAACTTTCTGTTCCTAAACATCGCCAAAATGATAAAGAAAGCTTGCAGCGTTGGCGAAAGTTAGTCCCACCCAATTATGAACAATAGAAGCAGAATTGTAAAAAGGGCCAGGGAAAGTTGTAAAAGGGTGTGTTGGGGAAAAATAAGGGGGAGAACTGTCTTTACCCAGCTCGGTACATCATCTGTACTAGCCGATTTGTAAAGGTTAATGCGGTGAGTACATTCCACATTTTTCTGGGGAACAGCAGAATTTTCTCATGGACCACTAGTGGTCCGCGAACCACCACTTTGGTGACTTCTGGCCTAGAGGGGGTCATTAAGTGCCTGTTGCCTCGAATGTGCCAATCTTGCACCATAAGCTTTAATCTAGAGATCGTTACCTGCTATAATGGAGCTAACTGCAAATTAGCTCCGACAAGAAAAATCTTAACCCTTTGGGAAACTTGAGTTTTGAAAAATTCACAAATGGCATGTCTCTTCATAGACTTCAACAAAAACATTCATTTGAATTGTTTGATTAATTTCCTAACCGCTCTGCCCAGCATATATGAATTTCTTCATGTTTCTTCACTCGGCGCATGAATTACGTTAATTTTCTGTTCACTGACTGATTGGTGAATGGAGCAAAGCCGTTGTTAACAATAGGAAAGAAAATCTGGCAACAGGAGTATAACGTATGTTTAAATGCG
This sequence comes from Trichonephila clavipes, assembly GCA_019973935.1. NCBI lineage: Eukaryota > Metazoa > Arthropoda > Arachnida > Araneae > Nephilidae > Trichonephila > Trichonephila clavipes. The sequence continues at coordinate 19,175 of BMAU01001226.1, forward strand.
AGTCAAAGTGTTATTTTTGGAAGTCGTTAAATAAAGAGCACTTTTTCCAGAAGAGGAGAGGGGAAGGAAACAGGGGATGACAGTCTGCAGGGTTACAGAGCTTAGCAAATTTCTCGCCAATATCGGCGCTTGCTTTGAATACGATGTCAATCGAAGCCCATAGGGAAAGTAAAATCTTAATGTTAAAAATAACCTAAATCACCAGGGGGCGCTGGCATCGTGAGGGAAAGGGAAAATTTCAATCGTTACCAAAAGGGAAAAATTTTGTACATTGTTTTCCAGTCTAGCATAGCGAGAGTATGTGTCATTTTATTTTTTAAAAAGGATATTTCCTTTGTATTTAGCTGTAAGTAATTTTTCATTATTTAACGATTATTAATGAACATCAACATTGTTTTAAAAACTAATTTCATATCGATTTTTACAAAATATTAATGAATAATTTAAATAAAAAAAACCCCGCGTATTTTCTTAGAACTTATGGATGAATTCAGATTGATTTATTTTCTTCTGCAAATCGAAAGCAATTCAATATGTATTTCAACAGGAACTAATTGAATTTAGTGTCAAACATGTAGCAATCTACTATCAAGGAGATACAATCCATAGTAATAATAATTTTGTATTTCAGGTCAGTAGTGTGTCCATTTTTTATTTGAAAAGCAAATTTTCTTTGGTTAGCGGTAAGTAATTTGTTTTTCATTATTTAACGATTATTATTTTTACATCAACATTGTTTAAAAAATTAATTGCTTATTGCAGAATAATGAATATTTTTCTTGTAAAATAAAAACCACGTTTTGTTTGGGGGTAAGGATGAATTCAGATAATTTTAGTTTCAAACATGCAGTAATTTTTAATCAAGAAAATTTAATCCAATTCTAATAGTAATTCTATTTTATCTTTTTTTTTTCAGTATTAAAGGATAGTTGAAGGAATACTTTGTGGGTATCGAGAATAAATACTTATTTTTATTACATAAATTTGTGTGTTTTCATTATCTATTGTTCTTTTATTTTCTTAAAAATATATATTACTTGTAAAATTTAGTAATGGATAGCTTTAAATGTGTTGAATGTGATAAGACCTTCTCTACAGTTTCGAACTTAAATCGACATGCAAAATTGATTCATAATAAGGTAAGTACAATTAAACAGGTAAGATGTATTCTTTGCAATGTAGAACTCATTTCTAAAAAGGCCTTGGAGGATCACATTGATTTGGTACATAATATTACAATAGAAAAGGATACTCGTACATTTGACACTTTTCAAGATTTCAAGTTGTGGAAAGAAAGCATTGAGAAGCAAACTAGTTCCTTGTATGTGAAGAATACTGCAAGTAAATCAGGGAAATCTGGTGGGAAAATGACCTACTTTTACTGTCATCGCAATGGTTTTTATAATGCAAGGGGTGATTTGAAGAGAAATATGAAAATAGCTGGTAGCAACAAGATTAATGGAAAATGCCCTTCAAAGATGAAAGTATATGAAGACATTGAAAGCAAAGTGACTGTGGAATTCACAAAAACCCATGTAGGACATGGGATAGATTTGGGACGGATGAAAATAACTAGAGAAGAAAAAGAAGATATAGCGAAAAAACTAGAAAATAAAATCCCTGTCGAAGCTATCTTGGATGATATTAGAAATTCTATTAATCAGAAACTAGAAAGAATTCATTTAATAACACGGCAAGATATAAAAAAATATTAAAGAAGAATACAATATAAGCTCTGATGGTATTTTGGATTCAAATGATGTGGTAAGTGTTAACAAGTGGGTTGAAGGCCTGAAAAACAGAAGATTCTCCTATAGTTCTCTTCAAGGACCAGAACATTTTTGACGAAAATTTATACCCTGGTATGAAAGCTGAAGATTTTCTTCTTGTAATTATGAATGCTTCGCAAAAAGATATGTTAAAATTTTATGGAAACGATACTATATGCTTGATTTTACACATGGAATGAATGCATATGGGTTTGATTTAGTGACACTATTAGTTTTGGATGATAAGAGAGAAGGATTTCCAGCAGCATTCATTTTAAGCAATCGACAAGATTCTACAGCGTTAACTCTGGCATTTGCAGCTATTAAGGAACATACTTGTATTTCTCCAAGAGTTTTGATGACAGATGATTCTGAATTTTTAATGCATGGAAGACCGTTTTTGGCATTCCTGAGAAAAGACTGTTGTGTACATGGCATGTAGATAGAAGTTGGAGACGTAGTATTGCCAGGTTGATAACGAAGAAAGAAATGCAAGTTGAAGCTTACAAGATTGTCCGAAGTCTTTTAGTAGAAACAGATGAAGCAGCCTTTGATATAATGTTAAAAGAAGCACTGAAGATGTTTGATGAAAAGGAGGAAATGAAAGAATTTAAAATGTATTTTGAACAAACCTACAGTAAGCGAAGCGAAGTATGGGCATATTGTCACAGGAAGTGGTATGGAATAAATACCAACATGCATATTGAAAGTATGCATAGGACGATAAAGCATGTGTATCTCCAAGGGAAAAAGTCGAGCGACTAGATAAGGCATTGTTTAGTCTAATGAAATTCGTAAGAGACAGAGTATTCGATCGACTTATTTCTTTGGAGAAAGGTAAGGTTTCTTCAAAATATCTCAGCTGAGGAAAAGACATAAAGTTGGCCAAAGTTTAACCAGCTTATGCATTGAAAATAATGAAGATGAATGGTCAGTTAGCTCCACAAGAGGTAAGGACATATATATTGTTAAAAGAAATTTTACGTGCTACAAAGAATGCACTTTGATGTGTAGGGAATGTAACCACTGTTTGCATAATTTTACATGTACATGCATTGATAATGCAGTTCAGTGGAATATGTGCAAACATATTCATTTTATTTGCAGCAAAAATTTGAATAAAAACAATAGTACCATATTAGAGGAAATACCATCCTTAGATTCACATGCAACAGATGAAGAAATGATTATTTGTGAAGATCGAAAAGTTTTGGAAAAAGAAGCACATGTGGATAATTTGAGAGCCACATCTACACGGACAGAAATCTCCAAGGAAGAATTCCAGAAAGAATGCATGCAATTATTAAATAAAGTATCCCCAGAACAATATGATAACATTTTAACTCTTTTAAAAATGTCAATTCATCGCATTTATTCCCTGAAGCTAATCAAGAAATTGTATCAAGATCTTTGAATATGGAGCCGCCAAATAAAAAAATAAAGACACAGATATGTTTCAACAAAAAAAGAAGACTTCTCAGAAAACTTCAACTACATTGAGAAAACCTACCCAAGAAGAATGTCAAAGTGTATCAACGAGTCTGGTTTTGACAGCAAAATCTGTATAAAAATTAATTTTTGGTTTTAACACTATTAATTTCAGATAAAATGACTGGAAATTAAAAGAGGTGTTAATCTAATACTAATTTTAGAATTTTCAAGTATCCATATGCAATATATGAAATTTTCTACTGTAGGTGTTTTTAGATCATAGTGCAATGCTGATTAACTAGAAGGTGTTTAATAATTCCTTACGATTTAAGCATATGTGCAATACATGTATGTTCCTTTTTATTATAGGCAGTTTTAGGTCATTCCAATATAGAGTTCCTGATTCACAAGAAGGCATTTGAAAATTTTAAGTCTATATATTTAAATTCCTGGCTAGTATGTAATGTGCAATATATATGTTCATTTTTACTGTAGGTTTTAGATCCATATGTTGTGAAAACTCCAGATTAACAATGTATTTATAATAGTTGATTTAAATAAAAAAGAATACATTTGAATTTTTGCAAATGGGTAACTGTAAAAAATAACCTGGTTATATGCATAAATTTAAAGTCTCAATAGTAATAATATTGAAACAACTTAAAGTAAAGATTTCTTAACTGAATAAACTCTTACCTTATTTGCTATCACTTCCCCATTAAAATAGTTGTCATAATAAAGCTCAGTCATGTTTAATTCTAAATATTGCTAGTGATTTACAAACAAAAACTTTAATATATTTTTTCAGAAGTTGATTTTGTTCTCTATCCTAAAGATACCCCTTTGTAGAGATCCAACTGTATTCACTTCTCTGTGGCTGCTACCTTGACGTGGTAGAGAAGCTTAAGTATCATTTGAAATTTCAAATGGTATAACTAAAAGCAATCTTAAACTAAATTATTGATAATAAAAATTTCAGTTTATGAAAACTAATTTAAAATACACAATCTGTATTTTAATGTATTGGTCTTTATTTCTAGAAAGAAAATATTCTTTTTAAAACTTGGATTAACTTATAATTTCAATATTTTATGTATGGTTTTCTAAAGAAGGAACTTTAAATAAAATTTCTATAGTTATTCTAAGTTCTTTTGGACTCAAACTACTTGATCAGTATTAAATAAGTCTGAGTTTAGCATCTTTCTGAATTAGGTAAATATGTCAAATTATGAGGCCTACCACAAAATGCAAACATAGCTCTGTAATGACATTAGAAGTCGAGTCAGTTATCTCTTAAAAGTTTAATTAATGTTGTGGTTTACACTTACTTCTAAATCTCATAAAAGCAAGAACTGGTTCAAAAGAATGCATGTAAATAAAAATAATTTTGAATAAAACTACAGTTAACAAAAATGTTAACAAATGTTTCCATCAACCATTGATTGTTTACTTTTTTTAATATTATTTGACTTGTGTTGTGATATTAAAGAAAAAAAATTAATCTAACTTATTAAAGAGAAGTCTAACACACATTTCAGATGTAAAAAAAAATTACTGTTGCATTATCATTTATATTTTTTTGGTGACAATCACTTATAATTTCCAATTTTTAGAGTAATAAAAATAGAATCTCCTAATCTTAATATATTTTTCTCTTTTCAGGAGAAAACATTAGTTAATCTTCTGTAATTTATTTTACATTAACCTTGCATTTATCTGTCTTTATAAAGGGTCATTAGTTCTCTCGTGTGTTTCTGATTAAAACAGTAATAGTACAGATTAAGACAGGCTTAATTGTGTCTGTAATTTAATAAATTGTATCTTTTTATAGAACCATGAATTTTTCATCAAACCTAATTATGTTAAATGTGCAAACATTTGATCTTCAAGTTAAATTTCTGTTATATCAAAATCTTGATTCTAGTTATTGTTAAATTTGGATAAAAAATTATCTATACCTTCATGTGCTGTAATTGATAATATTTTACTTTCTGTGTACATGTGTGTTTCTCTTTTATTTTGGTTTACACCTTGGAGTTTAGAAACCTGCCTTACATTTTCAAGAATATAGGGAATATTTAAATGAAAGGAGTGAAAAATACTGCAAGGTAATGAATGCATTTCACATATATACGTATATTAAAAACTAATACTACTCAAATGTATGTAAATATCTGTGTGGTTTAGAACTTTGAAATGAGAAAATGTATACTATTTACAAGATGAGTGTCACAATTTATAAAAGATATGTTCGGGAAAACTAGTGATTCCTTTAAAAACTGGTATCTTGTACAACTTTTATACCAAATTGAAAGGTTAGTAATTATAACTGAATGTCATTTTTTTTGTGTGCATTAGATATTTGTACGTAAAAAATATTTATTGTTATGTTACACACACTCTTTGAAATTTCAAACCAAACAAAAATATGGATTATATACATTCTTGACTTGTTTTTTTCAGGGTACTCGTTTAATTTATTTTTATTTCTGTTTTATAAGAATTTTGTTTTGAGATACTAGCTGATGTTTTTTTATTAGGCTAAATGTATTTATTATTTTAGTCTTTTAAAGAATATTTGTTAGTGACTATTCAATGGACATCATTGCATTTGTATAATTGTTTTAATTAATATTCATTTTAATTGTACTAATATTGTGGATGTTAATTACATAAGTGTATGTATAGTGTTGAAATTTTGTTTGAAATAAAAATTTTCTATTGTACATGAAATTTTTCATTTGAATGGATTACATTACACAAATAATTGTAATTAATACATTAAGATAACTTTTTGAATTATTCATGAAAGTTTTCAGGTTACCATAACTTTAAAATTGAATGTGAACTAAGTTATTAAGAAAGAAAAATATAGATTATATTTACCCTTGTTTGAAAGACAATACATTAAAATCACTACAGAAGTATTAGAAATCATTCAGCGATATTTTTTACTCTATATCAGTGGTCTTCAAACTGTTCCACAGAACCCTGGGGTTTCAAAAAGTCAAAGAAATCGAGAAGAAACAAATATGTATGCAAAATGGATTCATGTTCTCTATGAAGTTTTGTACAGTTACCAGTATCTAAAGCTCATCCTATTCATTAAAACTAAAAATTTTACTCATATATAATGATGACTTTATTTTGCAACACTTTTAAAACTTTTTATTATAATAAAAGAATACTAAAATTGTTTCATATTTATATATACTTCCTACTAAATTGTGAATATTCTGTTTACTATCTCGGGTTCACAAGAATTTTATACTCATTAATCAGCACAATGTCTTGCAAAACAAAATATTTTCTAATGAAAAATGCACCTTCTTACATTTGTGGAAAACAACACCTATAAAGGTGGAGTGAGCAAATATTAATGTTCAGCTACATGAGGGCTTTTGGCGACAGTCCTCGTAATTTTGAAATATGGTCAAGGACGACACCTGAGCTGAACTCCTTTCCTAACTACCACACCAATGGGAGGACGTTTAAACTCGACATATTTAATGTGCATCGTACCCTACACGGTGGGTACTTGGCTTGAACTCGTGACATGCCAGCCATGACCACTAGGCTACCGTGGCACTATAATGAGGGAAAAGGAACAAATTATCCACAGAGTTGATGTTAAAATATAAGAACAGCTGTTAAATTTTAGGTTGCAAAATACACAGGATTTTCACACAGCAATAAACATTTTAATGTTTATTGTTCAAGTTTTCAATGTTCATTTACATGTTCAAGTGAAACATATTTCTCAACGTAAGAAGTGTCTACAAAACAAATGAAATTCGAACACATCAAATGCGATTGCTTTTAATCTCAATAGACCTAAACTTTGAAATGTTGTGTAAAAAACATTAGCATATATCCCAGTTACTAAATATAATGCATGGGTACGTGATACTTGAATCACAAATTAATATCAATGAGTACTAATACTATTTCAAGCCACATAAACATAAAATTTAATTTAATCATCCTAAAAGTCAATGATTTAGAAAATTATGATACATTTAAGCTTCTTTAGAAACTAATAGAAACCTTGTTGCATCAATAAATATCAAGTTTTATTCCTTTCCTCACATATTCGCATTACTACTATAGCATTACTTTTCGGATTCTTGATTGATTGATTGATTGATTGAAAGGTTGAAGGGGATATAGAGCAACACAGGCTATGATCCCTCAAAAAAAAAAAAAAGACAAGACAAGAGAAATCCTAATAGATTAGTAGATATTGAAAAATTTCATTTCCTTTAAAAAAACTCTGAAAGTTGATTTATTATTAATTGCCCTTTCCAAAACATCTCTAAATGTAATAGTGGTATGTGGATCAATACGAAGAATAGACCAGAGATTATTACGATGCGTAGTATATCTAATACAATTTAATATAATGTGGTCCAAATCATTTATACGTTTACATGTAATACACATTGCATTATCCTGTAAATTAAATCTATGTAGAAGGCCTGGAGTAATAATCATTTTACTGAAGATTCGAGTGCTTAAGATTTCTTCTCTTCGATTCTCTGTCCACTTTGAAATGATATCAATGGTTGGAATATTTCCCAATTTTTCAAAATATTTGCTTGAGTAAAATGTTTCATTGATTTTTCGAATTCTATTTCGATATATATTTTTATGAATGTCGTCTGAAGCAATCCAGTCAATGTAAACATTGGACTCCGTGACCGATCTTGCGAGATTATCCGCCTGCTCATTCCAAACAATTTTCGAGTGTCCCGGAGTCCAAACGCAGAATTAACTGGTTAACGTAGTTAGATAGCATATAAATTTTGTTAGCAAGTCTATGAATTACCTTATTGGATTTGATCGAGAAATTTTGAAGTGCAGAAAGAACCGAAAGACTATCCGATAAAACAAGTAAATTTACATTAGATTCCACCAGATCATCTAAAGCCTGACAAATGGCCAAAGTTTCTGCAGAAAAATGGAGTTATAATTGTTGATCCTGTAAGCAAATGAAGATTTTTTTGATATACCTGCTATCGATGTAATTTGGTCATTTTTTGAAGCATCAGTAGCTATAATGAAAAACTTCTGAAATTCCCGTTCGACCGTTTCATCAAATAAAACACTTATGGCAGGAATCGGTAGATTTTTATCTTGAAATTTAAACCTATTGGTATAAATTGTACATGGAAGGTCGAAAAAGGTAATTAATCTGGGAATTGAAATAATTTGATCACCACCAATATTTAAATCTTGCAGCACACTAATGATATAATTTTTATCTTCTTCCAAAACATTAAGATTCATCGCCTCTGGGCTGTTGCAATAAAGAGGAGAGAAATCACTATTAGATAGTTGTGTAATAAAGAACTTGTTTGCCAATCTTCTAATTTTATCTGACAAAATCTCTTGACCAGCCAACTTTAGTAGCACAATATTTGGGGTCCATTGAGGGAGACCTAATGCTATTCGGAGGGCTTTTTGTTTGGATAACATTAAAGGGTTTTAATTGATTTTCAGACCATTTATTTATTATGTGACAGATATAATAAAAAACACTGCATATGCTGTTATTGACTAAATTAATGAGATCTCTTGATCTCGGCCCATAGTGTTTATATGCCATACCTTTTAGTGCATTGATCCTTTTCAAGGCTTTACTGCTTAGTTGATTTTTAATATATAAATTTTGACAACGTTTAGAAAAAAAAAAACTCCTAAATATTTAATAGAAGTTTGCCATTGTAGGGGAAATCCAGCCAACAAAATATTAGGAAGAGTATAATTTCTTTTATTTGATAATTCAGCTATTGTACATTTCTCTGGGCTTAAATTTAATTTCCAATATTTACACCACTGGAAAATTCTTTCCAGAGTATTTTGTAGTTTTTTGCAAATAATAGCAAGGGATTTATGAGAGCAAAAATATAAAAATGTCGTCAGCATAAACCAGGCATTCAACTTCCGATTCTAAGGTTTCAAAAATATCATGCATGTAGATAGTATATAAAATAGGAGATAGGACACTGCCTTGGGCTAGGCCTTGCGGAACAAGTTTTTGGGAGAAAAATAACCCCTCCATTTTATTTGGAAGGATCGAGATGTGAGAAAATTATGAATCCAATTTGCTATATTTCCTGTTATACCAATTTGTAAACATTTATAAATAAGACCATCCACATAAACAGAGTCGTATGCACTTTTAATGTCTAAACTTATTCCTACAAAAAAATTTTTCTGTAATTTTGCATTCATTATTGCTTTATGTACCAGATAAGTAGCACTTCTGCTATCTTTGAAAGGAACGAAACCATAATGTTGGGGATGAAGTTTTCTTTCTTTAGTTAAGTAGTAAGAAATCCTATTAGCCAAAATTCTCTCAAAAGTTTTTGAAAATACAGAAGTCAGAGCTATTGGTCTGTAGGAAGATATCTTAGTTTTATCTTTACAAGGTTTCGGAATCGGGAGAAGGATGGCATGCTTCCAAGAATCTGGAACGATTGCATTATCAAATAATTTTTGGAAATATCTTAAAATTACATCCCGTTGACCCTGATCAAGATTTTTAAAGAAAATTGCTGTAACATGATCCGCCCCAGGAGTTGTATTTTTGAATTTTTATTGCACTATGCAATTCAAGAATATGGAATGGTTTATTAAGAAGGTTATTTTTGTCGTAGAGAAAATCCAAAGGAAGCGGTTCATGATAGGCATTTTTAGATGCAAAATAATCTGCAAACAAATCTGCTTGCAATTGAGGATGAGTGATAAACCTATTATTAAGCTGAAGAATATTAAGTTTTTGATCCGTGTCAGTAACTGTGGAAAATTTTTTCAGAATATTAAAAACATCTTGGGATTAGAAATATATTTGCATATCTTGTCCCAGTACATTCTTTTGGCATTTTTAATGTAGAATCTAAGCTTGCTCGCATATTGTTTATATCTGATCCATAATTCAGATGAAATTTCTTTAATAGCTCTTTTCCTAAATATTTTTTTAAGCTTATAGAATTTATAACACGTACTATTCCACCATGGTGGGAAGGATCTATTTGAGACTTTAATTTCCCTAATATTATTAGCAATGACGTGCGATATCTTATCAGAAAGATTCTCAGAATCAACTTCAGGATTATTAAAAATAAAATGCGTTTGGTTCATAACTGCTTGCCAGTTTACTTTTTAAAAATTCGTTTATTTGAATTGAGGAGAGAAAGCTCTGTAATAATTGGACTATGATCACTTTCAAAGGAGCAATCTAAAACATAACTATTGCAGTATCCAGATATGCTTGAAGAACAAACTGTGAGATCTAGCAATGATGTTGCATCTGCTGAACTTCTATAGGTGGGAACAGTCGTGTTAAGAAGAACCAAATTAGAATCAGTAATCCATTCAACGAATTCATCACTATACCTTGAAATGTGATCCGATCCCCACATCGGGTGATGAATAAATAATCATAGGAGCCATCAGGGATTCGAGAAAAGATTTGATTAATATAATGTTAAATCCCCGTAGAGCGTAAATATTTACAATATAAAATGAAATATTTCGAACATGTATTTTAATTGCGAGGATTTCTAATTCTCTGGTTTGTTGAATCTGTATAGGAATCTGTTGTGCAGAAATATTGGAAGGAACAGCAATTAATAAACCACCACCTGATCTGTCTTCTCTATCTTTTCTAAAAATAATTTTATTTGGAAGATTTATATTATCGTGAATTGATAAAAAAGTTTCTTGGAAAACCCAGATATCTGCTTCAGAAAAGGGAGGGATATTTAACCAAATGAATTTATTTTTGAGGCCTCTACAATTCCATTGAATTATATTCATAAAAACTGAAGAAAAAAATTAACTAGAACGAACTATCCTCCCTTTGAGGAAAGAAAACCAAACTAATGAAGACAATAATTAGCCCCCAAAACAAAAACTTGAATAAAAGAGACATATTTACAAAAACCCATCTTACTTCCGTAATTATCCCCTGTCCATGTTATTGGATGCGTCACTTTCACTAGAAGCGCGTATTTTACGGATTGAGGATTTAGTACCAACAGCTTTTTTTTTTCCGCAATGGGGAGTGACTCGATTTCCCCATTTCAAAAATCTTGCTAAGGTGAGAAAGTACAGACTCCATTTTTTTGAAAAGCTTCCATAATTAAAGTGGTTTGCTTTTCTAATATTGCTTGAAAAGATGTTAGCATGTTTTCAAGTTTTTTTCCAGATAGTCTTGCATATCTAGATTAACTGTATTAGTCTGGATTACTGCAGAATAAGATGTCCTTTTATTGTCCCGGAACCTTCTGCGCGCTTCTCCCAATGTAAGATGTTGCTCACATTTCAATTCTAATATCTTTTTTTTTTTCTTTTATATATTCGGGGCAATTTAATGAGTTAGCTGGGTGATCACCTTTGCAATTTATGCATCTTGAGTTATTAGAGCATTGTCCAGAATGTGGATCACCACAGTTGATACATATTGCAGTTTTTTGGCAAAATCTAGTAGAATGAAGAAAACTAAAACATGTTGTACATTGTCTGGGTTTATCGATAAAATTTTGAATTCGATGATTGATGAACCACAGTTTCACAGTTTCTGGTAGAGTGGTCCCGAGTATTGTAATTAATACTGGTGAGAATTGTTGCTGTGAACCAGTTTTAATAAATCTTCTCATCTCTATTATTTCAAAATTATTAGTTTCTTGTAGCTCTTTTGCTATCTCATTCAGAGATATATCAAGTGGTATTTCAAAAATAAGGAATCTTGACGTGATTCCCTCCCAAAGAATATTCGTTTTAACAGACACATTTGAAATTTTCTCAAGAGAGAGTATTTGTGCTGCACATACTGGGTCTAGCGTAGAGAACCTTATCTTTCCATTACGAGTAAAAGACATACTTTTTATGTTTTCGTGACGAGCAATTTTTTTCTTTATTTCTGCATTTAAAAGCTGTGGGTTAGACTTTGGAATCTGAGAGGATCCTTGACTATTTTCAACCAAGATATTGATTTCGGATATAATTCTTTGTCCAGCTCGTAGAATAATTTCCGCGTCCCTCAGAGAAGATCTGAAAAATTTCGAAAATCCTGTTTCCATTGTTAAACTATTATCGATTAAGGGTTGTTCAACATCAGAAACGATGAATCTAGAGCGACTCAGCTTGAGTCTTTTCAAATCAAAAAACCAGAGAATAGAAATTGAAAATTACCAAAAACAGAACCAAAAGTAGGAAAAAAAAAAAATCCCTTTTGCTCTGAAAAGGGAACCAAAAATAAAAAAGATTGATACAACCTGTTAAGACTTGAGGAAATGAATACACCACCTTCAACCTTTCAACCGACCACCTTCCTCCGATCCTAAATTCGAATCCACCTCGAAATGACCATGAAACGGAGCGGAAAAAAAACTACACTTTCACTTTCCCTTCCTAACGTCGAAAAAAACTTCGGATTCTTAGTCGTTCAATTATATAGGATTCTTCCTGCGACTCAATCATCTAGAATTCTTCCTATACACAAAAATCCCTTTTTGCCCTATCGAAAATCCCCTATTTTCTCGCCAATTTTACTGCCCCCAACGCTATGTCGATGTCAATCATTCATTTTCGCATTAGACGTGGACCTGTTCACACGGTGTGAAAGCAGTATTCTTATCGAAAGCATAAAAAAATATCTAACCATCTTTCGAAATAGCAAGTTTAAATACATGGAACAAATTTATTTTAAATGAAATTAAATATTTGTTCATTATTTTTTGAATAAAGTTTAATTATGTAATTGCAGTGGTAAGTAATACACAAGTGCGAGCAGAAAGCGCTTACATTATTGTTTTTTGAAACTCCGCGTTTTTAACGAAACGATACTGGATTAATTTAGATAATACGATTACTCATGGCACGAAATTCAAAAAAGAAGCAGCTCCTCTGTTGAACATTTTGTACATGTTACGAATAAGTATTTTAAATATAACCAATAAGTGATTTTATCGGATCTTTTACAAATGTTATTACTAAAAATCGAAAGGGTAAGTTCTTTGATACAGAATAAAAAGCGTTTACTAAAGTGATTTGAAAAGCTTATTTTCGTAATTCTCTATTCTTCGTTTAATTCTCTATTCTACAAAATATGTTTATTTATAATTTTAGATAGCTTGTGCACTGAATATTCATTGATAGATTTTTATTAAATCGGTTATTTGTTTCGCTCATTCTGTGGGTCATCAAATTACATTTTGATCGCTACGTAATTGTAAATACTTGTTTTATTAATAACAATTCAATATGTATATATATTCATAATGATACAAGTTGAATGACGGATTGACCGAAAGCTATGGTTTTCACTCTGACAATGAATCGAGTTTCTCTAATATTTTTGTTTAATATAAACGGAAAATTTTTAAAAGCTTAATATTTTATCACTTTATATCAAAACTCTCTGTAAAAATAAAAAAGCAGACTTTCAAAATTAACTAGAAACAATTTTTTTCTCATACTTTCAAGCTAGATCAGATTTTAAATTAAACTCATTTTCAAACGGAAATTAGTATACATCCTTCCATAGTATAATCATATATCTACACACATAATGCATAAACTCGACTCAATTTGTTACTAAATTTATGCCAAATAGAATAATGAAAAAGTGGATTTCAATTATATGTTACCGCTAAAGTATCTATTCATATATAAATACATATTTGTGAAAGCAATTCTTTTTTTGTACCTAATGAAATTCGAGTTCGAACAAGACAAAAATTGAATTACATACTGCCTGTGTTATAGTTTTTAATTAAATGGTATGAAAAGCCTAAATTCTCTCTACACGCTATGCTTAATGTACACGCAATAAGTTTTCTTATAAAGAGAAAGTTAAAAATTCACAAATTTAAAATGCAAGAATTCTTGTTCCGTAAGAAACCATAGGATACTCTCTTATGGTTTCCTCTTCTAAAATAACTATACTAAACGCCGAATTAAAAATAAATTCCCTTATTTAAATGCCTACAAAATGAACGAAAAGGTTTATTGAAATATTTTTTACCTTAGCAATAATAGAAACCACAATTGTTTCTTTACAGTAAATTATTTTAAATACAAGGGATGCATTTTCTACTATGTTAAAAATCATACGGCCAATTATTGACAAATTACTAAAAAAGAGCACTTCTAAATTTATATTAATTTAAGTATACAAAGCATGTTTTAATTTTTTTTTTTTTATGAAAAGTGATTAGAATTTTTACGAGATTTTCCGGCCGTAATTTTATACCCTTGCTAATTTTAAATAATTTAAATAGAGTTTTTCCATAGAAATGTATCTAATTATAAAAATAAAATTTTATTTCTAAGAATGTCCCTAAAATTTTAAGACACGTTTACCTATATAATGGACATCATACTTAAATTCCTGTTTAATTTAATTATTGAGTTCCAACCCTCCTCCCAAACTTTTTAGACAGTCATAAAAGCGTGATTCTTGCTGATTAGTGTCTGGGGGGGGTAAGGATGATAATCTTATTTTTTCTGCTTTTTAACTCTTCAAAACATGCATATACTCTGAAAATAGTTTATTTATTCAACCATATAATAGTATTACTTCTATTTGTTATTCTTCCGTGCTCTTTTTGATAAATACTGAAGTGGGAAAAAAATTACTTTTGAGTCAAAGATAATATTCACAGTCCTCTAGTGTAAATCAATTGCTTTTCATGTAATGTTAAATACAGTAAATTATGCCAATCCTAGATCATAATGACGTATAAAAATTTAATCACGCAAAGTGATAAAGAATATGGTGAAGCATTGAATATCGCAAAATGGGTGATGACACAGATAATTTTTATCAAATTGCAACTGTAGCATTTTTTTCTGAAATAAAAGGCCATTTAATTTCATAAATAATTGCATTATATATATATATATATATATACAGTGGCGCACACAAGGGGGGTCCGCCCCCCAAAGCCCTTGATTTTTTTCCTATTGATTATAATTCTAAGTATATAGTACGTAAAATTTAATTAAGTATTTGTTATTAATGATTAATTTTATTAATTAATGCTAATTATTTATTCAATAATTAGTTTTTTACTGTGTTTTGCTCGCAAAAATCGACAAAATCAAAAGGAGCCTGATACAAGAATGGTGAACTTTCGACCCCGGACCCCCCTTGAAAAATTCCTGTGTGCGCTACTGTACATATACATATATATATGTAATTATATATATATATATATATATATATATATATATATATATATATATATATATATATAAACTTTTTAAAGAAGCGTGCAAATAACCAAATATCATACAAAAAGAGGATAAGCTACATGAAATTGGGACTTGTAAGACACATGACTTTTAACAAATTTGGTAAATTCAATGCAAAAACTACATTATTTTTTTAAAACACATTTAATACAACTGATCACATACGTGAGTACATTTGTTATTTTGATAAATAGTTTTGGAATATATATATATGATACAATCTAAAACATAGTTTAAAATTAGAATATAATACATTGTTGACTAATTGTGATATTGGTTGCTAAATAACACGGAAACATTAGATTTGTGGTGCCTCAATTTCAATAGTATGCGACTGCATTAAATTTGGTAAAACACCATTTTCAATAATTTTATCGAAAATGCCGAAGTTTACTTTGCTTTTATTTCAACTTTTGCATAGTATTCTGTTCTCTGTATTTTAATGTTGGATGATATCTGCAAGCCACTGTATTATTGGCTGAGATTTATTTTTGTGATAATTTAGTTAAGAAAAAAAAAATACAGCATTATGTAACAAAATTTGTTTCAAACGTATAGAGAATGTATTTGATATAGCATGACTACGATAAACCTGGGTCCCGATTTAATTAGTTATAATTGTAAGGGGGTATATCACAGTGTAAGAAAAAAAAAGTAAAAACAAATATTTCTTTATAGCCTGTGTGACGTATATTCAATGACACTACGAATAACCAAAGACCTCCCTCACTCTGTTGGCAGAAATTTAGGGGCCATAAAAGAGATAGACATCTGCTTCCCTTTGCTTCTAACAATAACCCAGTTTCCCAATGACCCCCAGCTTTTCTTCCCTTTGCTTCTAGGGGGAAGGGACAAGAGACGGCCAACGCATTCTTGAGGAAGTTCCGACTCCACCCATTTCCTTTAGACCGGATATGCCAAAATTTTTATTTCCTAAGATCCGAAAAAAAATAACTATAATGCTAATCAACCTTAAATGCAATTTAGTTTATCTTTATTTTCTTACGAATTGGTTAAGAAAAATTTACATTTCCTTTTTAAACTTCATTGATATCAATCCTAATTAGTGATATTCTAAAGTAATATTGTTTTTAATTTTTCATGTCTGTAATACTTGTTTATGATTACATTTAAATCAGCTAATATACCTCCTTTTCATTTTTTAATCGATGTAATTTCTTTGCTCAAACGTGAATGGGATTTTTTAAGCGCTATTTTTTAAAAATTAGCTTATTTTTATATACATAAGGAACTGAGGAAAAATATTTGAAATTATAGTATGATCATGGAATGTACATTGAAAAACTATTTAAGTTTCCAATAAGTAACAAGTTTTATTATTAACTGTAGTAATAAATTTTTTTTTTGGAGGGGTGGGTGAGTTTGTACGGAATTAATGATTTCTAATATGCAATAACGCATGCTCTTTTGATTGGATTATTTCGAATGCGAAAGTTATTCCTTGGCATTAAGTCATCGTAATACAACCTAATTGGAAAACAAAAGAGATGCTGACATTGAGTTTCAGGATTTTAAAAATTAAAATTTGTTGGATTGAAGGAAATTTGTTTTAAGATGCAAAAATTTCTTTATATGGCAAAAAAAAAAATTATAACTGATAATATTCACTTAACTTATTCTTAAGATTTTAAAGACTGTGTAAACATTTACCACTTTGTAATAGAAAAAGGTAAAATTAAGAGAAATTTTTTTATATAAGTATTAACATTGATTCTCTGATGCTATAAAATGTAATAAAAACTTTATAAATTTTATAGATGGCATACAGATTTTGAACAAAACGTTAGTTTTCAAACTCGTTGAATCTCACTCAAAGTAAAACATTTTAAAGATTTTACAATGTTGATAAAAAGTATAAGCTGATCACACATATACACAGAAAATACTATATTATTTTAGGAATAATATTGAAGCTGAGTAGTCGTGCATCACGCTTCCACACCACATGTGCGAGTTTCAAACCCCGGGCTGGGCATGGTTGACTCAGCCTTTCATCCTTTCAGTGGGTCGATAAATGAGTGTCATGATTGCTTGGGAACTAAACACTGAGAGTTTCGCGTCATATTGACCACATGACCGAAGCATCTGCTCACGCAACTCAGCGCCCAGGATCACGTATACTGAGATGGGCACAGCAGGTCTTGGCTCTCATGGGCTGTTGCGCTACTGAGTTAAGGAATAATATTTGATTACAAAATATAAATGATCAAATTAGAAAAAGCAGTTGAAAGTACAGAATTTAATGTACAAAGAACACATATTAAGGAATAAACATTTTTTCCCCTTTAGTATGAGCAAATGATTATAATGCAAACAGATACCATTATTATATAATAAATTATTAGCTTTATACATAGAGATATTCTAAAATCGTTTATAGAATTGCAAATCGATGAAAATCTCAATAACTCGAGAGAGAGAGTGACAATTAATGTCGCTCTGTTCAGCTACACGAGGACTTTTGGCGACGAACCTCGTAATTTTGAACCATGATCAAGTGACGAGGACGACACCTGAGCTGGCACCCCTGTCTTAACTTCCTCACCACACCAATGAGAAGACGTTTGAGCCTCAATAGATTTAACGTGTATCAATACTTCTACATGACGGCTAATAACTAGATGATAAATATCGAATATTCTTTTTTATTTTTGGAATCTATTTCCAACTATAATCACATTTAGTTTCTATACCGGTTGAGAAAACTCTCTATCGAATTTTCAATAAATATAGTTCCATCTTTACAATTAGATTCAGCAATTAATTTTTAATTTTTTCATAATTACACGATAAATCATTTTTTTAAAAATATTTTTTGACACAAATACAAAATTATTCATTAATTAAAAAAAAGTTTTTCAAAAATGTAATAGTCTTTGAGTATTTTGTTCTATATATTTCTTTAACCAGCCTATCCATTTAAATTCTAAAAAAAATTGGTGTAATTGGGTAAAAAAAAAAAAAAAAAAATTCTGATATAAAATCTGAATCTCCCCACGTAACAACTCAACATTAGAATCATTGTTAAATTGAAAATCACAAACTATATCCCTGATATTGCGTCATTAAGTATAACTTTACAAGGGCAAAATTCTCATTAAAATCTTAATTTTTTTATTTAACTATATTAAAGGAATGCCTATATTTTATGTTGTTTATTTCTTATTAATTCCTACTACTAGTTCACTCTTTTTCAATCGTTAATAAAATACTTTCTATTCATCCATTGAAGTTCAAATACATCTTTTTAAACTAGCAGTGGATGACACTTGATGTTAATACCATTGTTTGTTTTTTTTTTTCACATATTAATTCATTCATTATTTTAAAAAATGAATAAAAAGTAAAAAAAAAAAAAAATAATAGTCCAACAGCATATATAGAAAGGAAAATCGTTCGTTGTGCCCCTGTTGAGCAATAAATAGCACGTTGGACTTTTAATCCAAATGTCGTAGGTTCGAATCCCTCCTGGGATGGCCTAATTTCTGAGAATGTGATTTCTTTTTTTTACATTACTATTTTATAGGAATAATTAAATTCGATAAATGAATAAATAGTAACAAACAAACAAAAAATAGTCTAACACCATATATAAAAAGGAAAATGAAAAATTGCAAGGAAAATCGCTTTCTAGTTTGTCACTTAATATTGTAAGTCTGTCATATGTATATACATATTTATATTAATTGTAACTATTTAATAAAAAGTAACTAAAATAAAAGATTTTCTTTGTTGACCTAAGAAGGAATTAAATATCCTAAATATTATCCAAAGTATAATTTTTGAACACATATCCTCACTGGAAAACATTTTTCTTTTAATTAATATGTAAGAAATGAGCATTTTTTTTATTGATGAGTTAGTACACTAAATAATAAGTTATGAAATAATGTTGCTCTCTCTCTGTTGTTACTAATGCCACCTATCTGACGATGTCAGATCGAGGCCCAAGAAATTCATCGCTGCAAAGGGCTACAAGTACGCTTGTCGTTAGCCGTAGCTTTGAGTACCATTCAGGTAACAGTACGTTTTGGCTGGGTTCCACCCCAATTTTGAGGGAGAACATCTTAGGGGTGATCAGGGGCCTCCCAGCTCTTGGCAGCTCTCTCTTAAAATAATTAATTAAATGGGGGAAATAAGCAATGCATATTAGAAATATTTATGATATTGATCCCGTTTCTACATCACCATGAGGTAGGAATCTCGATGCGTTTTTTTATAGAGGTATCGCCATCTTTTACTTTATAGAATAATCTGGACAAAGCCAATTTTTAATTTTTGACCCATTCTTAAAATTGACGCATTTCCAATGTTACCAGTAACTGCAATCATCACACTGAACCATATTTTTTTTAAGTCGTTGCGCTTTCACAATGATTGCAACGCCAAAAGTTTTGTTTCAATGTAAATATTTTTTCTACTTCTTCCCAAGCTTGTGTAGTAAATAATTCTTGTACAGATATGTCAAATCATGATTTATAACAGAATCCGCAATTTAATTATCAGGTTTTAAATCCTGTACACTAAAAAGAAAAGTTTTAAATTTTCACTCCAATAAATGTTTTTTTGTTTCCAAATTTGATATAAAGGTACATATTTTTATGTGTGGCCCGCGAGATTATAATATTTTTCCGAAGTGGCCTGCAATTTCTTTTGGGTTGGACCCCCTGGACTAAGGGTTTAACCAAAGCGCTCTTTTGCGGTTAATGAACTTGGAAATTCCAGTTCTGGAACAAGCCTCTCAAATAAACAATCATAAACCATATCATTATTCCCCTCCACCACTAAAGAGAGCAAAAATAAAAGCTCCTTTTTCCCCGATCGTAGACATCGTAAGAGAAATCCGATGACAGAACACCCCGAACCAACTCCTTTTCCTTCACTGTGAATTGCATAGAAGTCGCAAATGTTTATACTGCAACAAAGGTCATGAACTCGAGGCCTGCCATTTCTTAAGCGCTAACGAAAAGAGAGAAATTTTAAGAAAAAAGGGGATGTTATTTGAGCCTCATGCCCGGTCATAGATCAATGGAATGTGCGAAAAGAGAGTCATGTCCTATTTGTAATGGCTCCCACCATTTCACAATATGTTTTCGAAATCGGCACGGTGACGATTTCTCTCCAAAAAGTGAAACAAATAATATAGTTTCAGCAGTATTTAAAACAGAAGTAAATAGTGTATTATTACAAATATGTGCTGAGTTAATAGATGACACAAAAATGAACAAGAAGTTGTTAGATTATTCTTATTCTTAGATAATGGTTCACAAAGAAGGTTCGTTTTAAAGAGTACTTCTGAGAAATTTAACTTTCTAATTCTTAGAAAAGAAAACCTTTCCATTTGCACATTTGGTGCTAAAGAAACTGAAATAAAAACCTTAAATATAGTTAAAATAAAATTGAAAAACAGGAATGATCCAAATTTGTACATTGCAATGGAAGCGGTCGAGACAGAACATATTTCGATTACACATTTACCAACCCCTGATAAAAAAAATTTAGATATTTAAGAAATGTACAATTAGCTGATTCTTATGAATTTAACGATAAAGAAATATCAATTCTTATTGGCGTGGACTATTATTATCAAGTAGTTATAGGTAGAATTACACGTCTAAACAAAAATCTTATAGAAATAGATACATTATTTGGGTCAGATCGGGAGGAACTTTTAACAATGAGTGTTATTGTTAATGAATCCAATACTTCGAAAAAGCTTAGCGAATTTTGGGATTTAGAGAATTTAGGAATAGAAGCAGAGCTGACATTTTGAAGCAATATTTGTTTATTGCATATCTTAGTAAAATATTTATTTACTTTAAAATTATAGTGATAAATTTTTGTATTTAACAATACTTGTCCGCACTCTAAAATTTTGCCCCCTTGCCTAAATGCGACACTGTGTGGGTGTACATATAATGGATATAAATATTCTCTCTTAAAAATTATAGATGGAAAATTTATATGGACTAGCAATTTTTTATTAAGGAATATAAATTTTTTTAGTATGTAATTTTATGTCCAAATTTGTATAAAATTATAAAAGTGCAGAAAACTTTAAAAAAAAACAATTAAAAACTTTAAAAATATTTTTCCTTTATTGATTTCGTTAAAATATAAAAGTTTTATGGCTTTAAAATAATAGATTTTTTTTTCTGAATGATCTTTTGGATTAGTTAGTTCGAATAGGAAAAATGGACTGTTAAGGTTCACTGTGAAACCGTAAATTTCTCGAAATTGGAAAATGCTAAATTCTTTTCTTTGTATATTTATGTTCATCATCATGTCTAATGGTGATATTTAAAATTATTTTGTTAAATTTTCAAAGGGAATATGTAGTGAACTTTAACCGCTTGCCTGATTATCTCGGGTTAGTATATATTACAGCTAATTATTATCCCGAGCGGAATTTGTCTGTACGATTTGTTTTATCACGGTTTTACTCGGCCTGAAAGAAATGAAAGGAAACGCTCAGCTTTGGTTGGCAGTTAGGACAATTTTTATCCCGCCCGGTTTGGCTGATACGTTGGTTAAAAGGAAGATTGATGTGAATGGAACATTTGGATTGAATAGAAGAGATTTATCTCGAGATCTAAAGACAAAGAAATTTTTTTTTAAAAAAGGAGAAATTATTGGGTATTAGAGAGGGAAGTAACTGTAATTACATGGAAAGATAAGAAGGATGTTAGTTTAATTTCCACAATACATACAATCGAAATGCAGAATGTAACAAATGAACGGGGAGAGACAAAGTCCAAGCCTAAATGTGTAGTTGACTACAATGACCAAATGGGTGGTGCAGATAAAGTTGACCAGCATTTAGCTCCTTACTTTACATCCAGAAAAAGAGAGGAAAATACTAATATTTTCTTCCATTTATTGGATTTGGCCTTGTGAAATTCCTTCATTTTGTACTGTAAATCAGGAGGTTCATGATCACCTAAACAATTTAGAATGAAACTGACTGAAAAACTAATTTCAGAAAATCATCGTGACGAGTTTTCTGCCACATCAGGAAAACCCAGCATTAGTCCTTCACCACTCAGGTTAACCTCAATGCATTTTTCAGATGTTATTCCTGCATCTGAAAAAAAAAAATCAAATCCAACGAGACAGTGTTCCCGTGACTGTGCTCCTGTAATAGAGATTCCAGAAATAAGCCAGTAAGAAACGAGACTAGATACCAGTTTACAGAATGTCAGGTATCTCATTTTGTGTTGTCCCTTGTTTCAAAATCAATCATATTAAGACTAATATTTAACTTTTTTTTTCCATTTGCCAGATATAACTCGGGATAGTAAACTAATATTAAAACTAAATGTTTTACGCCTGTAAAAAATTTTAAAAACTCAACTTAAAACCTACATATTTTGTTTTGTTTCGTTTCATTGTATTTAATAATAAAATTAAAAAATGTGATGATTTTTTGCAATTTTTTCAAAAAAATGTGTAAAGGAAGCGGTTAAAGGGTTCAGGAGAAGGAGAGATTTATGGTTCTAAGTAATGAGACAGGGGAAAAGTTTCTACTGTTTATCAAAAAATATATATACAGTCGAACCTCCATATAACGAACCTCTATATAGCGAATTTTTCTACGCGCATTTCAGGATTTTCTTCATAAAATAAACTTCCTATAGTGAAGTGCATTTTCTATGCAACAAACTTTTTTTTTCTTGTGATTGGATTTTTTTCTCCTTATTTTTAAAGTAGTTCCGGACATTTTAAGTTATTCTCTCTTAACACATTTTATGGTTCTCATAAATCTTGAACTGCTTTTTTTTTTGTTTAGCGCGCTGAGAGCAATAGATTTCTGGGAGTTTCATCCCAGAAGTACTACTTTTCACTAGAAACATCTTCGATATCCTCTTTCACCCTCAGTGGAATTGCATCGTGTCTCCGTGTCCTTGAACTAATTTCCGTTCATTTGTAGTGTTGATCAGTTGTACTGGTAACTTCGTTTCTGATAGTTCGTAAGTGCTTGAGCATGAAATTTTTTTTTAATTTTTCAGGAAGTAGATAAAGGCGTCAAAAAAGAGGACATGGCTTTATCATTTGGTTTTCCTCCAAACAGCTTATCAACTATTATAAGAAATCGAGATAAGCTTCGAAATTAGGATTCATTGAATTCTTGTTCAAAACGTAGAAGAACATGTGTCCATGAAGATTTCGACGAGGCAGTTATGAAGTGGATACATACAATGCAAGATAAAAATGTTCTGATCTCTGAGCCTTTCGTAATAGAGAAAGCTTTTCCATTTGTTAAGGTATTGGGATAAGACCAATTTCTACGTAGCAATGGATGACTAGAAACATTTAAGAAAAGACACGGAAAATTGCACCTGAAGGGATTTTTGGTGCATTTCAAAGATATGAAACGTATTATGAAACAAAGTATTTTTTCAAAAAAAAAACTCAAACAAAATTAACATGTTTTATGCATAATTAAATTTAAGTCTGCATGTGGTGATGTAAGTTTAAAAAGTCTTGTTATAAAATAATGTATGCTTAAAATTACTTGTATGCTTTAAATTAGAAAATGTCCTTAAAGCTCATTAATTTTAAAATAAAATTATTTTCTTTTTGTAAATACAGTGTATATTCCTCAACATTCTTTTTTTTTTTTTTCGATGGGTAAGATATGCTGCAACGTAAGTTAATAACAAACAAGTATATTATCTAAAAAAAATTTTTAATGTACCATCTATATATAAAAAGGAGAAAAGCGACTCACTCACTGACTGACTGACTAATCCACGATATCTCCGGAACTATTAAACTTACATATTTGAAATTTGGTAGGTAGGTTCCCTTCATGGAGTAGACATCAGCTAAGAACGGATTTTGCAAAGATCTAATCCCAAGGGGCGTTACGGGGGCTTAAGGGGCGTTATAGATAATTATTTCCATTATTAATCTATTAGATGTACAGTCTTGAAACTTGGTACACAGATTTCTTTCATAAAATAGAGGTACCTTACATAATGATTTTTACGAAAATTGACCTCCAAGGGGCGTTATGCATAATTATTTCCATTTTTAAACTATTAGAAGTACAGTTTTGAAATTTGATAAGCGGACTCCTTTCATAGAGTACAGATCCGCTACAAAATGGGTTTTGTGAAAATCGACCCCAAGTTTGCGGAGAATTAAGCAGCGTTATAGGCAATTAACTCCTTTTTTAAACTATTAGACGTAAAATCTTGAAATTGAGTAAGCAGATTCCATTCATTAAGTAGAGATCTACTATAAGATGGGTTTTGTGAAAATAGCTTCCTAAGTGGCGTTGCGGGGGCTTAAGGGGCTTTATTGATAAATATTTCCATTTCTAAACTATTAGACGTACAGTCTTAAAATTTGGTAAGCGGATTCCTTTCGTGGTGCATCTACGTGTTCCTAAAAATAAATTCTTTAAATACACAAAAGAAATTTAAGATTATATTTTTTTTTTTTTCAACAGTATTAAATTGTTTTCATTTGTAAAAAAGAGGAAATGCTCTTGAATTTTAGAATACTTGATAGTAAAGTACAAACAATAAGCTGGTATCAAAGACAAAATATTATGACTACAAACATTTTTAATTTGCCGAGGAGCTTCATGTATCTCGGTAAACTTGTTTACATAAAAGGATTATATTCTTCTTTGTACTGAATTGTTTCTTTTGCGAGTAATGACAAAATACTGGGCTTCTTAATTTTTTTTTTTTTTCGACTTTTGTACAAAAAGAGTTATATTCTTAGCCTTTGGATAATCCTTACTTTTCATTTAAAATTTCAAAAGAATTGCATAATGCCTAAATTCTAAGATTACTGCTCTGATTTTTGTGCGATGATGAACTGATTTTGTGCGTAAGGTAGAGCCAAAACATTCCTACGAAGACAACTGCTTCGATCAACATTCAAAACAATTACAAAAACATTTCCTTCTCAACGCACTGACTCCGCAATCGAGTTGCAGATAACTGTGACAACAATTTTTCTTTACTTTTTTCAAAACGAAGAGAAAGACTTTAGGTTCAAATAACACTCCCCCCCCCTCCTCTTCGTTTGAACAGTCCCCTAAAGTGACCGGGAAAGTAGAAGAGGGCTTTGTCGGCATAGTTTCTATTTATCCTATGTCCGACAATTTAACAGAAAAGGAAATGCCCTTTCCAAAGATTTATTACGGCAATAAGAGGAAGAATAGTTTTCCGGCTACTTGAAAGAAACCTTAGAAGATTTACAAGAAGGCAGAAATGCATTTCTAGGTTTTCTTACACCAAATAGGCATATGATAATCAACAATGACCAAAAACTGAAGGATCAACAATAATCAACGGGAGAAGCATTTTTTGTTGATATTTTTATATCAACGACTTGTTGATATTTTTATTTTTCTACTTGCTTTCCATATTCATTTACATGAACCATCTTATTCTGTATTCAGAGTTTCAAATGTTCAACAGCCTTAGAGCGCCCCCAAACACTCCTTTCTTTGTACATAAAATGCGTGACTCACGAATAAATAGGCGGAAAAAAAAAAAAAAGAGAACGAACATATTATTTTAATTTAAATGTAACTATCTGTTCGACTACGTTCAGATTATATTTATTTTTTCAGATATTTTTGGATTGGATAATTTTTTTTTAAATTATCCAATACTCTGTAGAACTTTCTAAGTTTAAAAGTCCCCATTTTCCTTTTCTTAGAGAAACTTGTGTTTGGAAATCGCCTGTGATAATTTCTACTGATTTCAGTTCAAAAGATTTCTTTTCCTTTTAAAGGAGACATTTCCTACGAATTTAAACCACATTCCACCAAGATTTCTTTTTCAGTATTATTAAAAGGCATTGAATGAAATAGTATAAAACATTGATTATATTATATAAAACACTAATCACAATGATAACTATTGCACAAAAAAGGAAACGCTTATTTCATTTCAGTCAAAGGTATAATAACCTAAAGCAAATTTAAATTAATTTATCAAGGTAAAATTTATTTATATTTTGATTTTCAGTAAATGTTGAAAATGTTATAGATTTATTTTTATTCTGTGTTAAACGCAGTAATTTCGTACATACAAACTCAAATTATCGTGTTAACTCTTAAATTAATTAATTTTGAAAAACAAATAATAATATAATTATTTGAACATTTAGATACATACAATGAATTTAAAAAATGGAAAGAAAAAGCAAAATTTTTGCCTGTCTCTCTATGTCATAATGTAAAGTCTCAAATCGATAATGGGCTATTTTATAATCATATAGTACTCTGAAGCTCTCTATCTTTTTATAATGGAAAATATTTGCTTTAAGACACATATATAATTCTTTAACAAATAACAAAATTACATTAACTATATGTGAGTTAAAAAAATCTTATAACTATTGAACATCTGTATACCAATAGACATGTTAATATTCAACTAAGCTATATTGTGGTTAATCAATTTATAATTGCTTCTCTGAGAATTAATTAGTTATTTATACAACACTCTGTTAAGAATTTTTGTATACTTACTTTCTTAAAAGAATAAAAACATTGATAAATGTCATTTTTTTATTGCCTCGATAATTCATTCTGTTTTGATGCATTAGATTTCATAATAATTATTGAATCTTAAGATTAAGTTTAGATTTTTACACCAAGCATTTTTCAAGGATTAAAATTATATGATAATGTTCATCTTTGATCTAATTGTTCCTATGTATGCTGAAAATTATGATAATCGATTAACAATGACAGGTAAATGTGATAAATGGCAGGAATGTGGCGTTAACTTAATACTTTATCTCAAAATCATAAATAAATGTTACTTGTTAAACAGTATCACATTGTAGATTCCACATGTTTTTACAGCTGTGGTAGCCGAGTGATCACAATTGAGGATTCCATCATCTAGCAGGGCTCTAATACACGTTAACTTTCTAAAGGCTTAAAGTACTTTCATTGACGTCATAACATAATCGACTGGGTTCCAGGTCGGATATCATCCTCGTTACTTGATTGTTATTCAAATAATGAGGTCCGTCTCATTGCGATATCCCTCATGTTTCCTCTGAATGAGACATTAATAAACTATCGATTTATTTGCATGTTCTTAAAAATAAATCCTTTAAATACACAAGTTAATAAATGTAAAATTAAAATTTTTTCCAACTGTAATGTACTGCTTTCGTTAGCATAAAATATCAAATCCTTTGAATTTTTAGAAAAATTCTTGATTAGTAAAACGCAAACAATTAGTTGACATAAGACAAAATTATGACTACACATATCTTTAAGTCAGCAAGGAGCAAATCATTCATGTATCTTGGTAAACTTATTTATATAGGAAAAAACTATTCTTATTCGTGTTTAATTGTTCTTTTATGACTAATTACAACACATTTATTTCTTACTTTTTCATCTTTCATATAAAAAGGTTATTTTATTAGTTTTATGGATAGAAGTTAAATTTGTTAGCTTCTTATTTTTAAGTTACAATAAATTATAATTCTTTTGATGTATCAGTTAGTATAACATTGCTGAAATTCTAAGATAAATGCTCTGATCTCTGTGTGATGAAAATAAATAAACTTCAAAAATATTTTAAGAAATATAATGCACGCGTCATTCTAATTCTAAACACAATCTTCCCTTTTAGGACGTATGGTAATACAATAGTTTCCAAATGTGCAGCTCAGAAAAAAATTAGCCCCAGTCCAAAAATAAATCGAAAAATTCACAATAATCGAATTTTCTTTATTAACATAGCAATAAAAACCATTACATTTGAAAATCAATGTAAGATCAATCCCCTCTTCCAATAATTTACACTCAAAACGTGAAAAGGCCTCCACAGGTATCTGCCGTTTTTAAGTGATTGATTAGCTTGAACTTATTCACTACTGTGCAATTTTAACTGAGTTGGCCTGATTACAGTTATGTTGTAACCTTTTATATTTATATATTAAATGTGGGAGAAATTATCGCAAGTTCGACTTGCTTGCTGGTCAGGGTGCGAGGGCCCCGCTTGAGGTTGAAGGCTCTGGTGCATGGCATCGCTTAGCCCATTGGTAGGTACGCCACTGTGTTCACTAGTACTTTCTGATTCAGTTCTTGATGCACCTACTTGTAGAAATCAAATTTAATTCAGTTGAATAAACTTGCTGATGACTTTTTAAGAAAAATAAAAAGTCTTCCAAATTTTGATAGAATTTAATTTTTGTTTACGATAGAATTATATTTGTACTACAAATAAGAATATACGTAAAGTAAAATTATTCATTCAGATCTGAACCGAAAACCATTATTTTTGGCAGAACGGAAACCGGAAGAGAAACGATATTTTTTTATAGTTGAACTGGAACAAAAAAAAATTACGGTTCGAAGTCCTGGCTCTATATGTTTAGAAATCACTTATTCAAAGTATTATTCCAAAAAAAAAATTAGAAAAAAAAAAAAAAAAAATAGTGTACTCTTCCAGATCTACATTTGATAAAGAATTTGATTTCTTTTAACTGAACAATATTTCGATATATGTAGAAGTCTAATTTTTTTTTTTTTTTTTCCAGGAGCTTTTTTCTTATTTTTAAAGTTAACATTTTTTCCCCAGAGTATAATGCGCACTCATGAATTTCGATCTTATTTTCTGTGTTCAAATAGTGCGTTATACGCCGGCTTTTACGGTAATTAATTGTTTCTATAACTGTTACGGTTATTTTATTTCAGACATATATGTTTAGTTTGTTGGGTTATAACTGACAAATAATAATTTTTTTAAAAAAATTCTTACATTTTCGTATAATATTAGTGGTGTTTCGAAAATTTACTGAGTGCGTACTTTATACTTCCAACGCCATTGTGCTCATAAATAACGAAATAAAATGGAAAGAAAGTACAAATACATTTTAAAACGATACCAGAACACACGTGAATATAAAGATATATATTTCTCGAAAATTAAGCCCATTTCTGGATATTTTAAAATAAACTTTAAATTACTACTACTATATGTATATATATATATATATATATATATATATATTCTAAGAATGAAAATGTTGGAAAAAGAAATTTTTCTAAGAATGAAAATGGAAAAAGAAATTTTTCTAAATGAGAGAGAGAGATTTCGTTAAATAATTTCTGCTACGTTTTATACTTTCTTGATTATCTCTAATTGTAACTATAAGAAAGTCAATAATTAGTGTGTGAAAATTCTTTTAAAATAATATGCAAAATCTAAATAAGTTTTTGGAAATTATAATTTAATGGCTAATTTTTATTTTTGCTCGAAAACGTATTATTTTATGTCATATTTTCGTATTAATTCTCGAGCAGTAGCTTTACAGGAGGAAACATACTTTAGGAAAGGAGAAAATTGATGTGCTTCGAGAGTGACACAACATCGATCAGTAAATACTTCTTAAGATGAATCCAAATTCCATTAATGACTATATCTTCATTATACTTGCCTGTTATAAAAACAAACTATTCTCTATAACAAACCCCTGATGAAGGGATTCAAGTGGTACTCTATTTCTGAATGAAGATTTGTATGTGTGAGCATGTTAGAAGAGGAAACCTCTAAAATAATTGCAAAAATTGAGAATTATGTGAATAAATGTGTTGATGATAACTTGAACGAATAATATGGATGTGATGTGGAAGTTAGAACAGTGAGGTGTTTCTTATACAATAGCCACGAATCACTTTATTTATAGTATTTTACTAAAGATAGAAAATAAAAATTTATGTATAAGTTTATTTATATAGTTAAGTTTATAATAGCTAAAATTTTTGCAGTATATTTAATTCTAAAATTTAAAAGGAAACAGAGTATTAGACGAATTTTTTTAGAAATGTGAATAAATGAGTCTTTCACACATACACAAAAAACAAATAACTAATTACAAAAATGAAATTAAGCTAATAATTTAAAATATCACTTGCCTGTACAAATTCATTCTGATATAAGAACGAATTCATTTACCTTTAAAATGTACATTAATATTACCAATAAATATATATTATAAAAAAAAAACATAAATTTTCTTTATTTATAAGTGACTTCTTTTTTCTTACATAAGGATAAAACTCGAAACATGTAATTCATTTTCAAAGTATTATTAATCACAGTAAATGGATTATTAAAAATTATATAACAATTTTTTTATTTGTAATTGAGTTCCTCATTTACTAAGCTCAAATATATATTTCTTCTACAAAATTGAATCCATTAAAAATATTTTGATTTACGTGAATGAAAAAAAGAACCGATTGTTATTTTTACAGTGAAAATTTCATACGCAAGGGAATTTAGCTATTATACTCAAGACACGGAAGAAAAAACTGCCTGAAAAACAATCTCCCAAATTGGGACAAAACTTTTATGTTTCAATGAACCACTACGGCATAGAAAAATGCTATAACGCCAAACCAGGCAACCCAGAATAATGACGTCATTGCACATCTACCAATGACAAGCAACCTCTTTTCCTTTGACCGTGCCGAAGAGGAATGCCCGAGGGTGTGAGGAACTCAAAAAGTGCTCTTTATTTAACGCTACCATGGTATGAAACCTATTGCTCATTGTTTATTTTCACCGTGTAAATGATTTTGCAGCACGTGTAATTTTTATAACTATAAAATTTTAATTCATTTATCTACTTGAAATGAATGCTCAAAATGAGTTTTTTGTTTTAAGATACTTCCATGATAAAATTAGAACGAATTAAGTATGAAATTCTTTAGTTTTGAATAACCCCAAGAGCCACTTGTTGAACAACAGTGAATTAAATAAATATGTTGTTTATAGCACTCATCTATAAAAATGATGCTAAAATTAATGAAATTCTTTTTCGCCATTGTTTAATAATGACAGACTAAAACTCATGAGAGCTTATTTCTTAGAATTTTTTTAAAACCAGTACCATAGTTAAGATTAGTATTTAATGAGAAGTTTCTTTCAAGAGTGTCTTCCCTTTTTTTTCTCTGTCAAGTTGGATGATATTAACTTGCTATTTTAATGAAGTACATTCAATAGATAGTATATGTGTAAATTGAAATTATTTTTCAGATTTATGAAAAGTTCGAAAATATCTATGCTAAAAATATATTTTTTTTAATTACAAAAATTAAAAGGAATGAAAATACAGACCTATATTAATGTGATTGTTTGTCTTAACTTTATGAGAGACTTCATCCTGATATGATTTTTCTCTACCAAGCAAGACAGAATTATGTGGACTAAAAGTGTTCGTATAAATTGATAATCTACTGAACTCTAAAAGAAAAATTAAGACTATATAAAATTATTTGTTTAATCAGTAGACATATACATGATAGTATTAAATAAATTTTTCAAAAACGCTGTTTATTTGGTCAATACTCTTGAAATAATTTTAAGCCTATT
The DNA here is from genome assembly GCA_019973935.1 of Trichonephila clavipes. Classification (NCBI taxonomy): domain Eukaryota; kingdom Metazoa; phylum Arthropoda; class Arachnida; order Araneae; family Nephilidae; genus Trichonephila; species Trichonephila clavipes. The sequence goes on from BMAU01001226.1 coordinate 51,042, forward strand.
CAGAGTATATCTATAACAGTTATTATATTACTCTGCAGTGTAGCATATGTATTACTAAGTAATGTATGAATGTTCTGTTGATGATTGATCAAGAAATTTTTATTTTGATGCCTTTATTACTTTAGAAATCTTAAATATGTTTAAAAAAAATTTATTGTTTTTATTGGATGACTAAAATGTAATGTCTTTTTAAGAGTGCTAATCTTTGTTTATTCCTCCCTTTTTTCCCCTTCAAAATCACTTGTTAAAAAAATCCTGTATTCTTCAATATATTATTTGAACTTTATATATATATTATATATTATATTATTATATATATATATATATATAATATATATATATATATATAATTTTAGAATTATATTATTATAATTCAAAAATCATTTGCCTTTTTTAATTTTTCTTTATTTATTTGTATTCACTTATCTTTTTCTTGATATTAGTCTATGTGAATCAATTTCTAAAATTAAATGTTCCTTTCATTTTTTCCCCTCCTTTCAATGCATATTTTACTATGAGTTTTAACTTGCATATATTCTCTTTTCCATTCATAAATCAGTGAGATTGGGTTTTTTTTTTGTAATCGCAGGAGGAATAAAATCTGAATCTATTCCAAAAATATGTCGATGGTTTTAAGGATCTAGGTTTTATTAAACATTTTTATAACTAGGAAATTAACTGGTGATACAGTAATATTTCATGATATACATTTCAAAAGTTCAATTCAATATTTCAAGAGTTGTACATTTTTGTTAAGAAAAAAATATGGGGGAAAAAATCTTGCTGCATTGCTCTGGTGTATAAAAATATGATCTTGCATGCGTCAAACCTTTCAGATTTGCCTGTCCCTTTTAAAATGAGAACTTTTGATTTTATTGAAAAATAATATAAATTTTATGGTGCTCATTACTCTAAAATATATTGAATGAATCTGTTTAATTGAAATAACAAGCTGTGAAAGTATAATAATATTTTATGTCAATAAAAGCTGGTAATGTATTGTCCTTGAGGATATTTTATAGAGAAATCAGGGAAGTACTTAAGATTTTGAAACACGAAAGCCTTGTATCCAAAATAGAATCAAAGATCAGTTTAAAATGTAAAAAATGGTTGTTTTTTTTCAACTGCAATTTATCAATCTTCAGACCTGAAGAAACAAATTATATGGTGAACAAATTGCAAATCAAAAAGAATTGTTAATGATGTAGTACAATTCAATGGACTAAATTCATGTGACGTCACGATCACGTGATTCCGTCAACCGGTGAATATGGCGTCGTTTGTTTACTATTGCGTACGATTATTTTGTTCGGTTCACTCCTAGGAGAGCCCCCACCCTTGGCGCGAATTACTTTGGTTGGCGATAATTGCGCCGTCATGGTAACCTTGCTTTTAAATACAACATATGGCAACCCTAATTTTCTAGAATTTTCGTCATTTGTGGGTGCGCATTTCAAATTTCATTTGGTTGTTGGGCACCGGGTTGAAAGTATGGCTGCGCTTGTAAGTGAATACACGTTAGAATTTTTTACGTTATTGAATACTAGAGGCAAGAAAGAATTGATTGAATGGTGTATGAAAGAAGGATTAATTGCTTCAAGTTATGAATGTCCTAAATGTAATGAGCAAATGGGATTAAATGAACGAAAGAGTGTTGTTTTGGATGGGTTTGAATGGAGATGTCGAAAAAAAGGTGTGAATACGCATGATGTTTGCAGAAGTATAAGAAAGAGTTCGTGGTTTTCCAATAGTAAGTTAATCGGCAATAAAACGTTTTCTCCGTAATCACACCAGCCACGCAGAAGGCATGTTCGACCATTACCTCGCTGAGTATTTATGGCGGCGCTCTCGCGATCACTCACTCAGCGACGAGACTTTCTAGAATTTTTTAAAAGCAGTTACACTTTACTCTCCACTTGGGAAGGATCAACAATAAGAAAGTAAGTGCTGTTATATTTTTTATCTTAAATGTTAAGTTTCTGTATTGTTTACATGTATTTTCATTGCGCATCCATCTTATACTGCTATATTTACTTGTCACCGTTGTCGGGTTTGCTTGGCGCCATTTCGGTTTCGCTTGGCGCTTTTTCCGGTTTGGCGCCAAGGGTGGGGGCTCTCCTAGGAGTTTACCTTTTGTTCTTAAAGATTTACATTTTACTTTCTAAAATGTCTTATTTTGCTGAAATGGTTGCTCGATCATTTATAGAAAGGATAATTAGAAAGAAAAAATCATTTTATAATATCATTATAACAAATCAAAGTGCTTTGGTAGCATGGTGAAGCATGAGGATTATATAGCATCTTCCCAGTGTTTATGTGTTTGACCACTCTTTGAATAATGTTTTCAACGCTGTAAGACAAATGAAACTTCTTCAAAAAGGATTTTGGATAGATGTAGACTTACAATATTTAAAAGCAAATATTTGTTTATTTTACATCAAGTTATATTGAGAACATATTATGTTTAGTTAACTTAAATTTTACTTATGTGTTACACATCTTCAGAGTAGTTAACAGAGGTACTTCAGCATTTAATTATCTAAAATTAGAACATAAGAATCTGATATGTAACCATACATATATCAAAAAGAAGTATATATATTTATAAAACTTATTTTACTTAGTAATTTTACAATATTACAGGGGAAAAGAAAAAATAAAGAAATGGAAAAATATCTGACTTTATTACAGCTCTGTTAATGTTTATACTAGTTGATGAAATAAGAACCACTTTCAAACATTAGAAATCAAAATTATCATTTACCATTTGTAAAATTACACATAAAAAAAATTGTGCTACATTTTAAAAATCTTTATTCGCTGCACTACTTAAGGTAAAATATGATTTATCGAGAATTGAATTCCAAATATGGTAATAAATTAAGGCATTAAAATTTTTAAATTAGAATGTGTATATAGTAGAATATAAATTTGTGTCCATATATTAAATATAAAAGTCCTGCTCACACACACACACACTCCTACATGACCAAAATAAAAAAAGTCATTTTTGAATTCATAATTCTTTTAGAAAAAAATCAAAATTGTAATATATTTGCATGGTTTCAACACATATGGTTTCAGAGTTTGACTGTATGGTATAAAAACTGTCTCGCACACGTATACAAATTTTTTTACTACATATGTGTATAACAAATATGCATTTATTGGTATTTGCACAATTTGTAGATTTATCATTATAGAGATTAGATTTATTTTATACTTTTACGAAAATAAATCTCATGATATGTCCTGAATAAATTTGTTGCATTGAGTTTGTTGCAAATATTGACCTAAGAAGAGTACTTTGATCAATTTTATGATATTTATCAAAAAGAATTACAGGGAATCTTTCTTCAAAATTATTGTTAAGAGTTTAATTGGTCAAAATCACTGATATTTTTGTGTGACACATGTTTCGAAGATAAATTTTGGGCTCTTGTGTATTATAATGATCAATTTCTTTTTTTTAAAAGTATAATTATATATAAAAGGACACTTTAGATACATATTAGTGATAACAAAATAAAATGCCAATACATTTCTCCAAGTTTTAAGTTTGCATGAAATGGAACTCAAGTGTTTAACACTAAACATAAATATCTGGTCAAGAGACATAACTAGTAGAAATTGTGAATGGAAATTTTATGCAACTATTTATTTCCATATTGTATTATATTGTATTAAATTGCTTCTATCTTATTTGCAATTCATTGTGTTATAAAAATAAGATTCATTTTCTTTAAAGGATAAATATTTATTGTTAATCAAAAACTTTCATAATAACTATCTAATATGAGATAAACAATAGTTTAAAGAAGTATGCAATTCAATTAGAAATTAAATTGAATTTGTGAAAATTATAGTATTTTTTCTGATGAAATATTCTTTAATATTATACAATTATTTATAACAAGTTGTTCAACATCTTATAAGCACTTTATACAAAGGCAATTAAAAAAATTATTGAATTTGTAATGTAAATTTATAATATAGTTCATACTCGCATTAATAATCTGAATTTGTGATCCAAGTGTCGCATATCAATGCATAATATTTAGTAGCCGAGATATAAAGGTGAAGTTCATATTACATTGAATATTAAAAATTATATATTATGATTTGTTTCTTTAACTTAATAGTGAAATTGTATTTTCTTTTATTATTTTATGCAATCATTTTTAAAAAAATTTCCAAACATTTTTAAAAGATAATTACTAAGTAAATCAGACAGTCAAGGATAGGAATGTTATTTTATTAGAAACATTTTCAAATAGCTTTAAATGCTTCATAATATTATACAAAATATATATGAAGTACTTATACGCAATACATTGTGTAAACAAAAAATTCATTTTCAACAAATAACTGTTCCACAGTGAAATAAAATATTCTTTTGAATTTTAAGTGTAGGTAAGTAAACTCGAGTAAATATAATATATTTTTTAGAAAATTGTTATTTACCATTTCTAAATAATGAAGTACTGGGAGGGAGAGAGAAATTTCATGCGTAACATTATTTATATATATAAATTCACATCTGTGTGAAGAACAGGTTTATCAGTTGGTAGCATATAAGTACAAAGGAAAAAAAATTAAGAACTTCCTATAGTATTGATAAATCAAACCAAAATTACAGGATTATTTCAAATGTCTGACACTTATAATGCTTCACATAGAGTGTTTAATGTCCCCATTGGTAAGCCATACTACACTGCTGGACAATTGCTAAGGACGTATAACACTATCATCCATAGCAACCACAAAATGAAAGGAAGCAAAATGTGGAAAATTAGAATAAGTGCGGGATATTAGTAAGAAGAAGTATGAGTATGCAATTTTTTTCCCCACGTCTGTTCATCACGTGATAGCGTTCATAAGAGCTTTAAAGGTTTTGACGCGTGTGGACAGTTGTGTTGTTTCAAGTCAAAGTTTTACAGGAAAGATTTAATAGACGAACTTAAAATTTTTGGCATGTTTTCCCGACATCACATAGATGATTTTATGCGTGGCCGAATTATTGGAAAGATCGAAGAAGGGCGAAAAATAACAGATGTTGCCAGGGAGTTCGACATCGCTCACAGCGTTGTTTCACGGCTGTGGAAGTCATTTAAAACTACTGGAATGTGTAGTAGACGGCACGGGGGGAGGTCGTGTTAGAAGTACGACGCCTGCAGAAGACAGATATATTGTCCTATCAGCAAAAAGGAACAGGTGCACCACAGCTCAGCAGGTGGCAAATCAGTTTCTTGCTGCCTCAGGAAAGCAGATCTCCCGAAAAACTGTTGCCAGACGTTTGAGGGGAGGAGGACTATACGCACGCAGACCTGTTGTGTGTGTCCCATTGACCAGACAGCACCATACTGCCCGTTTGCAATGGTGTCGTGAGCATCACAATTGGACTGAACAGGACTGGGCATGCGTACTATTCTCAGATGAGAGTAGGTTCAGTCTGTCATCGGATTGTAGACGCCAACTGATCTGGCGCGAGAGTGGTACTGCTTGTCGTCCAGAAAATATCCAGGAAAAGGACCGATATCCGACATGCAGTATCATGGTGTGAGCCGGCATCATGATCAATGGCTGCACGCGCCTACATGTGGTTGCGAATGGGACTAGGACGGGCCAACGATACATTGATGAAGTTCTACTTCCTCATGTTCGTCTTTTCCGTGGTGCTGTCGGTGATAAATTTGTTTTTATGGACGACAACGCAACATGTCATCGAACACTCGCTGTTCAGGATTGTCTAGACAGCGAGGGTATTCAACGTCTCGTATGGCCAGCACGTTCTCCAGATCTAAACCCCATTGAAAATGTGTGGGATGCTTTGGGGTAGGCAAGTTGCTGGTCGAAACTATCCTCGGACAAACAAGAACACCCTCATCCGTGCACTCACAGAGGAATGGGATAAATTGCCTCAACAGCTGCTGGATAATGTTGTGCAAAGTATGGTATGACGTGTGGAATGTTGCATCACACTCCACGGTGGACATATCCCGTACTGATACCTTTCTTTAAGGTGCCTGCTGACTTTTAGATGCATTGTTCCATTTCTCCGTACCGCAGATCAAATGAACTTTTTTTCTTTCAGATGTTTCACAGCTTTTGTACTTTCCAGAACAATAAATATTCTTTATTCTAATGTCTGAACAGTGTGGCAACTATATTTTATCCTACTAGGCCTCATGTCTCGTTTAATGTTATGCTACATAGCAATTTGTGATCCGTCCTTAGCAATTGTCCAGCAGTGTATTATACAATTTGCACTTCATGAAGTTGTAAAAAAAATTCAATTTTCATCACAGGAGACATATATATGAATCATATACTCGCATCCTTAATTACTTTTACATGCATAATACTGAGTTTTCAGGAATTAAACTATTTTAAGGATTTGTGCAAAAAAAGGAAAATAGTTAAATCATAGATAAACAAATACTTCTTAAGTAGCCGCTGAGTTTTTTTAAAAAAAAAAAAGAGAAAAAATGATGGAAAAAAATACACTTTTACCAAAAGATCATTCTATTCATTTATCTAAAACTTTCATATTATCTAATGTTCTATGTACACAGGCTTCAAGAAATAAACTTTTTTGCAGGTTTGATATGTACTTCAAAAAAATAAGACAATAACATATCAAATTAAATGTAATCATTTCTAAAAATTGTTACCCCTTTTGTAATGGTTTCATTCCCCTTAAGAATATTGTATTTTAATTTAAAGAAAGAAATGACATATTAAATTTTAACAGCAAAGAATAATTATAAATAATTTAGAAATCGATAATTTGTGTGTGGAAGGTAAAAATCAAAGAAACATTTCTTTAATTTTTGTAAACATTCCTCCCACAAATTATCATCAAATTGAAAAAATTCTGAATAAATATTTTCTCTCCTGACTTTGAATTATTAATTAAAATTACAAACAGACATTTTTTATATTATTCACACCTAACTGACACTATGTTGTATAATAATAGGTGTGAGCTCTTTTTAAAGAAATGATATCAATGTTATTCGATAATCATACAGTTTTAAAAAAGTAGTTTTAATTCTATACTGTCAATCATTCTTGCGCAAAACTATATAATAAATAACTACTAAATTAATTAAGAACTAAAATAACTAAGAGCCATACCTATGTGTACCATAAACTATAAATAAATGCTAGGATCCAACCGAACTAGGATAAACAAATATGCCAGCTAACACTAGTCGGAAGTAGACAATTACCTAATTAGATAAATAAATTAGAATAAAACAAAAATTATATAAAAGAGTTGTTAAAATTATTTACTAACAAATATATATATATACTAGAATAATGCAAAAATACAATATCATATGTTTTTAATTAGATAAAATTAAGACACAAGACGTCAAGATACATATAGGAAAATAAATGGTATGAATTCGCACGTGCTGTTTATTGACGTTGGAATCACATGATTACTGACTGGCGTCAGTCTGTCCATGAAGTTACTCCATTGTCAAAAGTAGATCAAAAAATCAAATCTAAATATTTTTAGCCTAAATTATCTTTTATTTATTTTTCTATAATCTCACAAAATTTTAAAGCTCGTAAGTTTACAAAAAAAACGCAGAGTTATGACAACTTTTACGTTCATTTTTATTTGTATCCCAATGGCTCAAATCAAAACTTTAAACTGACTTATCTCGGAAAGATAAAATAACTAGTTTGTCTTCATTTAAAATGATAATGCCTTTTTTTCTATTGTGCCAAATGCTTTAACTATTTTTTCTAAGTAATGCTAATAAAACATGAAACTAAAGTTGGTATACACATTTGAATCAAGGTTATATTTTTTATAAAAAAATAATTGATTTTAGAATTTACACACTTTTTAAAGAATTTTCAATAAGATTCGTAAATGTATTTTACAAATATCAATCTTGTTATCACAAAACCCATACCAGCTTTTGTTATACATAGTTTGGTACTTGTAAATCAAATTCCATGTGTGTAATTCAATTTTTGTAGGAGGAGTAGCATTTTAAAATCACTTCATAAATTTTTCCTTATAAAATTAAATGATTAGCTTGTTATGGTATTTTGAGCACAAAATCTGTTTTCCATGATACATACACATAGGCGGAAACCCAAAAAAAATTTGAAAATCATTAAACTAAAAAATTGTTTAAATTGTGCCATGTCCTCTTAAGAGGAAAATTTGAACTTTTCTTTATTTACTCGAATCTATGTTTCACTATTTTTCCAGTGTTAATACTACTGAAAATTGAATGTGGCTTAGAATCGAAGGCAAAACATTTGTTGGGTGAAGGAAATTGAGTTTCCTGGCCATATGCATTGATGACATCCCATTCCACAGTTTATCTCCAGTATTCAGGGTATCCTAAACATTCTTGTCTGCTCATATTTAGGAAATTGGTTTTTTGTATAGGCTTTCTTGTAATCACCTAAACATCAAAGATATTGTTATTAGCATCAAGATGAGCTCTTTAAGATGCACAAGTTTGAAAGGGGGGTCAATTTTATATGCAGAAAAAAAATGGAAGGAGAACAGTGGCCACTGAAAATTTGACATGAATGAAACAAACATACGTTGATGGCATAAACAAAATGATATAACTTTTGCTTGTACATGTTCAACAGACTTCAATGATTGTTTTACATTTTTTTATTATACATTCTTTTAAAAAAATATTGCATAGCAAATGAATTCAATGTCACAGAAGACGACATTGTGTGGGGGAAATGGCAATGCTGGCGCCAATTTGGAAGTTAGCGTTTACAATGTAAGTGGTGAATCTTTTTTAAGATGTAATACTGAAGGTTATAATAATTATATGTTCATTATGTATTTGAAATTTTTTAATATGGGTAATATAAATTGTGAACTTATTATTGAAGTGATAACTTCTGTTAGCATGATTTGCTGGAGAGAACATCACGCTCGGGAATGTCCGCTTCTTTTGTCTTCAATCGGACATACACAGCCCTAAAAAGGAAGGAGGGACGTTTCCTCCCGCCACGCTGAAATGAGGTAGTTTGTCCCTCCCCCACCAATACGTCGTAAAAATAAAATTCCTACCTTGGATCTAAATGGGGATCCCCCCCTCTTTCTAGGCCAGTGGTGGCCAGCCCAAATGACCTCACGGGCCACTTCAGAAAAACTTAACATTCCCACGGGCGGCATATAAAAACATTTTTTATATTAGGTTTGGATCCCTTACAAACATTTGTTGGAGTGAAAATTTAAAACACTGATATATTATTGTTTTCATTGTTTTTCATGTATACAAACATAGATAGTATAATAATAAAAATGCAATGATCAATTAATGTTTAATTTGTGAGATTGTTTCTCAACTCGTTCACTTAGTTTTTGCAAGTTTATCTCAATGCATGTGTATTTACGTATCGTAATTGTTGCAGATTTTCATGTGTTAAGTTTGAGCATGGTTTATGTTTGATAAATTTCAATTTAGAAGGGGGGAAAACAGAGATTCGCAGTAACAGAAGCAACGTGATGAAATAATAACAGTTATGGGATTTATTTTTACAAAAAGACCCCTCTTTTTAAACAAAAACTATCGTGCAAAATAGTCAAATTTTGTAAATTTGTAAAGAATCTCTCGGGCTGCAAAATTATTTAAGGCGGGTCGGGGGTTGGAAACTTTTGTTCTAGGGGAATGAGTGCTGGATTCTTTTTAATCCTAGTTGAAGGATGAAAATGAAACGTAATATTTTTAAAAAATAAGCTTAGAGAGAAAAGGAAATCCAACACAAAAATTAAAAAAAATGTAGAAAAAGGACAAATTTTTTATAGAACTAAGTAAATAGTATTATTATCATTAGGAATATGGCAGTGATCTTAAGAATAAAAATCTATTTTTGTAAACAAAGCCGGATTGGGTCTTTTGAACAAATTACCTATGATTTGAAGTGGGAATTTTAAAGTAGAGTTTTCTAAAGACAAATCAAAACCTTTAGTTGATTTTTTTACAATCAAAATTCAATTTAATTATGTCAAATGATCCAAATGAAGTGCGAGGAAGTACGGAACAACATTTGACGAAGTTTTCTTTTATAGATATTTAAATAAAATTTTGAATCTAAAGGATTTATAACCTATTTCTGCTACCATAAACCTATTGTTTCCTTCTTGGATATTTTGCACAAAAATATTACTTTATGAGTACAGATATACAAATAAATAATTTTATAGTACACAATGCTAACATCGCCTTGTTTTTTTTATTCACCTAACCCCTGAAATAACATTACAAAATTTGAAGTTATCGCTTTTGTCATGTGGGCATAGCACACACACTTTTTTTTTGTCAATTTTTTTATATAAAAATTTCTTAAATATTAGATCTTGATGAACCTTCTACACACACACTTTTTTTTTTCTCAAAAACCTTTTGAGAATTTGAGGTGCAGCTTATAGGTTCATGTAAATATGGTAATGGATTTTTCCGTTTTTTGTTTGATTGTCCCCTGCTCTGCCTTCAATCCATCTGTTCTCTAAAACCCTTTTACTGAAGATTTGAATAGATTTGCAATAAATTTTGACTAAAAGTATATGAATAGTGTTTTAATTCTAAAAAAATGTCTTTTTTTATGTTAAGCATGAATAACTTCTCTATTAAATTTAAAAACTACATTCTTCCACACTCTATACAGAAGTATATACACATAATTGGATAAAAATAGAGTTTTGGTTGATAAAAATTAAATGTACTTCTGGTTCTGATCAAAATAAAGTGCATATCTTAACTGAGAATTTTGGAGCAAAATGTAGACTTCACCAAAAGATGTTGATCAAATGTTTTTTTTCAGGGGATATTAACAGTGTTATAAAGAAACTTTATTGTTAAAAACATCCCTTTGATAAAAAAAAAATATTACTATTTAATTAATGATCCACAATGTGTAAAGTTGTTTCTAGGTAATCTACGATAAGTTGGTTATTGTTAAATTTAATAATTGCGATATAAAGTTGTTGTTGAAGGCCACCGCAACGAACTCTTTTGATGACGCAACGCGTGGGTGGAGTCTTCAAAGAGCCTTTTCCCTATTGGACTATTTTATTTCTAGAACTTTTTATTATGTTAACTGTAGAATTAACGGGGTAATCCTTTGTTAAGAAATTAGTATTGCGCGGGATTTGTTATGTATATGTAGACGCTGCCCTCGTGAATTTATATCCGTATTAAAGTTGATATAGAATAATCCCTGGTGTGATTATTACTTGAACCTGCTTGTTGTAACCCTGTGTGTTCAACAGTTGTTGTTTAGCTTTGAGCGCCATACAGGTAATAGTGCAATTTGGCTTGGCTCCACCCCAATATTGAGGTAGAACACCCTTGCCTCCCACCTCTCTTCCCCTTCCACCAACCTCATGAGAGGACTTGCAGCCTGAGGGCTAGAGTACCCCCTGCTGCAAAGGCACTGTATATATATATACACAAGAATCAATGACTTCTCTGGATTTCAAACCCAGTCCCAATGGCACTGCAGCCAGCATCACTAACCACTATACTGGATGGGTGGTAGGAAAAATGTAATATTAAATATAAACTATTTTTACAAAAATTAATTAAATCATTGCTATATCTATATAGATAAATATCACTCATTTATTGTTTTTCATAAAAATCGAATTATGAATTATATTAACTATTGCAGGGATGTCTGTAGGCATGGTCTAACTGGGCCAAGAGCCTCTGCCGCTATGGGAACCTTGCCTTGTTCTCAACTTTTCAATAGGATCATTATCTGAATAATTTTATGGACAATGTTGTTCAAGGAGATTTTCTCTGAAAAACTGGGAATTTCGAATTAAATGTGTCAAATGGCAACATTGTCCAGACCAGATTTTTATGACAACTGTGTCCATGTGTAGGCTTAGGCCTACAGCCATGCACCATCATTACTAATTTAGTCGAAAAGCTGCAGTCGGTCAAGATGGTTTGTGCGATTTGTAAGTCATACACATTTGTTTGGTTTCAGGTTATCGTTTATACGAATATTTAACAACTTATATGCTATCTACTTTCAAAAATCATAAGACTTTGTGTTGGGGCCCAGGGCATCAAGAATTCTTAAGATGTTCCTAGCAGCAGGTCCCCCTTATAGTTGGCCTTTTATTTATGTATAAATATTACTCTTATAATTAATATAATTTTGGAATTTTATAACAATATTTAGACCATAATTTTCATGTAGAACCTTTATTATATCTTTAAAATCTGTGGATTTCGATTCTCAAAATCATAATTATGTATTCAGTAAATATATTTGTTCTAATAAATGCTGAATGTGTGAAATCTTTACTATTTTTAATGTTAGTTTAATCATTGAGATTATTTCTTGTATTTTGTAATAATTTACCAGAAGTGGTACAAGTTTAAAAACCATTAATAATACCACGAAAGGTAATAATTTCATTAGAATAGTCGTATGAAATTTAGCATTTAAAATATGTGGAAATTTAACCTTGGTAGATATGACTAATTTTTTTCATGAATACCCAAAGTAAGATTTCTGATTTTTACGTAACATAAATGAGATTTATGAAAGAAATTTTTGTTTTGGAAATACTTATTCACCCAAATGCTAGAATAGTATTTCAAATTGCAGCATAATTATCAGGCTCTTTATCTGTATCAACAATAATTAAATCTTGCTATAAATCCTTAGTCATATTTTTAATACCTTTGTAAGAGTAGCATGTTTATTTTCAAGAAATGATCTGAATTTTATCTAAATATACATTAACTTATGTGCATTATATCTATTAAAACATTTAAATTTAATTTCCTATGTGAAGCTCTTATATATAAATTCACAATATTCCAAACATTTACTTTCCTGGATATTGTTAGAGACTAAACTGTTATTTTTAAAGATTAATCTATCTACTTTTTATCGTATTTGAGCTTTTGTATAAATATTTTAACTAAACTTAATATTATAAGATTTATTCATAAAAAGAGAAGTACAGCATTAGTTAAAAGCTGTGCCAAAATTTCTTTCACAAGAATATGAAAGAACAAAATATCAATAACAAAAGAAAATGAGTAATAAGAAAAGGAGCCAAGAATAAAGCCAACATTTCCCTGCAAGAAGAGTTTCTACTTAATAACACTTACACATAATCATGAATATAAGTAAATAATATACCTAAAAAAGATTAGAAAATTTGTTTTACAATTGTATTTCCACTGTTAAATTTGTCTTGAAACAAATTGAAAGTTTAACATTTATGATCCATGCATTTTCTTTAGGCTTATTATTTATTTTAAGAACTAAAAACCTGAACAAAATGTAAGGCTCTTCTTTTTGAAACAGTATACAGTTATAGAGTTGGAAACATTTTCAAAAATCTATTCTAGGTCCATTTTCTAATTAAATGTAACATTCTGTTCTCCTGCATGCAAGTATTCTATAATTATAAATATATGACAGTGAAACTGGGAATTTTTTCTAGCAAAATGAAATAGTGAATCCTTATCTTAAAAAGAATTGAAGTGCCTTGCACCTGAAATTTCACTAACTTTTCTTTTATGTTTTTGTTTTGTTTACACATTGATAATGTAAAAATCTTTAATGTATTAAATTTTTTGTAGAAAAAAACGTACTTGTAGTTTTTTTAAAATTAAATATTTGATTAATTGATGCTGATGATATTTTGAATAAATTTAAAAGTGCATCAAGTTCATTTAAATAATTGTTAGTATAATAGGTTACAATAATACATAAGTACTGATTTTTTTTGACCAAGTGTTCATGCTATGCAGTTGGAAGTAGGCAACGCAAACCCGAGATTCTTGCAACTGATGTACCAAAGTATATACAGATTTTTAGCTAAGTCAACTCTTAAAAAGCAACATAAATTTAATAAACATTTTGGAGGAAGCAAAAATGTTTTCAAAGCCAAGCCCTTCGCGAAGAATTAACTTGTGTTTGCAAATGTTCTTAAAGTTTTGATTTTTTTTAAGTTAAAATTTCCAAATTTCACTCATCAGTAACTTCTTTCTTTAATAAAAAAGTACTGTATAAATGAATTCTTGAAAAAAGGATTTTTATTTCAGCAATAATCTGTTTTGCATTAGTTTGATTTAGTACTATATTCTCTTTTTGTTATACTGCTAGCTAGGATTTTCTACTTTATTGTTACAATAAGCCAGATTTAGAATTTATTGTTGAACAAAGAAAAGCAATAAAGTTTTTCTAACAGTAAGAAACTTTGTAACATATAATTATTTTTGAACGTAATAAAAGCAGGTAAGAAGTGAAGGTAATTTAATTTTCTAAAAAAAATCAACTGATATTTGTGTTGAAGAATAAGTAATTATCTGTACTTGCATATTAGCGTCACCGCAGCCAAATTGGCGCCTCGTGAATCACATCATTTTCTGCCAAAATATGACCGAATTTGTATAAAATATGTTGAGAATCTTTGCTGTTTTGGTATCAAAGTGATTTTGCATGGCACCAGTTTTGCTGTGGTGATGCTAATATTTATCTAAGCTTCTGTTTACAAAAAGCTTTACAAATCATTTTTTGACTTAAAAACTTGAGTCACGGTATCATATAATTTAAGCTACAAAAAGCAAGAAAAAATTACGGTTTAGAAAATAAACAAGCATAAGACTGTGTGACACTAAAATAGCTATTATAGCAGTAATTTAATGCAAAACAATGTACATAGTGGCTAATTCATCGAAAATCTAATGTTATCATATTTGTGTTGCCAATCCAAAAAAAAAAATGCAATTTAAAAGAAACTTTTTCAACAAGACAACTTTTTCGAAAAACAAATGTAATTCCACCACAAAGAGTTAAAAAAAAATCATAAAAAATATATTTACAATAAAATGTACTAAAATCCCCCCAAACGGCTCTAGACATGAATTTTCGCAAAGTTGACTTGACACGTCCGATTATGTCATATCTCCATTTAGCTGAAAAATCGCTTAAAATTGAATTTAAAAAAAGTCCAGGATAAAATGACCTACAGCTTCTACGTGTCAAGTTTCAGACTTCTGGGTTGCTTAGTTTTGTGGTACAGCTGAAACACACAAACTGTTTCTTTCATTAGTATGGATTATTATATACTTTTTTATTACAAACTGTACAATATTAAATAATTTTTCATTTATTTATCTGCAATTTTATTGTTATAGCTGGAGCTTATGACACTTTGGGCATGGCCAGTAGACCTTGCGATGAGGTGAGTTTCTACAATTCTATCCACCAATCTATCGTCTATGCAGTTGCAACAGATTGCAAAAAGTAAGCAATTGTCCACTATGTTTTGATTGACTATCACCATAATATTATATTTTACTTACAAAAAATGGTAAAGTAAATTAGGCAATGTTATATATATATACTGTATATTGCCTGTTTCTAAAAAAAATTTCTTAATCAAATATCCACCTTTATTATAAAGTTACACACTGGTGTTCAAAATTAAGAGAATTTTCAGATTTTGTCAATCATCTCTTCTAGAACTACTAGACAGATTTTAAAGTAATTAGGTTTGTATATAACAGGTACTCAACCTATTTTCCCGTCGGGTTGCATACACATGACAGGTATTTCACGCAGGCCACAACATGCGGATCATTAAACACACTCTAAGACCAAAGCAAAACTGATTAAAATATTAATCAAAACTCATTTTTGGCTTTTATTTTATACTTTTTTTTAATTTTTTATTGGATCATTTCAACTTCCTTTCATCTAAGACCAAGCCTTTTGCTTACATTCTATTTGATTGCTTCATTTTTAAAAATTTTATTTTTGAACTTGCTTGATTTAAAGAATTGCCTGCTAAATATTTAGTACATTATTAATTTCACTTTTTAGAAATTATTTTACTGAAAACTTAAGTAATGAAATAAATGTTGGGTATGTTTTTTGATATATTCTTGTTCATGATTTCAACTCGGCAATGTCTGAGCTTCTGAAATGAGATTTTTTATATTTTCTAACTTGAAAAAAATGCATAACAAATATAATTCACAATAAATAAATACAACTTTTTAAAAAAAATTTTAATTACCATTTATTAAAAGATTTGGAATATTAATCCTAAATATAAAGTTTATTTATTATTTATCTAGGCACTTAATAATGTGCTTCCATGTAGTTCAAACTCATACTTGCATTCAGAGTTTTCTTTAGAGAAAAGAGAAGCCTTTAGAATTTCTCACAGGAAATCTTTATTAGATCTGTTTTTCTCCCTCTTTTACACAATGAAGTGTTATCTATATTTTACAATTTGCCCCTCAAATTTTATCTTTATTAGAGGCATTTCAACGAGAAGAAATTTATATAAATTGTTCAATATGTTAGATTTTTCAATGACATTACATTATATTTTGGGATTTAAACTACACTGCTGGCCACACATTAAAATGGCAACACAAGGAAGGAATGACCGGACATATGTCTAAATCACATGATTTGTGTTTAAGCACATTTAGACAACGCATGAGGAAGAAATGACATCTGAATCACTGCATAGAAGGAAAGTTAAATTGTGGATTTTTCATTTGGAAAGCGCCTTTTAAAGTTGGGGTTTGCTCAGAATATTGTTATGCCTCATGAATAAGAAGAAAAGCTTTCCAGCAAGTGTAGGAATTCGATACAGGCAGAATCATTGCCTTAGGAGAATGTGGATTATTGTTCTGTGATATTGCTTGTTGTACTGATCCAAACCTAACAATTGTCTTGCAGATGTCAAATCAATGGGTTGCGGTTCATACTGAATGACATGCAGAATCTCAACACCCTCCCATGATTAACGCCCAAGAGGACACATAGTGTGAGGTCAGCCTTTATAAAACTGTACAACCACATCACATGGACCTTTGGTAAGAAGACAAATATGTTTGCAGCATGCTCATTATCTACTCATTTGGCATGACGCCATTTGCTTGGACTGTCAGCATGCCTACCATTACTTTGGCTTCCCTCAATAATACAGTGTTGCTCAGAGACTGTCCCCCCCTCTCTCCAACTAATACGGTTGATGAAGTGTCCCATAGTCTTGGCATGCTTGTGAGGTCGTATGGATTGAGTTGCCTGTTTCTTTCATTTAAGCCCATTTCGACATCATGCCTAACCTGGTAAGGGCCATTTTAGCTGCTAAGGGGCACAACTATTTTTAAAAATTTTGTACTCCTGTAAACCCCTAAACTGCTTGCAAATTAAATCATTTTGTCTTCATGCCATATTGTTTACGTATATTAAGTATCTTTTTTGTATTTGATTTTCTTCGTGATGTTTAATTTTAACCTCTTCAGGACAGGGCGATTTTCTATGACAAAAGACAACTATACTACTTCATTTACGAGAAGAAATAGCGAAATTAAAATGAAGATTGAGTGTGAAAAATCTCAAAGCATGGAGAAACGCAAAATCCTGCATTGTATGATTTGAAAGCATAAAATGCTTGTTGCGTTTTTTTATTTTTATTTACACACAGTTTGTGACTATACACTGGCTCTTTGCACCCTTTTTGTTCATATTAAGGTTAGGAAAATGCCTTCAAAACAATCAAATAATAACCTGAAGTCAAGGTTTTTGAAATAAGAAAAGTACCCAAAATATATCAGAAAGTAACAAAAACTGTAACAGAACTGCCGCTAAAACACTCCACACTGTTAAGAAAAAGAAAATAAAGCATTGGGTGAGTTATTAGAAACGCGAATGTTTATATCAAGTGGAAATTTTATGAGCGATTTGTTGACATTTCGATTATCCCCTCCCTGCCACAGCTGCTGAGCAAAATACCAAATCCAGGAAGAATATACCGTAAAATCCGGCGTATAATGTACTCTTTTAACACAAAAATAAGATTGAAATTTAGGGGTGCGCGTTATGCGCCAAGTATAAAAATGAGAGCTTTAAAAAAAGGAGTATTAAAAAAAAATTTAGACTTGCATATCGAAATACTGTTTATTTAAAAGAAAAAACATACCATATGAACTTTCATTGTTGGATAACATGAAAAGGCATTCTTTTTAGACCATTTTAAGGCAAATAAAGGTATACTATTTTTTGTTACAATTAATTCATTCAGGCAATTTTCTAGGACCCAGTTCGCAACACTTTCTTCTAGAATAGGCCATTTTGTTACTCCTTTACGTAAAGCACATTTCTTCTTCGGCATGTTAAAATTATTGTCATTTTATTTTTTTCCCCACTCCCTTATGGAGCTTTCGCCACTATCAAACATCCTTGTTGCAGCACGATTTCCATTTTCTTTTGCAAATTGAATCCCTTAGATCTTGAAACTGGCACTGTGTTTTGCTTCGTTCACCAGGCCCATCTTTACTGCTCGCTGTTTGAAGCGTATTCAATATCATTCATAGTATTGAATATACTGCAGGCAGAGAGCGTCTCAGGCTTGTTCTAATTTATTTCAAAATTAATCGTCCGCCTCGTACATCACACGAAAGGGAGAAAAGGAATCAATATTTATAGAAAAGCGTGGGAAAAATCCAGCCATGAAGCTGATTCGGTCTCCCCCCTCCCTTCTTGCGCTTAAGGGTTGTATAATTCTAGAACTATACTATTTCTTCCGAAGAGAGTCGGGAATGATTCATCCAATAAATAATGACTTCAAAACATAAGAAAATTGCACACATACATTTCAAATTTTTCGTAAAAAAAGGGGTGCACGTTATGCGGTAAATATACCTAAAAATTAAAAAATACAGCTTGAAAGTATAGGTGCGCATTATACGCCGGATTTTACGGTAAACAAACAAGGTCAGGTTACTCCAGCTATGTTCAGTTTCAATATAATGGACATAGGATGCCATCTAGTGGTCATTAAAAAACATTCCAGCTGAAAAGTCATATATGCATCGCCTGGCCTACCAGAGCGTCTTTCTAAAATGCATATTTTCACCGCCTGTCGTGAAGGGGTTAATGGCCAGCAGTGTAGTTATAATTACCTCTCAATTGCACGAATCAGAAATCATGTCACAGGAATAAGTCTTGTCAATGTACTTGTATAAAACTATATATTTCATTCAGTTCAATTTTATATTCAACTGATTGTTTTCCAACTAGTATCAGAAAAGGATTCTATTTTTTGATTAAGTTCATCAAATAACTAAAAACCTAAGCATTGCTGCTGTTTCTGGAAAAACAAAAAAGTATGTGACTATTTTTTTATAATAGTGTCGAAGAAAAAGGCAGCATCGATTGTCATGTGCATGACATGGCAGAACCGTACCTTTCTTTGCTTTTTACTTGTTTGAAACGTTATTTCATTTTCATACATTAATTATAAGCTTTTTCGTTAGATAACTAATCCTTGTATTTTCACTTAAGAATATTTCTATAAATAAAAATTAATAAGTATTGTATAGTTTTTCCTTTTTGAGAAGTTCTGGTACCTTTATGCAGTGGTTTGTATTTCAACGAATTTTTCATTCTGTTAATGAAAAAACAATTCTGAATTTTTGCCTTGTCAGACTAAAGAATTATTTACCTTTGTGGAGGGAGTTCTTTGTTTCAAACTTGCTTGTCTTTTTTTCTGAGCCAGATAATTTAAGAATTTTGAAACAGAGCCTAATTTACGCAAAATTTCATCCAGTTTGAATTTTGAAAAGTCAAGTAATAAATTCAGTCTTGAATTTTCATTGTTCTTGTTGCTTATGTATTAATTGTGACATTAATTAGATAAATTTGCTGGGGTCTTTAACAATGTTAACTGGAGAATAAGCTTTTGTTTAACTAGTTTCACAAAAACCCCCTTTTTTTTTCTTTATTTGCAATAAGTTATATCCCATCTACTAATTTCTCAAAATAAAAAGGGGCATTTTTTTTCTTTGTCAGATTCTTCAAATCTAAGTCTACTGCAAGACAAAAAAAAAGAATAAAGGTGTTTATACTCCCCCACATTGCCATTCACTTAATGCTGATTGAGCACTTGCATCTATAATATCTTCTGATTCCACATAATTCAGTCCCTGTAAAAAAAAGTCGTTATCGCTTTCTTCTAAATTGCATTGCAGCTTATAATTCAATGACATTTATCTAACCTCCTGGGCAATATTTCACTTGTTATTCTCAAGCAGTTCAGAAATATTTTCTTCCTCAAAATAACTTAGCCATGCATTTTGAAGAAAATTAACAATTATTCGAGCCAGCAAGTTATTACTAATATGTAAAATAATGAAATGTAATCTAAAATAAAACCAAATTAGTCAAATTCAAAATATTATCACAATTTACTCATAAATGAGTGTGCATTTTCTTGAATAGCACACGAGTTACAAATTATAATGACATAAAAGTAGTGACCCTTCAACCATAATATGCCATATAACTCCATGCTAGGAATCTACTTAAAACAATGCATTCAGCAAATTACAGCTAATTTCTAAAATGAAAAATATCATGTCCTTTGAACTAGTTTTATTCTTTGATAAAAAAATAAACAGATTAAATACTTTATTTGTTTGCAACAAATATCTTATTCTGTTTTTACCTGATAACTAAATGAATATTCTTACATGTTAAATATATTGTGTAATAAGTGTTAATTTTTTCATGTGGCTCTAAAATGAGGAACCTTTTTAATCACATTAATTTTAATTATTCATTTATTCTAAATTTTTCAATTTAAGATGAATTGAATGAGAATGTTAAAAGGGAATTATTTTGCATTTATTAAGCCTCTGTTCAAGTTTAGTCGCAGCCTAAAATTCAATTCACAAGTTTTAATATTGCATGCATTGCCTT
Organism: Trichonephila clavipes; assembly: GCA_019973935.1. Classification (NCBI taxonomy): domain Eukaryota; kingdom Metazoa; phylum Arthropoda; class Arachnida; order Araneae; family Nephilidae; genus Trichonephila; species Trichonephila clavipes. The sequence continues at coordinate 71,811 of BMAU01001226.1, forward strand.
TAAAAAGGCACCTGCATTTTCATGAAAGTAATGTTACTTAAAATTATTTGACAGAAGGCTATATGGTATATTTTCTTGTCTCTCCCTTCCCCCCTCCACTTTCTTTTGTATGTTACATTTCTTAATATATTTGTTTCTAGATATTTCGATGCAACAATCTTTAAAATTAGATTTTTTTGTCAGAACAAAATTACCCTAATGATCAATTGGATTAACTTAACTGATCTATAATGTGCTTTCACATTAGAATTAAATTGTTCTGTATTTTGTATGGAATGATACACTTTGTGATGATTGATCTACAATTAGTGACATATTAGAAATAAATGTTATTTTTTTGATATTCAATAATAAAAATTCACACTGATTATCTTATTTTAATGTCATTATATACGTAAAGAATGTTTGAAACATATGAAAGACTATGAATTGTTTATTCAAGATATTACCAAAAAATATGTTTGCTGTGCTGTGCATTTCACCTCATTTAGTAAGAAAGAATTCCACAAAATTTTAAAGGTAACTGTTAAACCTTTAAAACAGTTTCCTTAAAATAAACAAACCAGTGTATGAAATTTGAAATCCATAAATTTATTATTTTTACTGCATTAAAAAAATTTTTCCCGACTGCTGCAAATATAACATTCAATTTATTAAAAAAAATGGAATAAATCTTTATTACAAAATTCTTATGCATAATTAAAGTGTGTTTTTGGTTGAATAATAAATTTTAATAACTATTTTTCCCCCATAGAGTACATATCTTGGCTGGAACCAGACACTCTGGTTATCTTGAAGAAGATTTGTTTAAAATCTATGTGGGCAATTTGAAACTTGCATTGAAAATGTTAGAAGAGGTACTTATTATTTTTAGAACTACATTTTATTTGAAATATTTATTATTTCTGTTTTATTCATAGGTACATCATTTATTACTGAATTTTAGATTTCTTAAATATTTTTGTATATACATGTTTTTTGTCTAAATCTCTGTCTCTGACATGCATTTAACTGAACTCAGTATCGCGACAGTTCATGATGGCCAAAGCCTACTGTGCCTAACTCAATATATGCGACCATGGGCCCTGAGATTGCATGAGCAGATAATCCAGTCAGTCTGACGCGAAACCCCCAGTTTTAAGTTACCAAGCAAGCTTGGTACTCATTTTATCGACCCACTGAAGGGATGAAAGGTTGAGTCAATCTTACCCAGCCCGGGGTTTGAACCTCGGACCTGTGGTGTGGAAGCGTGATGCACTAACCACTCAGCCACTGGGCTTCAACATTATGCATTTGCATCTTAAAATTTGTATAGTTTGTAAAATTTGTATATCTGACCCAAATTATCTATAAAGGCTATTTTAAACCTTTGAAAAAATAAGGATCTATTACTAAATATTAATCACATGTGTATAAAAAAATGCATAATTGTGCATTTCATTTGTCAAACGACTATATATTTAATGTAATCTAAATAGTTTAACTGAAAATATGAAAAAATTATGTGAAAATATTTATAGAAAAATTGTTATGAAACTGATTTTTTAGTAAAATGTTCAGATTAAATCCTTATGGTTAAAAGCATTGTGCATTTATAACTGCTTATTAAAATTTTTAAGTGTCAATATGCCATTAAGCATGCAATCGTCTTTTTACATAAACTTTGGGTATGCAAAATCTTTTACTCATTAATCAATCTACCAGTTTTATTTTTCTGTTTTTAAAAGAATTTTTTCTGCCAAACAAGTATTTTTATTTCTTTTGAATTGATTAAAGGCAAATATATCTGCCAACTAGTATTAATTTTAAAAATGTACTAACTGTAAATTTTTTACTCTTATTGGGATGCTGTTTGTCTCTTGTAAAAAATTAATTCTGTTGAAAAATAAGAAAATTTCACATATATAGACCAAAAAACACAAAAAAAAGGAACAATATATATTTTTTTATTACTTACAATTTTACTTCATAAATTTGAATATTTTGTTTCATATAAAAGAATTTTTCTTCAGTGACCAGTTTTTTAATAACTTAAAATAGAAACAATAAAAAGTCACTAAAGTTATGAAATTAATCTTTGTTATTCAGAATTTATTATGTTAAGCTTGTAGTGTTTTTCTTGGTAAAAACAGAAGTTTAGAAATACACCAACTGTATATTTTATACATCTGGACTGTTTTCTATCTATGTATTTGGATGCTAATTTTTTTTAATATCAAGTTTTAGATGTATCTAATGCTTAAAATACAACAACACATTAAATTGTTAATTTCAGTATAAGATTTCTGCTGTAATTGAACCTATCTGCAACGAAGTCAAGGAAAATTACTTCTTGGATTCATTCGCCACAGGTAATTTGTTCTTCAAATAATTAGAACAAAAAATTTATATTCTGAACATATATATATATATATATATATATATGTCAGGCCCCAGGCCTGCTGGTAAAATGAGGAGGGTATCATCTTTATAATATTCCTTTATTACGCTTTCATCATATATAATCTAACATGGCGGACCTTTTGCCGCGCAACCGGGTGTTACCAAATACAACATCGCAGCGAGGAGACACCAGCCAAGTCCTTCCTAGTATGCGTTCGCCTTCGTCAGCGCTCGTTGCTCCTTTTAACAGGCTTGTTTACTCATAAATCCTTACGCGATGGTAAAGAGTTCGCTCTATTTTCATTTATTACTTCCTTAATTTTGAACCTAAACTTTTCAAACCTGACAAATTTCCCCCCCCTCCGCTGAAGTCTGGCACAGCCAGATTGGCCAATTCTGACTGGCAAGTCCCCAGGGAAAAAAAATTATATTTCAATTATATCAAATTCCCCAAATGAAATAAAAATCTAGAAGATATAATAATTGTGTAAAAGAGTGGGCTGGTGAATCCTAACATGTACAAAAAAATAGCAATAATGAATAACAAAGTATCAAAAATTTGGTATAAAACTTTGTGTTACATAGAATTGTTTTCTGAAAAATATCACACATCTAATACTTCCACTATGACTATAATAATAATGAGGTTAAGAAAAAACAACATAAGATAAAGATAGTTCACATTAGACATTCAAAAATATAGTAGTGCTAAACAACATAACATAAGATCAAGTGAAATTCTCACTAAATGTGCACCAATAGTAAACAATGTTAATATAAAGTGATAAATGTTGAAAAGTTACAAGTACTTCAAAATGGTATTGAATGTTGGAATATAATGAGTACATAAATACATACAAAGAATAGATATAAAATAAGTAATAGCAAAATGAGTTTAGGAATAATGGTAAAGTAAATACATAAAAAGAAGAGATATAAAATAAGTAACAGCAAAATGAGTTTAGGAGTAATGGTAAAGTAAATACATACAAAGAATAGATATAACATAAGTAACAGCAAAATGAGTTTAGGAGCTCCCAAAAAAGAAAAGATTACATAACTATAACACAGAAATTTATCAAAATAAACACAACATCAACATTATATCAAAATATCACTAGAAATATAAAATGCAAAGAAAAATAAGGGTACTTCAGATATATCAAGTACAGGTAAAAGTTCAATCAATGTAATGTAATGTTTCACACAGTCCTGTCTTGGAAAATCATAGTTCAATGTTCATCATCCAATTATTGTTTATCTCACAGTTCTTTTGTTTATTATTAGAATCTCTACTCAATCAACTCATTTCAAAAACATACAACCATAATAAAATCTTCATAACATCACATACTATATTTTAACTTTCAGAATATACTTATCACAAATAATCACAGTGAAATTATTATAACACAATGTATCGTAAAATGACCTCATCACAATGTTTTCATACAGTCCATAATTCAGTTATTTTTTTTTTTTTAAAAAAAAATAGTCTTCAATAATATGTTCATTATGAATAAAGATACAATACAAATTCAATTACATTAAATTTTGATTTTCATAATGTAAACAAGTCTTAAATTCAAATTTTAAACACAACTTTTATTATTATTATTTTAATAACAATGCACTTCTTTTAAAATTATAATGCACTTCTTCTTCCCCCCAATGTTTGAGAAAACAAACTCTATAACAAATATAAATAAGAATTTAGCATAATTGGAAATTGGATTTTGAATGAAATGGTTTTTAATCTTGTAGAATGAACAATATCTGTTAATTTTCCTGTATATTGATTTGGTTTATCTATTTCATAAGTAACATTTGAGAGTTTCTGACAACTTTAAAAGGACCATTATAAGGAGATTGAAGTTTACTTGAATTAGGGTATGAGAAATTTTGATATAAGACTAAATCTCCAACTTTAAATTTAGCATCAACATAATGTCTATCATACCTTTGTTTATTTATCTTATGATGCTTAATTGTTCTGTTTACTGCAATTTGTCTAGCTTGTTGTATAGGTGGATAGTTTAATTTTACTTGATTAGGTAATGGCGAATCATATGGCAAAGTTCCAAACATTAAATATGCAGGTGGAAAGCCAGTAACATCATGTGGCGAGGTTATTGTATTCATATGTAACTTGTTCTAATAATTTTGTCCAAGGAGTTTTTGTAGTTGAATTAACTTTACATCTTAATTTTGCTACTAATGTCTGATTAACTCTTTCATTCTTTCCATTGCATTGTGGTCTATTTGCTGAAGTTAGTAATTGTCTAATATTATGATGTTTTAAGAATTTCTTAAATTTAGATGAAGTGAATGCAGCATTTCTATCACTTAAAAGTTGTTTTGGGCATTGAATTGAAAAAAATTTGTTTTAAGCAATTTGTATAAGTTTCAGAAGTGACACTTTTGGATGGAAATGTCCAAGCATATCTGGTAGCATGATCCAGAACAATATGCAGGTATTTCTTTTGTGAATTATGATAATTAAATCCTCCTACAGTGTCTAGTGAAATCATTTCAAATGGTTCTTCTGCTACAGGAACTTCTTGCAATAATCCATACTTTTTTTGTGTAGACTTTTTATTCATTTGACATGTTTCACAACATTTAACAAAATTTGAAATGTCTAATATAATGTCTTTCCAGTAGTAAATTGGAAATTAATTTTAACATCTTTTTTACACCTGGGTGACCAAATTGTTCATGTGCAGTTGTAATTAATTTTTCTCTCAAGATAACGGTACTACAATTTTAATTAAATTCTTTTTCTTAACTGTTAATACATCATTAATTTTTATATATTTTGGATCATTAATGTTCTCTGAATTTTGGTATTTAATAATTTCATCAGTATTTAAAAAATGACAAATGGGTGATATATAATGGCATACAGGGTTCCTTGACAACATGTCTGCTTCAACATTTAATTTACCTTTTATATAAACTATTGAATATTCATACTGAGAAAGTTTTAAACTCCACCGAAATAAACGTCCAGTTAAATGTTTTACACTTTTAAGCCATTGCAAAGCCGCATGATCAGTATGTATTGTGAATTTGGATCCATGTAGGTAACAGTGGAATTTATCTAAGGCATCTATAATTGCTAAACACTCTTTTTCTGAAATTGTATAATTTTTTTCATGTTTAAGTAATTGTCTCGAGTGATAAGCTATGGGGTAAAGTGTTCCATCTGGGTGTTGTTGTTTCAAGACTACACCTATTGATTCTGACTTGCATCACAAAACACATGACATGGAAATTGTGAGTTGTATAATTTAAGTATAGGTTTTGATATTAAACAATTCTTTAACTTTTGATAAGCTTCTTGACATTCATGTGACCAATTCCAAATTGCATCTTTTTAAGTAATTTATTTAATGGTACTCCAAGTTTTGCATAATCTTTAATAAATTTTTGATAAACATTGATGGAACCAGAAATCTTTGGAGTTCTTTCACATCTTTAGGTGGTGCTAATTTTCTTATTGTTTCAATATTTGGATTACTTGGGGAATAATGACCTTGTGTTATTTCATATCCTAAAAAATTTTATTTTTTTTTCCTGTGCAAACTGACATTTTGATTTTTTAAGTTTAATGTTTTCTTTTTACAAATTTGAAATATTGTATCTAAATGAGTTAAATGCTCTTCCCAAGATTGTGAGAAAATTATTATATCATCAAAATAGTTTAAAGCAAAAGTTAACTGATATTTTTGTAAAATTTGTCTTATAGTTCTTTGGAAAACAGCTGGTGAATTTTTCCAGCCAAATGGAAGTCTTAACCATTCATAGAGTCCAAAATTAGTTGTGAAAGCCAGTTTCTCTGCGTCTTTTTCATGAATTTTAATGTGCCAATAACCACTTGTTAAGTCGAGCGTAGAAAAATTTAGCATGAGTTAAATTATCAATTACAAAGTCTATCAGAGGTACAGGGGTGGAATCTTTTTCGTGTGATTTCATTTAGTTTTCTATAATCGATACATAATCTTGATCTTTTCCCTTCATCCTTTTTGTATGCTAAAGTTACAGGGGCAGCATATGGGCTATGGGAGGGTCTAATAAAACCTGCTTTTAACAATTCTTCTATCTGTGTTTGTATTTCTTTAGATTCTTGTTGACTGTTTCTATAAGGGCGTAAACTTATAGGAAGGTCTGAAATTAAATGAATTCTTTGTGGCTCTAAATTGATACAACCTACATCATACTTATTTTGTGAAAATATGGTTTGAAATTTGTCAAGAAGTTGGGTTAAATCTCCCCATTGCTCACTAGTTTGTCTTGGTATTGTGTCCTCAACAACCATGGCTGGGTTAAACAATCTTTTCAGATCAGCTTCAGGGCTGTCTGATATTTGATCTAAACCTTTATTATTCTTAACGTTAATATTATCTTTATTATTTGCATTATAGTAGTTCATATTTTGATCATTATTAAGAGTTTTACAATATGTCCCATGATATGTTCTCAACTCACCAATACACTTATTTACATATTTAATATTACTTAAATTTTTACCACATTGAAAAATACACATGTTACGAATACTAATGTCAAGCTTAAATAAATGTAAATATTCAAGTCCTAAAATAATATAAGGCAATTCAGTATCAATTACAAACAAATCTATTTGCTTAGATATACATCCAATATTCATATAAACTTTAATTATACCTTTGGGTTGAATAGTCCCACAAGTTTGATTTATTTTTACATTACTATTTCTTATAATTTTAATGTTTTTTAATTGTTTAGCTAAATTTATTGGAATTAATGACACATTGCTTCCTGTGTCAATTAGAGTACAAAAGTGCTTGGAACATACCATTGACTCAATAATTAGTTGTCATCCTTGCCTCTGGTTATTTTCGTTTCTGGGCGAGTACAGATTATGTCTATTCTGTTGTACAAGCTGCCTAGGTTGACTGTTGTACTGTTGATTTCCACTGAATCTCATCATGTGCGATTGATGTGGCTGTCCATGATTTCCTCTTGCTTGGAATCTGTACTGTTGACCAGTTCCTCTGTGTACACCACCGTATGCGTGATTCCATCGGGTATAACTTCCAGTATCTACCGGTTTTCGGTCTGCGGTATCCGGTGTTACTGCGATTAATTGTCGCATCGTTGAGATCCATTCGCAGGGTGTCGAAATCTTCTTGATAACTAGGAACTTCTGGAACTCTAAAGGAATAGATAATGTCATATGCTCCCACAATTGAACTGTCATCATAATTTAGTTTCTTCCCCAACGAAAGTTTTTCCGTAAAAAAGGAAATTAATTCTTTAGTGTCGTTTAATGTTAGGTTTTGAAATTTTCGAATATCTTCTTGTTTCGTCGCATCGAACACCGTCATTAATAGTTGTTTACTTTCTTCATAAGACTTTTCAAATAATTGGTTTTCATACCAAAATTTAAGATAAACTCCCGTGAGATATCTAGGAATATTTTTGCTTCTTCCATTGCTCGTCTTTTTTGATATTCCAAACATTGTTTATCAAAACACTCAAGAAAACTCTTCAAACTACTAAACTTATTAAGATCAAATTCAGGAAAAAGAAAGTTTCCCTGGATGTGTTGACTGGTGACTCCTGCCGGAAAGAGTCGTCTTCCATGGTAGTATCGTTTTTCAATGCAGTCGCTCGTTCGAAAAAAAAAAAAAAATTGTTGAAGTTCATTCCATTGGTTTCCTCGCGTATTTTGCAGTACTTTAAATCATCCTGCCGGCTCTTGTCAGGCCCCAGGCCTGCTGGTAAAATGAGGAGGGTATCATCTTTATAATATTCCTTTATTACGCTTTCATCATATATAATCTAACATGGCGGACCTTTTGCCGCGCAACCGGGTGTTACCAAATACAACATCGCAGCGAGGAGACACCAGCCAAGTCCTTCCTAGTATGCGTTCGCCTTCGTCAGCGCTCGTTGCTCCTTTTAACAGGCTTGTTTACTCATAAATCCTTACGCGATGGTAAAGAGTTCGCTCTATTTTCATTTATTACTTCCTTAATTTTGAACCTAAACTTTTCAAACCTGACATATATATATATAATTTTGTATTTTTTATTTTAGCTCTCAAAGCTATTGAGGAAATTGGAAATCCAAACTTGGAATTACTCTTGGTAGGTACTTTTTCTCATTTAATTCTGTAAAGATATTCTTGATAATTTTTTATTTTATGAATTTGAAAATATGTGAAAAAATTATTTTTTAGTAATATTTATAAGTCAATAATTTGTTAGTGTATTTATAAGATTTCGTCAATTTGAGAGTAGAAATTCCTTTATTGTAAGTTTAAATATGCTTTTACATATTGGTTTTTGTAAAGTTTTAAATGTCTTAAGTGTTTTTAGTGTTGGATTTTTAATTGAAAAAAGCATAAGTGACTGAGGGCAGTTGTGTGTTTTAAATTGTTTTATCCTGTAATGTATTTGTTCTGTAGATGTAAACGCACTGATTGATGCCCAAATAAATTTCTCATTGCCCATATTCCGCAATTCTGAGTGTTAATATAACCATGGATATGAAAATGTCTTTGTGTATCCATAAAATTGTCCATGTTCATTTACTATCCACTTCCATATGAGTCCAAAATTCTAGGGCAGAGATCTTCAGAGCTTTGACTCCACTGTCATTTTTGCAGAACCGTGATGAGCTTTTTAGAAAACAATATGAGGGAAACCGCATGTACTCTACATTTTTCTAATAAATCTAATTTGTATAATGCATGATCCATTTCTTCTGCATGTTTTCGGATGTAAAGCACTATCTTTTGCTAAAATTTGGAAGTATTTTTTCCCCTGAGTACCATACCCCCTTATTTTGCAGTGGATATTCAGATCTTTGAAGAGTTTTGCATTTTTTTAAGTTAAATTTTTATCATAATTGCCCTGTATTTTAGTATCATGAAATATGCTTTAAATGTTACCTGAAAGGGTTTCTTCACTTGCTGGAAAAGTGTTACAGTTTATACATTTTTTTAGAGATGTCTGAAATAGTTTTATGCCCTTGCTTGTATAAAATGCATTGCATCAATTTTGAGTTAATCTTTTTTGGGTATCTTGCTTTTTTTTCAAATTATGCGAAGAGGAATATTTACAAGTGTTGTAATATTCCTCTTGAGAGGTAATGTTGTAAGTGTTGATATTTCAAATTTTAAAGAAATGGTATGTATTATTATTGAAGTAAGTTGATTGATAGTCTTGTAACCTTCATGCTTCCAAGGCTCGTAGGTTCTTTAAATCTGCTGGGGCTCAAAACCCCCTTACAAGCATGGCATGGAAGTTAAGTGCCAAGTTAGGTTTCGTCCTTTTTGCATGATCATGATTGAAAATAAATCATGTAGTCTACTGTAAATGTATCTTTTCAATATTCCAGTCAAAGAAATGCATGGGTTGGTCATCAGGTTCTCAATCCGCAGCCAGAGGTTACAAAATGTTACTGTCTTACAAGAAATCTGTTAAAAATTAAAAGACATATAAAAATATTAAATCACATTAAATACATTGTCTTAATTATTGATAATATACTCTTCTTTCCTTTCTCCTGTGTCCTTTTCTTAAAAATATATTATCTCCTGCAATAAAACATTATTCATTTCAATCCCAACTGCAATACTTCAATATTATGACATCTAATTGTGACTTAACTATAGTTACCTAAATCACAGTAGGTTGTGGGATGGCTCACTCCTCTGTGTTCAAATAAACAAGTTAAAATCTACCCAAATAGTTTATTAAAAATCACAAAAAAGCTTACACCTCTTCCACATGCACTTACAAATTCTCTCTGTATGATTAGTTACTAGAATTTCCCTATTAAAATGTGTGTGTGTGTGTGGAAAAATAGAAATTTTCAAATTTAGAAATGCAACAATAAAAAAATATAGAATCTACAACTTTTAATAGATCTGTTTTTTCTGCATTCTTTAAATCTAATAGAATTAATTACCTGATAAATTCCTTTAATAGTCCTTCCTAATGGAGAAATGCATATATATATATTCAGGATTGCACTCAAAATTGCATCTTCAGATGGACCTTCGTGTTGTATATATTTTTTTAAATTTAAATCATATAAGTCTTCCAGGCTGGAATATTTGCTCTCAGTTTCTTCAGTCAGTGGATAGTGGGTAACAGAGTACTAAGATTTATACATATTTCCTAAAGAAACATCTTAAACTTTATTACTTTTTAATATTTCAGACATCTTTCGACTTAGTTCCATCAAAGTTGACTTATTTGGCTATATCAATGTTCTCAATCTATATTGATTTAAAACCATACTCCCATGTGTTGTTAACAAAATTGTGAGCCATTTTGCTACAGTGGAAATTTCTTTAGAAGAAAAGATGAGTACTCCTGCTCCCTGATCCTTTGGCAAAACATTGGAACCTGTAGTAGAAGCGAAGAGATTATTTTAATTTATGACTCTTTTCAACACTGTTTAATAGAAAAATTACAATAAGTCTCTCCGTTGTTAATACAAGTTCGTTAATAATAATTCGCTATTGAATTCAGTAGTCTGGAATAGGTGTCCAAATTATAATCCCTATTTAAAATAGGACTTAGCAATTTTTCAGTTTTAACTAACAATGGCCCATTGTTTTCTCAGATTCAAAATTGAGACTAACCACAAAATTGTCTTTAAAGTTCTTTTGAAGATGCAGTCCACTATATGTTTCTCTGCCCTCTAACAATAGACCATCACTTAAAACAATGTGCTGAAGCATCTTTAAGAATCTTGACTCTGTTTTACATAATCCTACCATCCATCAAAAGTTTGTATTTTAAAAATTTCTTAAATTGCTAATCAAATTCCATAAATTCAATAGTTTGTCCTTATGGGTTATCTCCACCATCTTACCCTTCTTGTGCTTATTCACAATTCCAATCTTTGAATATTCATTCATATAGATATTGTTGCATATATATCCTTCAATTATAATTGTGTTCTTTTATTTATATTTTTCTTTTTGCATATTTATAATACGTATGCTTTTTTTTCCATCCTTGGCAATTTGTCAAATTGCATATAGTTATTTCCATTGATTAAATGTTTGGCTTATTATTTGTTTTCTGCTCTAGGTTACAAATAGGTGCTCAAAACATACGATTAGTTTGTTTATAGGTCCTAAATTTATTGTCTTTCCCTTAGTTTCTCAGGAATGTTTTGTCTGGAGTTTGATTAATCTGTAGTTAGTCTCATGTTTAGTTAGTTCATAATAGAATTATTAGCTTAGTTTGTAACATAGCTTAAATTCATGTCTTCCATCTGCAATTGTTTTAATTTCGTTATTTCCATGAGGAAATATCCAAGTTATAAAAGAAAATAAACTGATTTAATACCAATTTGTGTGTGTGCTTGCAGATAAATTTTTTTTTAATTTGTTAGTTCGTATATATGTATTTTAAACTCTTATTAATATCTTATTTATGTAAAATTGTTTTCTTCAGGAAATTGCAAATGTTAACATTTACAATGCAAACTTTTTAATCTGCAAAAAAAATCCCAGTCTTTTACTTTGTCAAATAATTGTGTCAGAACTACTATACATAATACTAATTATATTATTAATTTATTTATAGTCTATAAATATTTTTCTGTAAACCTAATTGTGAAATCCATGATTTTAACTTCAGGAAAATTGTTCGACATACTTATACCTGCTTGTTCTTTGGTAAGTCAGAGTGGTACTTTTCCCAGATGTTAGCCTTAAATTCTTGTTGGGCTTAGCCTCCTTGAATTGTCAGCCATTATCAACACTGTTACTTGTTCAAAGTAATGAACAATCAATTAGTCTTATTTCCAAAGTTAATTTTATTTAAACTCTTTTGATATTTCAAAAATATTTTACCCATTTTTTGTATGTATTTTTAAATCCCAATCAAAAATACTTTCTGTTTAAAATGATTTTTAGAACTTATGTGTTGTTAAGGGAAACCTTATTAGCTATGTGATTAAAATTTAAATTTATTCCTTAGGATTTCTATCATTTGCATATGATAGGCCTGACTCCAGAGGAAAGCATACCATTATGCATTAAGTCTACAGGTAAAGATTTTATTAGTTCTACTAAATAAATCATACTACTTTAACATATAAATATTTCCCATTTCCTCATGATGATTAAATGTATTTAGGTTATTTATTGTATGCCAGTGTAATCTTGGTACTTGTACATTAGTATTAATTTCTTACTATTATGTGCTTGCTTATGAAGTATAATATATTTTTAAGTGGTGTATCATTGAATAAAGGTCTATCAAATGCATATAGAAACATAAAAGTTATTTTTGTAAATATGATTGTGGGTGACCATATGCATTTTTGATCATCAAATGCAATTCGCTAGCCTCCAATCTCGTCTGAAAGACTGAACGCCCTATGAGTATGTTGCGATTTTTAAATGGGATATTACCTCGTACTTTCTCATAGTTTACAAAAAAAATTCTAATGTTGAAAGCTTTATCCAGCACTTAAATTCCGTTGTTTTGAGAAAATTAGTCTTAAATCAATGTAATCTGCTTTTGTTTTCTGCTGGTTGAATCTGTGCACTAACATTGTCTATTATTGCAGTGGTGATATATTGTGATTGGCTCAGTAATGAACTTGTAACCAATGGTTAGTGGGTTTGGGTCTCATTCTTTCATAGACCTTCATGTTAAAGTATGATACGCTTTAAATCATGGATTAGATGGTCGTATTCTTCTGGACTGAAGCGACTCTCAACTCTTTGTGAAACCAAAATGAATTGTATATTTAATAAATAAAAGAAATAAAGTATTTAACACATTGCGCTGAAATGTGTTAAATTTTTTTTATGTGTTATGCATTTGAACATTTCATATCATGTGAAAATGCCTGCAAATAAAAATGCTTTAAAATTATTCATTGTAAATATTTAAGTCAATAACTTTTTTCAGAATAAATGAAATTAATATATTTTGGATATGTACATTTCTTGCCTCTCTTTTGGCCACGGTAGCCTAGTGGTCAAGGCATCAATCGGATTGTGGCTGGCTTGTCACAAGTTCGATCCCAGTACCACTAAAGACCCGCTGTGTAGGGGAGTGATGTACGTTAAATCTGTCAAGAGCTCGAACATCCTGTTGGTGTGGTATGATAGTTAGAAGAAGGGGGCAACTGAGGTGCCATCTTCGTCACTTGACCATGGTTCAAAATTACAAGTTCCGTCAACAAAAGCCTTCGTGTAGCTGAACAGTGCCATGTTAATATTCACTCACCCGCCTGCCTCTCTTTTAACTTTTTCGCATTTGCTTTTTAACTTAACTGATATAAATCATTTCATTTTTTTTCACTTATATTCTTTTAATTAGTTTTTTATATCCAAATTTTTTTACGAAAAATGTAATCTATATCTTCAGTACATTTGCATATTATTAACAAAAGGGTTGCCCTAACGATAAGTGGACACATGCAATTGTGTCAAAATGATTGTAGCTACTGCATCATTACTGGACATGGATATAAAGGGAGGTAGGAGGTGTAGACTGCATATGACATGCAATGATGAAACCTGTTCTCGGCAGAGAAAAAATAAAATCATGTTATTCGTGGATGCATCCATATCAGAGTAGTGCATGGTAGTATGGTTTCTGAGTGCATGCAATAATCAGAGAATAAGGTCATTCTATTTCAACACTGCTTAGTTCAAACATTTAGTGCAAAAATGTTTGTGAAGAGTGGCAAACAATACCAGATCTGAATGAAAGTGCCGGCCCAAACATATCTCGTGAAGCCGAGACAACCTTAAAAAATTTCATTTTAAAGTGTTGGAACACCCACCGTACATTCCGGATTTGTCTCCCTGAAACCTTCCTCACTTTTTTCACTTGAAAGAGCATTACGTTTCCATTCAGACAATGAGGTGAAGGAAGCCATGCAGGACTTCCTCAAGAATAAACGTTAATTTTTCTACAGCAAAGACATAGACCTACAGTTGAAACAATAGGACCTGTGTTACAATACCAAAGGCAATTTAAATTCCAATAAATGTATTCTTTATATTTGCCTTGTCCACTTTTCATTTGAGCAACCCTTATAAAGTAGACTCATGATACATTACTATTTTTGTACACTGCTTGGTAAATCTATTGAAGGCTAAAATTTATAAACTAGTAGATAATCTCTTAAGGTGGTTGTTTGAATTTTACAATCTTTTATTGCTGAATTTTCATGTAATTAATATTTAAATAGTATTCAATTTCTCAGTTGTTTGGCATTTTTCGTATTTCAAAGTGGTTATCTAAATATTAAGAAAAATTTTAAAGGGATGGGTAAAAGTTTTTTTCTTTACTGTCTGGAGTACTTTGAGTGAAGTATTTTTATCATTAGGGGCTCTATTAATTTGAAGACTAATTATACTGTTAAATCTGTAACTGCTTATATTATGGGAAAATATGTTCTTGGTAGTTCCTTTACCTGCTCTCTGTTCAAAATTTCAATTTTCTGGTCTTGAAATTTCAAGATATTTGCATGTTTATCTTCTCTGTACCTTGGCCACCTTCCAGGAATTTCATTCCACTTATATATATATATATATATATTATATATATATATATATATATATATATATATATATATATATAAAAATATATATATATATTCATATATAAAATATATATATATATATATTCATATATAAAATATATATATATATATTCATATATAAAATATATATATATATAATATATATATATATTCATATGTATAATATATATAAATATATATTCATATGTATAATATATATATGTCATGCAATATCTATTATTCCCTATCTTTTGTATAGTTGTCTTTGAAAAGTGCAATGTGAGTGGTGTATTGTTTAATATAACTAGATCTTAACTTGTGAATCGTGTTCAGTCTTTCAATTGTCTATAACATTGGTTCTCAAACTTTTTTTACTGTTACAATGTGGCTGATAACAAAAATGGAATGTACTCCCCACATAGAATATTTGTAAATTGTTGAATTTCTCTTTAGGTTCTTTTCTTGGGTAGTTGCTAATGTATTCCTTGGAAGTGTGCATGTACCCACAGGGGTAATGATTTTCTCAGATTTCATTTTTTCTTTGGTGTTTTTTGTTTAATGAGAAGAAAAAATCAAGGCAAAAGTGCTTACCTTGTCAATGGAGGGCTGCCACGTCTTGATTAAAACAAAAGTCCATGAATAAAAGAACTATTTTGAACTTCTATAAATTTTTACTACAGCACACATAATATTACACTGGACAAATAGCATATCTATACATCTATTTCAGTTTTAGAAGCTATTGCATAGTCTCAGTATTTTTCTCCTACACATCTATTTTTATTCTGAATTAAGTTAGTTCTTTTCAAAGGGTGGCGCTGCTGTCGCTTTTAATGAAGATGTGAGTTCAAGACACTCTCCCACCTTTTGGATTCGAAGTTGTAGAATCCTAAACAGCAGTCACAACTGCAAGAATAAGTGTCCTGAAAAAGACTAAAAACACATTAAAGTAACTATAACAAATAAAGTCCATAAAGAGTTCAAATATTAGTCCAAAATTAACATAAAAATCATGAGTTCATAATAGTTTATCGATTATCAAGTCTCTTAGTTTGTTTCAAAAGAATTCTATAATGAGAACAACGCACTCCTTGCACCACAGGAATTCAAAGTTGATCGATACAAGGACCATTTTCTACATCTCTTTATGTTGATGACAAAGAGTCTGCTGCAGTCACTTCTAGTGGATAGTTTTTGAATCGGTCTCATAACACTCCCAAATTGTGTTTTCACTTCCACTACACTCTCTCCTCCATCTTTTCCTTTATACATCTTTGTGACTTTCTTTTTAGAGGCCAGTCGATTCTTTTGTAGTTGGTATCACCAATTTAGTTCGAGATCACCTTCTTAAATGATGACTCCCTTTAACTTTTGAATAGTCTTTCAGTATCCCTAGATACTCATTTCTGAAGATGTTTTGCAGATCTTGACGCCATTTCAGTCTATAAGCTTACCTTTTGTTCAATCTTTTCGAATCTATCATCCAAGATCCGGAACACCAAGCTCTAATTTCCTAGATAAACATAGAAGGTTTTGGTGCTGACACACAGTTGCAATATTATAACTCGTACCTCTGTTAACAATATAGTGTTTTTAAAAATTTCAAAATATTCCGTGAATACTTTCTTTCTTGTTTTAATACGTGAAGGCAAAGCTCATTTAACATGACTATATGATAAATATGAATCAATTTTATACCAGAAAAAAGGAATCACCTTGGTTAAATATGGGAAGTATGATAAAAAATGCTGCTGTCTAAAGGATAGTGAAGCCAGAATATCATATTAATTTTTCATTTCTTTTATATCTGAAAAAATATTCCAAATTCAGGTCCTATTCTTTAACATTAACCAAAACAGCCTTAACTAAGCTCTCTGTGCCACATAACAGTGACCTGTTCTTCACTCAAACAAGCTCTCCCCAGAACTTTTCTGAGAATGCTGTTCCATAATCCCATCAGCCTCTCCCAGACTCCACCCAACCAGGGTTCAGCAGAAGGAGTGAATTTCCAGGAAATCTTTTTTTTTTTTCTGATGCAAAATTTTCCATCTTTTCCCAATCAATATTCCAGAGGTGCACAACCTTTTTAGGAAGAGGGGCCAAAAACTCAATAGAGGATCATATCGAGGGCCAAAGTATCACACGATGGCAAATATTGCCACACGCATAATTTGCTACAAGTCCCGATAGCCGAGTTGGCAGAGCGTTGACTGGCTTCCTCAGGTCTCTTCGGTTCAATCCCGCCCCGCAGATTTATCCAAAAGACTGAA
>BMAU01001227.1:0-55834 GCA_019973935.1 Trichonephila clavipes
ATTTTTTTTGTCGCTAAATTTTGAGCGATAAAGGTTACAATATGGTAACCCTTCCATTTCATCAAAAAATTTGATTTTCAAATCACCGAAAAATGGCAACCCTAAATAAAAGTGCAACATTTTTCGCCTTTTCCAAAAAACGTCATTTTGACATTTGACTTTGCTGGAGAAGGTTCGCTCTCCACCGGTTGTTGTTAAGAATGGCGTGTGAAAGGAAATTACTTGAAAGTGAACCAGTCGAAAGATAATCGCCACGACATCGTTCGAGTGTGAGAAAGTGGCACTTGGTTTAGCGAAAGCAAGCTTGCTATAACTATTATCTTGCGTTTGACGAGATATTGGTTTGGCAAGAGCATGAATGCGTTCGTGGTGAATGACTTGAAAGTTAATAAGAATATGAGACAAAGTTAATAAGACATGTGGCGGCGATCTAACGATCACAAGTTGGTGAATGAGAATTTTCATAAATTCTTGCATCCATCGCAAGTGGTGTATCCACCCAACAGATCATGACGAAATGCAAGCGTAAGGTAAGTGCTTTTTAACATTTTTTAAAAATGATTGATTTCATGTATTTCTTCGATTTTATCTTTGCGAAACGCCCTTTCGTCCTTTAAAAATGTAAATCATGCTGTACACACTGGTTTTACAATGCTTTTTAAAATGAATTTCATTGCTTTCTCCGTTTTTTTTTCTTTATATGATAATTTAATGTATTTATTCGATCTCTCTCTCATCTTTGCGAAACGCCCATTTCATCCCCCCTTCTCCCCTCGCTGACGCATGCGCTTCCCAACAGTTTTTCGTCATTGACGCCTTTTGAAAACCTTCAATTTGGCGCTTTTTGGCGAAAAATTTTGGCGCCAAAAACAGCAGTGGGTCCTCCTAGATTTTACCGAACAGAATCGAGGTAAGTGAGTGAAGCTAAAACATTTTTACATTTTGTCGTGGTTTGTCTATCTGTTTGATTCGATTTTGGGATGTAAGCTGATTTTTCTGAATTTTCAAGTAAAATTGTGAACTCAGTAATATTTTTGTTACCAGTTCGTAAAATTAGTTCCTGATCTCTTTAGAGCTCCTAAGATACCTAAAATCTGCGGCTTCTGCCATATTTTCTGTCATGATAATGAATGTATCTTCAATGTCCGTTATCCGAACAAAGAGTGACTTAGCTTGAACCTCCGTCTAAGTCCAACAGTACTCAAATCTTCACTATACAAAATCCTCCTAATATCAGAACAACTGTTTTTTTAAATGTCCAAGGCCTTAATATAGGAACGTTCTTCAAAATCACAAGAAACAAAATACAGTCCGCTTGTTTTCAAAAAATCCAATGCGCTGTAATATATTAGCAAAATCAGACATCCTGCGTTTCAGCTCTATTGCCACTTTTACATAGCAGTCGGATTATCGACATATAAACAGTCATTGCTCCAAACTAGTCATTCAATTGTATTACAAAACGTAGATTATACTCTAACATATAAACAGTCATTGCTCCAAACTAGTCATTCAATTGTATTTTAAAACGTAGATTATACTCTAACATATAAAAAGTCATTGCTCCAAACTAGTCATTCAATTGATTACAAAACGTAGATTATACTCTAATGAGGAGAAAAAAGATCTGCGCTGTCAGCATGTTTCTCCCCGCATTCTGTTGAACTAAATAACACTTTTGCCGACAGCAGATTATGTTGTATAATTAATCAGAGACGCGCCAAACCATATAATCGATTTAGAAAAAATGCAGATTCACTTTGTATCATATAACTATTTCGATCCGCGCAATTTTCTGAGATATTAGAAGAAATCCCTAATTTTATTCGAGTGTTCTGTTTGTAATTCAACTTCTAATTAAAGTTAAATACCACAAGAAAAGTCAATGAAATCGTTAATATTAAGTTATTGTAGTGAATGAAGCATTTCTTATTCTCATTTTATTTTATTGTGGTTCTCATCACACACCGTCCTAGTGTGTTTACATCTTGTGAACTGACTGCTAGGGCAGACTCTCAAGACTATTCTAAGAGGTTGCCATATTTAATTCGGGACTCATGGTCGGGTTTACCACAATATTTTGAATCGCTACATAGTTAAAGAATTAAAGAAATTGTATGTAAATTATTTTAAATTTACAAATAAATTCGGTAAAATGTTGTCTTGGTCATACTAAAAATGAAATTAATAGTGAGTTAAATTAATCCTTGTTTGGTATATTTTAATCAAAATAGAATTCTTAAAATGATTTTACCCTTTCAAAAAATTACTAAAATTTTGAATTTATTTGAATAAGCAAATATTCTTTGAAAAAAACATCAATTTTTCCGATAATATTTTTGCGTAGCGGTTGGTTTTCGAACTTTTTCAACTCATGGAATGCTTAGGACAATAAGGTGTTTGGGGAAAACCCTTTACTATATATAAACGCACTTAGAAGGATATATCTTAAAATAATATTTAAAGTAGACCACAACATATTTCAGGTGTTTTATATAAAGACAAAAAGTATTGCATTTGCTAATGTGTTAATGCTAAACAACATCTTTTCCTAAGCTGAAGGTTGATATTGTGCAACCTGTTCTTCAAAATATATGAAATGCAAATTCTAACAGTTTTATTGGAAGCATTTCGAAATTATGAAGAGAAACATGTTTGTGATCTTAATTTTGGGCATGAGTACATTTAAAGAGCAGATGCCATTTTTTATACAACAAAATCTTCCAAATATCTCTCAAAAAAATGAAACGACTATTTTATACATAAATGGGATTACTTTGTTTAAAGGAAATTGAAATAACATTTCTAAAATAAAAATTTCTATGACAAAAAGAATTCATTGAAATAATCTATGTTACATTCTTATATGCATGCTATCTCAATATTATAAATATAATTCCAGTTTTAATTAATATCAGTTTACCAATATTAACACGCTTTTATTAGCTTCATCTGTATGTAACGGAATCTCTTTGAGCTCGATTATTACCCACTTTAAAAGGTCAGATTAATTTGATATTTTGCACACATGTCAAACACCGATGACAATACAGTAATTAATTTTGTTTCATTGTCTAAATCAGGATAATCAAGATCACATTTCCCGATTTGGCGACACATTTCAGATCCCATTTGGCGAATAAAGAATAAGTTATAACCATAAACCGAAAACGCTCATGGTTAATACAATTACAGCACATAAATAAGTGTTCTGTACATGAAAAGGAGAGGATGCGTCAGCAATATCCTACCATAAAAAGATATCGATAGTTTAATGATTTTTGGGTACCATGTTGTCAACTTATTTCGATGATGCTTCAAGGATGGAAAATAACAAGAGTAGAATTTGCAAACAACGAAGAGCTTAAGATGTTGGAATTTTCTCTTTTGAATGAATATGCAATGGCTGTTTCAGAAGATACATTCAGATTGCTTTAAGGTATCTGACTACGCTCGGAACAGTGATTTTGCAAAGTCGTATAAATGGTTAATATTTGTGATATTTAGTATCAATTAGATTAGAAAACGCATATAAATGTGTTTTAAGAATATATATTATTACAATAAAAAATTATTTAAGTGCAATATTTTTGATAAAAATGGACATAGAATGACAAATTTTCAAAACGATCTCCCTTTATGAAAAATGCTTCTACAATAATATTTTGCCTGTATATAGCTCAGACCTCTGTACAGAGGCTGAACAAGAATTTTTTGAAATATATAACTTAGAAGTAGATTTATATATCCAAATTTTAGTACAACAGAGGGGAGAAATTTTAAGAAGAAAACGCCAATAATTATTTCAATTAGTGGTAACTCTGAAAATAATGTGAATATTTCAAAACTCCTAGTTTAGACTCTCTTTACTTTATATACGCAAAACATTATTGTTGTTGGGTACACAAGTAAAACTCAAGAAAAAGGTCTCTCTCAGTAAGTGGACTGTAGTTTTTATTACTTGTTGCTCAGCTCGCTCGATTTGACTCCTTACTCGATGGAGTCAGAGGTTACACAGATTCGTTAGACACTCTGAGCGCTAGAGGGCGCTCTACATTTACATACGTACACTGAACATGCCGCCCGGCCTTGCAATGTTTTTCAACATGCAAGATTTACATAGAACATAATCATAAAGATAACACACAGAAATACAATACTTCAAAATACAAACAAAACAACATACAAATGAAGACAATGTATAAAGCAATTGATAAATCACACAGAATTTTAAAAAAATTACTATTCTACACACAAACATTACTATCTGAAGGTTTATATATGCTACTTCACACACACACTGTTTCAATTGGTATAATGCACAGTTTCGAAATGGGTCTCTTAAATATACCTCTAGTGGTTTTGACTTCCACTACTCTTACTTTAGAATCCTTTCCTGGATAAATATTGTTGATTCTACCTAATGCAGTGTTTCTCAAAGTGTGGGGCGCGCCTGGGGGGGGCGCGATGACCCTACAAGGGGGCGCGAGCGTATCGAAAATTTAAAGATTTTAAAAAAAAAAAAAAAATAACCGGAAAGAGAAGTAAAATAAAATACTTTCTTCCATAATAAAAAAACACTGACATAATTTATGTTTATTATCTGGCTTTTTTCCGTCATCAAATAGCTATCTTTGATCCCAAAACCAAATTAAAGAAAAAAAAAAACATTTTGTTTTATTTGCTGTATTTCCTCAATGAGAGATTTTTTTATTACGTTTTAACATAAAATATTACTCGTTAAAAGAAAAACGAAACCCAGACCCTGAGAAAAAATTCTAAGAAGATAAACAATTCACCACTGTAATTATTATTGAAATACTGTACATTAGTTGTAGAAAAGAAAAGGAAGTCATGATTCACTTTTCAGCCAGGCTGCATAGTACGTTTGCTAATCATTTGATTGACCTTCAATCTTATGGTATGGTTATTATCAATATTAATTCCCTCCCATCTTTTATGCGTTTGCTTTTCGCTTAGGGAAATTGTAAATAATTGAGTTTTGCGATATTTGGAAAAGAATTGATTGGTTTAACATTTCTGTAGGATAATTGAAAAGTGTTTGATTTGCGTCCTCTTGTACTTTTGAATCATTTTAGTTCAGTTTTATTGGATTCTTTCTCAAATCATCAAAGAATTGAATAGTCCTTGAAAGAAGGTAAGTATACTTTCTATAAATTAAAATATTCACTAGAATTCCGATTTGTATCGTGTACAGTAAAAATAATTCTAAACAAATGATTGGGGTGACTGAGTCCCCCGCACTACCATTAATGTTAGTATCGAGTACGCGCCTGCTCCCGGGTTAAAACATTTTGAAGTCTCTCTCTCTCTCTCTTCTCGCTTTAAATGTTAAAAAGTAACACAAATATTCTTCATCGGTATTTTATATTCTTTTCATAATTTAACATTAATTCTAAATGCTAATTGTGTGAGGTTTAAAATTACAGTTCTTTTAAACAGTTATTTACAATTATAGCATTTATCTAAAAAAAAATCATTCTACATTTTTGTATACAATGTCGTGCACACAGTTTTACTCTCCTTACAGTTCAGCTATTATATCAAGAATAATGTTTTATTTTTTAAAAATGAACTCGTGCGAAGAATCGGTGTTTCAGCCAGTATACGTTTGATGTATCAGTACTGAAGAAGGTATTTTATAAATAATTTCTTATTACTGAATTTGGCCGCGGTGGCCGAGTGGTATAGGTATCGGATCGTGGCTTGCCTTGTCACGAGTTCGAGCCCAGTACCACTAAAGACCCGCCGTGTAGGGCAGCGATGCACGTTAAATCTGTCGAGAGCTGAAACGTCCTCCCGTTGGTGTGGTGTGGTAGTTAGGAGAGGGGGTGCCAGCTCAGGTGTCGTCCACGTCACTTGACCATGGTTCAAAATTACGTGGTCCGTCGCCAAAAGCCCTCGTGTAGCTGAACAGTGCGACGTTAATATTCAATCAATCAATCATTTTCAGATTTGGCGACTAAAAGATTAAGTTACAACCTAAAGCGGAAACGCTCACGTCAGCATTTTCTTACCAATATATATATATATATATATATATATATATATATATATATATATATATATATATATATATATATATATATATATATATAAACAATTGCCCAGTTTTTCTGAAAATGGAAATAAATGAATGATATATTAAAAAACTAAAAAAGCACGTTTTTATTATGGATCGAACTAAAAAATTAACTATTGTTTAAAAAAACTAAAAAAACCCTCTTTTTATAGTGTGAATCGAACTAAAAAGTAAAAAAAATAATTCTTGATATAAAAATAGAATGATTAACGAGAGAGAGAAAATTAATGTCATTGTGATAAAAGTGTATGGGGGCTCGCGCGCGCGATTTTAATTGTTATAATTTCTCACTAGTTCTATTCTGAAATGCAGGGTTAGTGTAAAAATGTAGTACGAAGCACCCCACAAAAACACACACACACGCTTTTACCCCAATGGCATTAATTTTCTCGTTAATCATATTATTCTTATATTAAGAATTATTTTTTACTTTTTAGTTCGATTCACTGAATAAAAGCAAGTTTTTGGTTTTTTAAACTGCAGTTTATTTCCATTCATCGTTAATAATCTCTTCAATCAAAACAGGAATTCGCGTTATTCATGTGTTCTAAATCTTTCTAACTCAGCTATCCGCTTATCGGACTCTGATTATTTTTGTTTCTGAGTCAACAACAGTAAATCGGGATGAGAATGTGAAAAACAATTTCGGTGATATTTCAAAGTCTCACTTGACACATATGGCGAAATCCACAGTGAAATTAAATTGTTACAAATTGATACGCTATTAATCCTTAAGAAAAGTTAATTTTGGGGGTGGGGGGATTTTAAGACTGTTAAAATGATGGGAAGCATTTTTAAAACTTAGGTATTAGTAGATGGTTCTCAAACATTCATAAAATGAATAAACAACAAATGGGAATGTTACGTATTTTCATGTTTTTCATTCACATTTAAGTTTACCGCCGTAACTGCTGGGGGATGAAAAGGCACAAATAAGCAAAAAAAATTTTTCGATAAAAGCAAATCATTCCCATACACAGTCAAGGTCATTTTATTGCATTCTAAATCCTTCGAAATAGTGTTATTGAGAGCAGAGCAAAGAAAAAATCGTTTCACTAGAAGACGTACATATACGTCCGGGACAATAAACGCACTGATTGAGCGATACGGGTATATACGCCGGTGGCAGTAAAGAGGTTAAGAAAAATGAACATACAATCAGATATGGAGCAAGAAGTGGAAGTGTTCCAAATGGAAGTATAAAACAGTACAGCAAAACAAATAAACAAAAAGCATTTATATTTCTGAGGTTAGGTAAAATGTATTTTAGTTTCATTTTTAAAAAAAAAAATCTTAGATTTTTCTTACTTAAGCATGATTCCAATTAGAAAATGAGGATACACAAAAAAATCTCTTTTTCTTACATTTGTACTCGTATTAAAAGGGACAATATTTCCTAAGCGTTTTGTGTTAATCGTATTTCACTGCATTTTGAAAGTTTTTTGTATATTAATATGCGAGGAATGAAGTTGTAAATGCATTTAAAAGGATCCTCATCAAGTGATTTAAACTAATTCATTCCTTACACGCTCCGGGCATAGAATATCAGATTTCGGTAACTTGACTTTGTTATATACTTGTAGAATTCAAAATTGAGGGCATTAAAATCAGTGGCGTAGCTTATACGGGGGAGGGTATAGAGAGGCCATGGCCCCGGGCAGCATACAAAAAAGGGCAGTGGTAAGCGATGTTTAAACTTAAAAAAATATTTCAAACTCCAAATCGTGCCCGCGCGACGAAACTGACGGAAACGAGTGAAAGATTTAATACATGCACATATGCAAATAGTTTATTAGTCGATATGCGATCGCAATCGTTTTTATGTTACTTAGACTTCTAGCAACCAGTAATGTTTAAAGTCAATGATGCTCAAAATTATTTGTAAACAGAGGGACAAAATATCCATCAATGTGCTCAAACAATCCGTGCTTTACAGACCGTATTAGAAGCAAAACGAAAGGTAATTCATGGATGACTCTTTAATATATGCTAATGGTTTATGTGAAGAGCATGAAATTTCTTTTGAACCCCCAAGGTGAATCAGGGAGGAAGCATATATTTGGCGACGGAAGTAAAGATGCCCAGTTATCGTTCGAAGATGACTTGAGGCGAACAATGTTTTCTTCTATAGACAGACTAACTGCTGAAATTCGAGAAAGATTCCAACAGTTGCCAAATATAGCGCAAAAATATACTTTTTTAATACCTGAAGTGATATTGAGCATAGACGAGCTTAACTTAGAACAAGCTCATCAAGACATTAATAATGAAGAATTCCAACTTGAGCGCGTACGTCTACAAGCTTTCGTAGCTGCAACATACTCAGGCTGTACTAAAGAACTCATTAGGTCCGGCTCTCTGAGTTTATTTAAATATATTATTGAGTTCCAATTTGAATTTCCAAACCTTGTCATAATATTGAGAATTTTTTTAACGTCTGTCTTTAGTAATGTCAGTTATATCTGTCGAGAGCTCAAATGTCTTCCCGACGGTGTGGTGTGGTTGTTAGGAAAGGGAAAGTGCCAACTCAGGTGTCGTCCACGTCACTTGACCATGGTTCAAAATTACGTGGTCCGTCGCCAAAAGCCCTCGTGTAGCTGAACAGTGCGACGTTAATTTTCACTTACTCACTCAGTAATGCCAGCTGCGAGAGAAGCTTCTATATATATATATATATATATATATATATATATATATATATATATATATATATATATATATATAAGCTAAAATTAATCAAAATTATCTCAGATCGACTATGTCCACGTTAAGGCTAACAAATTAAGCAACTCTGGCGATTGAACATGACATACATATTGATATTGACAATTGTATGAAAGATTTTGCTATGAAAAAAACACGAAAAGTACATTTTTAATCAAGAAAAAAAATTTAAGCTGCTTTTTTAACTTTTACTAATTTTCTTGACTAATAATTAAAATAGAGAGGCGGCAAATTTTCGGTGGGCCCCAGGAGGCGAAAGCCCTCGCTACGCCACTGGTTAAGATGATTGTTCCGTTACAATTTAATCGATTCCATTTTCCCTTCATTACAGTCCACAATAAAAGCATATGGAAACAGCCAAATCTTAAAATCATTTCTAGTTAGTGATCAGGAAACAAAATAACTTGCAGTTTTAAATCTCTGGGAAAGTTCATATATATATTATCAATAAAAAAATTTCTTTCATTTTAATATTAAACTCGTTCATGCAACAGATATTAAATGTGAAAAACGCAAAGTGCAAAAAGTCATACTCTGTCCCTTCCAATAATCACAGTCCACAACCACTGTTTATTACTGAAGAATGACCTATTGCAGAGGTACCCAACTCAAGTCGGTTGGTGGGTCAAGTAAAAATTAACTTAACTGAAGTGGGCCGTACGTATTAAAAACAAAACAACAAATTATTCAAAATATTTTACTATCGTACAACATTCAAAATATTGTATTACCTTACAATTAATGTGACACTTGTTTTTGTATTTTACTTAGTATTTTTAATATCAACGGGTAATTTATCAAAGGGCGCATCTAAGTTTTGGTCATGTTTTCATCGAGGAACCTGCTGCGATATTTTGTTTTTACCAGGTGTAATTTGGGAAAAAAATGACTCGACTCGATAAGTAGTTCCAAATGCTGGTGTAATGCAAATAGCCAATCGTTTTAAATTTGGAAATATATCTTCAAAGATATATATTTTATAATATTCAATCTTATTCCCTTCCTCATAGGGTACTTAGCTTGATGCTTGATTGTAATTCTATTAGTTCCATTTGTAAATTTGAACGGACTGATTCCACCTCTACATTAAATGGAGCTAAAAATATTGTACGCAATTCCTCAAAATTTTGTAAGTAGTACAATCTGGTGTTGAAATCTTCAAATAATTTTCAGATATCCGTAGAATATTTGAAGAAGTTTTTTATGGTCACTTTTATAATCATTTAACAATGGGAAATGAATCAAATTGTTTGACCGCAATTAATTTTCATGAAATTGAAGATTTGCTACAAAGGTTTTTATATTTTCATAACAATCGGTAATCAACTTATTTTCACCTTGTACCTTCTGGTTTACCTCATTCGATTTCATTTTTATATTTATTAGAAAGCATAAATCTAGAAGTCATTGATTATCCGAAAGTTCACTTATATATTATGACCTTTCTTGTTAATGAAAGTTTCAATTCCTTTCTTTAATTTCCAAAATCGCAATAAACAGTTTACGCGACTTAACCACCTAATTTTGGTGTAATAAATGAGATCCCGTATTTAGATTCCAGCTCCCTGAGATAATCTTGAAATTGACGGTGCTTCATGGATTGTTCTTAATTGAATTAATTGCCTTGACAACAACTCTTTCATCACATGAGACATATTTAACACTAGTGCTCATAGATTCTCGAGGTGCAAAAAAAACGACAAATGAACATTTCAAAATCATTTGAACTGTTTCCTAAAGCTTTTGTGATCGAAAATTAATGTAACAGCAGGAACAATTTTTCCAAGCATTGAAGGGGCTCCATCTGTTGCAATGCCTACAAGTATTTTCAAATCTAACTTGTGAGGGAATCGTCCCTTTCTCTTGGTGGCCTATAGATGTGGGAGGAAGGAAAGAAATACTATCCATGATCAAAAACAATATATTTATTAATCTCCCAAATTAGCATCACTGATTCAATTAATTTTAACTGGAAGATAATGTATCAATGTAAGTAATACAGGAGGAACAACAAAGATATGAGCGAATAATAAGAATACTACAAATATATACCTCCTTATTTTAGAATTAATCTTACTATCCCTATTGATTTAACACGAATTGAACTTAAGTGACCAATCGTCCCTTAGTATCTTTCACCAATTAAATATTTGAATTACTCCTTAAATTTGAGCGATACTAGATCAGTAGCAATCTCACCTGACATCTAAATTTCTCTCTCTCCTTCTCCTAATTTCTAGCTAGGAAACCTTGACTATATATAGAAGACTTTATTTGAAAATATCACAGTTTCTTCTTCAAAAAGGTTGGTTGTGAATAAATGCGAATAATAGCCCAAAGATTTTCCAAGAGGATTGAAGTAAGTTACTCGAATAGATCCGTCACTATCTCACGATTTTGCGCACAATTTATGACAGCATCCTTAATATCTCGTTCGATGGTAGTGCCTTTCCTACTCACAAGTTCGAGTAGTTCTTCAGTAATATTCATTTGACTATCGACACATAATAAAAATAGCAAGTTGAACAGCGTCATTTAGTATATCTGAGGTTTCATCCAAAGCCAGTGAGAAATATCCGAAGCTTGTTTTATTTGTTTTTAGTGATGTACAAATCTCCTCGAAATGTTTTCTATTTTTCTTTCTACAGTTTGACTTGACAGACTAATTTGAGTAACATTTAGATTACAATTAGAATTTTATGTATAGAAAAGAGACGACAGAAATGTTTTATTCTTCGTATACTCTTTCATTGCCGTTAAAGACACATTCGTTCATTGATTTAAAACTGTGGAAAGCTTTTTCAAGTTTAATAATTTTTATAAATCATTTCACTTTTCAACTGCACTCACTTCTAAAGCTGGGAGAGGTAAATTATGAAACAAATGGACAAATACTACTTCGACTGTTATGAAATGAAGCAAGTAGATTTATGTTTATTCAGGAAACAAAACAAAGAATTACAGACCGATATTAGAAAAACATTGAATTTTCATAAATTATAAGATTATGCAACATTTACGTCATTAACAAAATGCCATTTAAATTCAAAACAAAAAACAGCATTAATAGGATATGTGTGAGGACCCTTTAATTTCATACTAACAAGAATGGTCACAGCGAGTTATCATTCTTGTGTGTGTTAAAGTGGATTAACTACACTGTAGAGACCAGTAATTACCATTCCTCTTGTAGGACAGTTACTTAATTTCTGAGAGTAGCTGGAGGTGGGAAATGTCAACACACAGCCCGTCCAAAAGCATCCCAAAGATTTTCAATTGGATTAAGTTCCGATGAGTAAACTGGCCATTCCATACGTGCAATCCTCAATTCTCCAGAAAGTCGACAACGATGGCAGCTTTATGGGGACGCGTATTATTGTCCATTAAAATGAATGAATGATCAACTACTGAAGCGTACATTTCCACAATAAGATCTAGGACTTATACCGCATAGCCTTCATAGAACCGTGGTTGTAGATGTGCAGATTGGTGCGATATCCCAAAAAAATTCCTACCCAGATCATGATGTTTTCACCTCGGAATGCGTGAGTTCTCGGGCCAATTGCGTATGTCTTGTTCCCTCCAGATCCTTATACGCTTATCATCGGGTTGTAGGGCAAATGTGGACTCATAACGTTGCCCATATGAGAGACAGACCAATTAGCATGATGTCGACACTCCTTTAATCCTGCCCCTCTAGATTGGATGGATAAGGGAACACAAACTCGTGGGGCCCGGTTATATAAACCATGCAAGTATAGCCTTCACTTACATTAGTGGAATATATCGTCTTACCAATGGCCGTTGCAAACATAGATGTCACAAGTGGAGAGGTCGATCTTCTATTCCGATTGGTTACAGTAGCAATATATCTATCTTCCACGGGACTATCTATCTTCCCTTAGACGACCAGTTACTGGTCTTCGAACAACTGTTTGGCTAGTTTAAAACTGTTTCCATAATCATGAAATGACGGATTAGAGAATTCCGAAAAAACGAGCAACATTTGAGATATTAATGCGACGCCCGTTTAACTTAATGTTAAATTGATTAATTTATTTCGTTAGATCCATTTTAAATACCCAGGTTCTAATTTATCATTTGGCGTCACACTATAGTTTACGTTTAAACATTAGATCTTTTAAAGACAAATAAAACAGTACACTAAATTAAAAGGTCGTTCTTTAAATTAACACTTAATTTATTTACAATAAGATTGAAATTACGTTAAATACTAAGGATATACATGATTACTTAACTGAAATAGGATCTGAGAGAGAGAGGACATGGTGTGGCCATCTCGCGAGTCTCCAACCGCGACATTTTGTCAAAGGGTCGTCAGACCAAAATCGGTGATAAGGTTTGTGTCAGAGAGTCTTAATTCGTCGTGCATGCGCTTATATTTCGCGGCGGTTTACTTCTGTATTCTGGAGAGGATTCTTTTTCGAAACACAATCAGCTTTTCTGATTGGTCTGGAGTCAACGGAGGATATCTTCTCGCGGTCCATGACTCCCCCAAAACGCGGGAAATTCCCAAAACATCCCATACCATGATGTATTTATGGGTACATTGCCTTCTTCCAGGCGTGGGAAATGCGTCACCCTTTTCGGTGGGGTGAGAGGCACTCCCAGAAATTCCTCTTCTTGTAAACAACAACAGGGCATATATAAAAATTACTGTTGTAATCCTTAGGGAAAGGTGGTCCCCCATCACTCCTCCCCTCTCTCAGATTAACAAAACCAAAATGAATAATAAAAAAAAATTCCAGGCAAACGAAATACAGAATTGGCCTAGCGTCGGCAAATGTCTATGTCAAGAACAAAAATTCACAGACTCCTGGTTCACGATCAGCTGTCCACGTCTTTATGAGGGGTTCTGTCCATGTTCATCCATGATGTTGGCAGCTCCATCGTCGCTCAGATATTGCTAAAGAAATCTGCTAAACTGCAAAAAATAACAGAAACTTTGTCTCCCAGGGAAACCATATTAGTAATGAAACAACAGTTATGAGAAAAAAAATTAAACTTGGCCCTTTGTGACCACCCTTGAAGACTCCAAGCACCAACTTCCAACTCCTCTCACCGCTCATAAAATGAAAATAAGAATGTTAAAAAAAAAAATACAATCAATTTCTGAAGTTCCTAACCCATTCCGTGAGGAAAACCAAATTAACTATCAACAACTACAATGACGTTAATGTACGAAGAGGAGGAAAAAAATTTTACTGAATGGATCACCCAAACAATTCACAAAAAACATCAGACGCAGACTGACAAATAGAATTAAACAATCACAAAAGAATCGTGTGCCACTAAATAATAAAAAATATTAAGACAAATAACACGTAAGAATACAAAATTGGCGTTTCTAACAACTGCGCAACTAATAAAACAACACTTAGGAGTATTGAACAAAATACATTGATAAGAAATAAACGCCAGTGAAAACATTTACATACAATTCAAGCGTGGCGCCCAGAAACAGACACTTCATAATCGTTTAACATCGAAATCTTGACACGACCAATGTGAAGTGAAAGTCCCAGACCATCAAAAAAAAAAAAAAAACTAGCAGAACTCTTTACATACTCAAGCGTAAAAATTTCAATGGTTCACTAAGAGCATTGATAATATTTAATGAAAATAATTAAGTAAAAGTAAAAAAATTAGAGATTGAAACGATGAGTGTGCATAAGTGGAGAACAAAAAATTTGTAACTTCATAGAATGCTTGGTAGCCTAAGAAATTAAAAAATTCACTACAAGCATTGGTTACAAATAAAAGTTTAAAAAAATTTAACGGAATTAATTCAGATTTGCAAATTAAAATTTTATAAATTAACTAATCGTATAAATGATAAAAAAAAAAAAAATTATAACCTGCAAGAATGCTGAGTAGCCTAAGGAATTTTAAAAGAAAACTTCACTACGAGCATTGGTTACAAATAAAATTAAGAAAAAAAAATTACTGTGATTAAATTTAGAATCGCAAACTTTGTGAGTGCGCATGTGATCAGTATGCACCCCACTGTTTACAAATGCAACACAAAAAAAACATGCCATTCCTGCGCAAACGATTTGCTGCATGCCGCAAACGCCAGCACAAGAGATAGAAATGAATTTAAGATTAAAAAATTTTGCAAATCCGATTGTAAAAAAAAAACTATAGCGATTAATATTGTTTAAAAGAAACTTTAAAGAAAAAAAAAAAAAAATTCTTCCACATTCAATACATTTGAATTTCCATTTGAGAAATGAATTCCAGAAATCACAAGTGCAGTTGAAAATTTCAGAAAAAAAAAATTTAAAACATAAAATTGATATGCAACCAAAAAGTCATATGAGGCGATACATACAGAGTAAAGTAATTTAACTAAAAGAAAATTATTGCAAGTGTTACACAGAATTAAACAGTTTCCAATAAAAAAAAGTATCGCTTAACTAATCAACATAACTTTTTAACAATCCTCGTAATACAATGTATCCACAAGTCCAAATAATATAAAAAAAACAACTCAAAATGTTTCACTATACGCGCAACAAATATACAAACACGAAAAAAAAGAAAAACAAGATCCTCTATTTACAATAATACCGCTAACTCAATTCATCGAAAATCCTCTAATCAATAACTCAAATATAATTCTATAACACCAACCCAAAATTCTCAGTAACCTTAAAATGATTCCTCGATAATCTAAAATTGTCTTTCCTCAGATCGTTCACATCTTATTCCTTAATAACACTAACTAAACTTATCTGCAACTTCCGAATAATCAATTGACTGCTCCACAATACTATTAACTAAAACCATCTATGCTCATCAGCTTATGTACACAAAATCTCACATACCCAATAACACTAACTAGACTTATCTGCAATATCCGAATAATTAATCGACTTCTCCACAATACCGATAACTAAAACCCATCTTTGCGCATCAACTTATTTATAAAAATCTCACATAATCCTCAACTCGAACTTTCCTAAATGCATCTCAAAACATTATTAAATATACCACACAATCATTAACTCAACTTATCTATGTTCATCAACTTAAATACTCGAAATCGTACAAAATCCTGAACTCAAATTACCTTCTCACATCAAAACAACTTTCTCAAATATACCGCATAATTATATCAACTCAATTTCCTTTGCCCAAAATCCTTAAATCAAAATATCCTTCAGTACATCAAACAGTTTTATCAAATAAACCATGTGACTTTCTTTTCAATTCAATTATCCATTTCCATAAAAAACAACTATCGAATAAACGTACACTTTGAACACAAACTTAACTATCTCCATAAAAAAATCTTTCCAACCATTCAACAAATTCATCAGTGCCAACTTTATCTATCTCCTTCAAATAACTTTCTAAAATATTCTACGAAATCCCTAACTCAAACTTATCTAACTCCTTACAAGTAGTGAAACAACAACAAAAAAAAATTCACACCCAATCCTATTCCAACATTTCCAAATTCTCTTAGCAACAACGCCTAATCCTCTTCCAACATTTTCAAACCAAAAAAAAATTTATGAGTTTCGAGTCTCATAGCAACAGCACCGTAACGTAAAAACAGGAAACAAGGGGTGGGGAACGAAAACCCATCGGAAAAATTTTGCTGAATCTCTGTCGCGACAGCAGTGGGGGCGAGGGGGAAGACCCCTCCTAAGGCGGCAAGAATACGACATCCAAAACTTCCACCCCTGAATTATGCTGCCCGCGGTAGGAGTCCCTGCGAAAAAGGTGTAACCAAGAAAAAGAATGTCCAATCATCAAACAGTATTCCGTCCTATACCGGATGGCGTGCGGGGGGGATTACGGACAAAGGCTCTCCCCACGTTTTCGAAAGGAATGGACGAAACATTTTCAACACCATTAGCTGACCAACAACAAAAAAAAACTTTTACCAAATAACAAGCAGAACTACGTACTAAAATCCAGAACAAAAAAATTGAATCAACGTCAACACTCAGTGAATTAATCTACCCGCACTGACATAAATCAACACATGTAAGCCTAGCATCAACGAGAAAAAAATACAATATCGACCGACCAAAACATCAAAATTCTTAGTAGTTTAGCACACAACCGAGACACACTTATTGACTGCAAATTCATTTAACAACCATAATTAATCTAAACCAACAGAAATACTATCTCGACAAACAAAACCTTCAATTCCTAGTACAGTTTAGCACACAAGCGAGACACAATTATTGACTGCACATTAATTTAACAACCACAATTTTAATCTAAACCCCTGAATAAACCACAACAATAAAAATTCCAAATCTATAGCAAAACAAACAACGCAGAAATTAGAAGAGCATTAAAACACCTAACGGCAACACAAAAAAAATTTAAGTCAAAGTTAGCAATCATCTCACATAAAAAAAAACATGCGCGGAAAAAAAAATATTAAAGTTTCAACCTAATATCTTATAGAAAATATTTTCAAACAACCATCTCTATCCATATCTTAACAAGCATAAATTCCAATGTTATCATCATTTAGTAATACACAACCACTTAAAATTAATACACCAACACAATTTAGCAATAAAATTGATTCTAACAAAATGCTGCTACCAAAAATTAATCTTCTATGCAAAATAAAAATTTAACCAGAAAGTACAGTTATAAACAATCAATTCAGCATAAACTAAACAATTCAATAAAGGAACCTTTTATATGAAAAAATTATTGAAATTCTAGATAATAATCACAAAACAAATTATGTAATAGGGAAAAAAAAATTTAAAATATGTATGTATCGTAACAACATTCAAATTTCATGACAGGTGTCCAGAGACCCCAAAATTTGACTTTTGTCGCAAACATAAATTAAAGCTTGAAATTACTAAAATTAAAAATTGACGTACGTACATCATTATCATTGAATAACACTTGCATTACACAAATTTATTTAATATATTGCACAAAACACACGGCATAAAAATATTTTATCTAGAGTTAAAATTCATATTAACCACAAACAACACTATGTCATTTAAGCATAAAATCAAGACATAAAACAAACTGCATAAAAAAAAAATTTAACTGGAATTCATTAAATAACAGGAAATCATTAAATAAATGAGTACAAAATTTGATATAACTAAAAAAAACATAAAACATAGCATGAAACAAGGTGCAACCATGAGACAGGTATCATTCAATGCGTGCTCTCGAAATGACGAAGCGTAAAATTGTAAAAAAAAATTAAGTCTCCCTCAAATATTTTAGCGCGGAAACGTATTTAACGAGCCGAATTACCTGCACGAGCCCTTAAATTATACCGTGGACTTGGAACAATACCCTTAACCTCCGTCTCGTCTGGTTGTAAATCATCCAAATTTTTCAAATGCAAATATGAAAATCTCTTAATAAATGGAATCATCCGATTGACATGCGTGTTAAATCTTTTCCTCAATTGTTCTACATGTTGCACCCTATAATTGACATTAGAAAAACGCTCTATCACTCTGTAAGGACCTTCGAACTTAGGTCTGAGTTTTGGAGATAAATTGGATTTAATGTTAGAGGCGTCTTTATAAAACACAAGGACCCGATCTTGTAATCGTAATGATGTTGTTTTGTCGCTCTCGTACTCAATTCAACATGTGATGCCTCCTGATCCTTTAGATTATTTAAAACTTTATTAAAAGTATGCTCCAAAGACGGTAAAAGTTTCTCGACATATTCATACTTATTTTGTGGTGTATCAGAATTCTTTTCGTAAGTGTAGGATAATCGAATATCTCTGCCATGATCTAAGAAAAAGGGAGATGTGTATGTAGCTTCGTGGATCGCTGAATTTAATGCTAACATGGTGTGCGGGAGTTGCTCATCCCAATCGTTTGTGTTTTGTGAAATTGATGCAAGGATATTGGCTAGCGATTGATTGGGTTTCTCTACCCTACCGTTGACGTGAGCGGAATAACTTGATATGTGCCTTTTTTGAATACCCATGACTCTGCAAAATTCAACAAATTCGGAACTCTTAAAATATGTAGCGTTATCTACGACTAATTTATGTGGGCAACCCCTGTGTACAATGTAATTATCAAAGAAAGCTTTTGAAATCGTACTGGACCTAATATCCGGAAGTGGAACGATGTGAATATATTTTGTGAATGCATCTATCATAGATAAAACATAACTATTATCTTTAAGAGTGGTTTTAAGGGACCGAAAATATCCATATGACACGTTTCTCCTGGTTCAGTACTTTGTTCAACAAGTTGATGGGGTGCAGGCGGGATTTTAAAGGCGTTTTTCGAGATAAGCATATGGTACAAGAACGAACAAAATTTTTAGTATCTTTATACATATTGTGCCAAAAAAAGTTCTCGCTGAGTCGATGATAAGTTTTAAAAAATTTAAGATGTCCTCCATATTCTGAATGAACTGATTCGAGAATTTTAGCTTTTAGACAATGTGGAATGCAAACCTGCTTTCTAGTGGTGTTAGACCTGGGTGATCTCGAGGGGCGCTTGGACAAATGACATAACAAACCTTCCCCATTAATAAAATAGTTGCTGATTTGTGGGCTAACATCATTTTGATCAATTTTTTGTATGATAGTGCTTAAAACAGAATCTTCGCGTTGCATATTAATAAGATCTTTAGAGTCCGGTAAAGCTATTGTGATGTTGTTAATATAACGAGAAAGATGATCTGCGACTGAATTTAAGGATCCCCTGATGTAGTGTATGTCGTAATTAAATTCTTCCAGAGCCAATTTCCAACGCAAAATTTTGGAAGAGGGATTTTTATTAGAAAGAAATCCCGCGAGAGGCTTATGATCGGTAAAAACTTTAAATTTTCTGCCTAACAAGAAAGGTCTAAAAATTTAATGCTGTATATATCGCGAAAAATTCTAAAACCGTTGCGTTATATTTAGATTGTGATGGATTTAATTTCTTAGAAAAAAATATAAAGGTTTGACTTCAGAGTTAGGATATCTTTGTTCTAAAACGGCCCCTATGCCGCGAGAAGAAGCGTCCGTTGTTATTTGTAACTCCGCGTTTTGATCAGGTAGTGCCAAGACCGGTGGATTCAACATGGCTTTCTTAATATCATCAAATGCCTCCTGCATTTCGGATGTCCACTCAAATGGAGTGTCTTTTCTCAATAGATTCGTTAGGGGAAGTGCACGTTTCGCGAAATTCTTGATATATCTCCTGTAAAAATTACAGCACCCTAAAAAGATTTAATTTGTTTTTGATCCTTTGGAACTGGAAACTCATTAATTGATATGGACTTATCTTTATCTATAAGAATGCCTTCTGGCGTTACCACAAACCCTAAAAATTTACAACTTTTTGTTAAAAACTGGCATTTACTCGAATTAAATTTTAAGTGAATTCTTTCAAAGCGTTCAAAAACCTTACCCAGTAGTTCAAAATGTTCATCTATAGTTTTAGTGAATAAAATAATGTCATCTATATAAACCAAAGCTCCGTGGTGTAATAAATCTCCTAGGACCTCCTGTGCGATTGATTGAAAAGCTTTAGGCAAGTTTTTTTAAACCGAAACATAATCTGTTAAATTGATATTTATCACCGTCGGGAGTAGAGAATGCCGTCTTATTCCTGTCCGCAAAGTGTAGTGGAATTTGATTAAATGCTGACTTCATGTCTAACGCCGAAAAATAGTTTGAACCTGAAATTTCATGTAATATGTCGTCCAATGTTGGAATGACAAAATCCTGAGTCACAGTTATTTCGTTGAGTTTCCGAAAATCTAAAACCCC
Organism: Trichonephila clavipes; assembly: GCA_019973935.1. Classification (NCBI taxonomy): domain Eukaryota; kingdom Metazoa; phylum Arthropoda; class Arachnida; order Araneae; family Nephilidae; genus Trichonephila; species Trichonephila clavipes. Next base: position 20,598 of record BMAU01001227.1, read on the forward strand.
AGCGCCATTTTTCTTTCTGTTTGACAAACAAGGCCGGAGTATTATACTGGGAATTGGATTTCGAAATAATCCCCGCCTTTTCTAAATCTGCTATTTGACATCGAAATTCGTTTCTTAAATTGTATGGAATCTTATAAATTGGACATTTAATGGGATAATCGTGTTGTAAACTGATTCTGTGCTGCTCCGTAGCGGCTGCGGATAATTCTACCGTAGAGCGAGCAAAAGCACTTTTGTGCGAAATTACAAGTTGAAATAATCTGTTTTTTGATTTTATTGTCCAAACCTGAAAGATTGAAATCTTTCTCCGTGAGTGGGGGTAAAATATCTTGAGAAACCGGAAAATCAGAAGAAAAGTCTTCGTAATTATTGACTGTAATTATTTTCATGTTCTTGTTAAGGGTGATTATGTTATCTGAATCGTTTCTAATTTCTAAGATGGTGTCATTTGTCTGTGGATCAATATTAATTCGCGAATTGGTTAAATGAATGTTTTTATTTCGTAGCTTTGCTGAACTCCGAATAGTGGCCAGTGACGTCGAATTAGGTAATGTTTCAACAAGTATGCGAACATTTGTGACCGAATGGGGACCCACACACGTTTTGTGTTTTAAAAATCCATTTATAAAGTTACTCTGTACCACACGCGTGGGAAGTGAATAATGAATAAGCGGAATTGAAAAATTATTAATTAATAAACGGTTTTTACCTATATCTAAAACTGCATCCCATACTTTCAAAAAATCGTATCCCAAAATAGCGCAATAATTATCGTTAATCTCTTGTTTCGTTATAAAAAAAATATGTCGAAATTGAAATTCCCCCAATGACAATTGTATTTCATAACAACGGATAATTTCTACTGTGTCTCCGCTAACGACTTTAATCTGGATTGAAACATTAAATTCCCTAAAGTTATCATTTTTTATTTTAGTGAAAAAAGAATTAGACATTAAAGATACGGATGCACCTGTGTCAATTAAAATTCTAAACTTGTGATGTTTAACGTTTGCATTTATTATTGGTAGATCGAATATTTTATCTCGAGATTGAATCGGAGAAAACCGCTCCTCTACCGAATGAAAAAAATCTAAATACGGCTTTCTCCATGGGAGTTTAAATTCTCATTTCTGCGAAAACGTTGAAAACCCCTATTCTCAGAATTTGTGTGTGTCGCTCTCACTGAATGCCTGGGGGCTGCGTAATTGTCGCGGAAGGCAGATTCCCCGAAATGTACATGCCTCCCTCCTGGCCTGGGGCTACTTGAAAAAGAATACTCGCTTGCGGCGTTTCTCCGGGGGGCTGGTAACGGGTAGCGCGTTCGTCCCTCTGTCTCTTCCTACATTCCGCCTGTCTATGTCCTTGAATACCACAATAGAAGCACTTGAAAACGTTCTCTCTTCTGTTAAAATAGTTCCCACCTGATTTACGAGCTGTAACTGCACTTGCCTCTTGTAGACGGCCGACCCTTAAATTTATTTCTTGTAATCTTGTAAATTTAATTCTTGTAATGCTGAAAGAACTGGATTTTCCGTTTGTGCGGACGACAAGCCTGATCTCTCTTCGCTAGCTATTTGGTTTAATTTCATGTTCTGCTCTTCTATCAATGCCGCATTGATTGATTCCTCTAAATTCAAAGGATCGCGGGAAAGAACAAATCGGCGTATGTCATTTCTTAAACCACTTATAAACCGAGATTGTAACAATTGGTCATTCGCATTTCTCACCGCGGTATTTTGAGCCGAATTTCCTGACTGGAAAATCTGTGTTCCCAGTTTATTGATGCGTGCTGCAAATTCCTGTACGCTCTCAGAAGGACCCTGGATACACGATGAAAATAATTGGAGACGCGTTGATAGAGGTACAGCTTTTTCGAATCTTCCAATAAGAATTCTTGCGATATCGTTATATTCTGTCAATTGACTATGTGTTGGGTCGGATAGAAAAATTCCTCAGCTATTCCCGTTAATTTTAATTTTAGAATTGTTACTTTCTCATCGTTTGACCACTTGCCTAAATTCGCAACATCGTTTATTTTTCCCAAGAACCTGCGTATTCCTAACGATTCACCTCCGTCGTACATTGGAATTAGATCAATTAGATTAAATTTCTCGAACGCCGTTTGCGTCAAAAGGGGTCTGATTGTCGTGTACGTGGCATGTTTGTTAATTATTAGTTAAGACAAAATTTCTAGCGAATCTAATTCACAACGAAAACCGTTAAATTGAAACAAAATTCAAGCACTCGTGCAAGGCAACAGAAATTCATGAACTCTTAAATTTAAATGAAACTTTTAACTAATCGGCTCTAGTGTAAATACATGCATAGAGAAAAAAAATTCACATCAATATTGAAAGAGGAAAAAATTAAAGAGCACAAGTACCTGCGTCATCGTTGCACCTCGGACTCTCTGACAAAACTGCAAGAAAAAAAAAATTCACAGTATCAAATTCAAGCAATACATAAAATACACAGTAGCACACGAGATGAAAATTTGTCCTGATGATCCATCAAGAAACGTTTATATAAAAAAAATGTAAAAAAAAAATTTCTAACTCAAAGGATGTAAAAAAAATTTTCTAACGACCAAAAAAATTTAAAATCCTGGTCAACCGGCATCAGATAATGCGACGCCCGTTTAACTTAATGTTAAATTGATTAATTTATTTTGTTAGATCCATTTTAAATAGCCAGGTTCTAATTTATCATTTGGCGTCACACTATAGTTTACGTTTTATATTAGATCTTTTAAAGACAAATAAAACAGGACACTAAATTAAAAGGCCGTTCTTTAAATTAACACTTAATTTATTTACAATAAGATTGAAATTACGTTAAATACTAAGGATATACATGATTACTTAACTGAAATAGGATCTGAGAGAGAGGACATGGTGTGGCCATCTCGCGAGTCTCCAACCGCGACATTTTGTCAAAGGGTCGTCAGACCAAAATCGGTGATAAGGTTTGTGTCAGAGAGTCTTAATTCGTCGTGCATGCGCTTATATTTCACGGCGGTTTACTTCTGTATTCTGGAGAGGATTCTTTTTCGAAACACAATCAGCTTTTCTGATTGGTCTGGAGTCAACGGAGGGATATCTTCTCGCGGTCCATGACTCCCCCAAAACGCGGGAAATTCCCAAAAACATCCCATACCATGATGTATTTATGGGTACATTGCCTTCTTCCAGGCGTGGGAAATGCGTCACCCTTTTCGGTGGGGTGAGAGGCACTCCCAGAAATTCCTCTTCTTGTAAACAACAACAGGGCATATATAAAAATTACTGTTGTAATCCTTAGGGAAAGGCGGCCCCCATCAATATACTGTCCTGCTTCAATGCATCCGACAGCCTACCAGCACTCGAAATCTTTCATTCGTTTTTTAAACCGTACAAACCCATCTAGCTTGAAAACAAATCGTACGAAAGAATTAAAAACCTTTCATGAGCACTTAAATATTTAATTTCTATAACCCTTCACTATGCCGGCATCTTATACGACTGAATGGTTTGCATATTTTTCTAGAAGAGACAAACGGGATTGCCGTGACGCAGTGTTGCCACAGTACGCAGTGACGCAGTAAAAAAGTGATGCCCAGTTCTTTTTTTAATATGCGTGTGTGATCGTAAGCAAATGTTGAATGATAGTTAAGGAGATGTTTCCTTATACTATATGGTTCCTCTTCACTACAATTATAGTTACAACCCCAACATTGCTATATACACAACCACTGCTTATCCGTGTGCTCCCAATGGACAGTTCAAGGAATACTACTCTAGTGTTGTTTGAACCAGAGAAAAAAAGTTAAAACACGTAACTCATTATCAACACCAGCTCATACCTTAGTGGTGACCCAGACGTTTAACACTAGTGATCTCTTGATTCATTCGAAACAGGAATCTATTGTTTTAAACACTTGTTTCACAATTGTATAAGTTTATAATTTAATTACATTAAATGTAATTATTCCAACTGAAACACAAAATTATCTGATAGTGTTAAAATGCTTTATATTTAAACCAGTGTTTCTCAAATTTTCAATATTTGCGACCCAATTTTCAATCATAATTTTCAACGCCCCCAATACAAATAACAGTGCATTGAATTCAATAATACTATACTTTGGCGCTACAGCTACAATATGATTTTAACCTTTTAAGTTCCGGTGAATATATATACGTCTCCTTCAACCCATGTATTAAATGCGCTGGACGTATATATACGTCTTTCCGAAGTACAATCTTTTCTGTGTACTGCTATCCATAAAATTTTTCCGAAGGCTTTGAAAATGCAATAAAAGGACCTTTACAGTTTATGCAAAAGATTTACTTATATCGGAGGATTTCCTTATTTATTCCTTTTCTTCCCCTTCCCCCAATACATAGAATCCCCACAACGTGAAAAAAGGAGGCATTGGGGAGAGAATCGCGTAACTTTTAATCAGGTGGGAAAGAATTATCTATAAACCATTCAAATTAACAAGATAAGTGTTAATTTTTGTATGAAATTTTATATGTGAAGAGCCCATGGAGTTATTGGTAATTAGTAAATTTGTTCTTAATTTAGTATTGTTAAATTAATTCTAAAATACATTCTGCTGTAAGGATACATTTACAAGTGTATTATATCAGTGTAAATGTTCATTTTATTTTTTATTTTGTCAGAATGTATTTTCTTTTACTTTAAGGTGCCAGACAAGCGCAAAAACATCAATTTTGATGAAAATGACGAATTTTCTTACTTTGAATTTTATATAGTTGAATTTTCTACTTTCTATTAATACCTTACTTTTGTTTGTATTTCAATTATTTACGAAGTTATAACAGTTTTTATGTCAAGAGAGAGTAGCAAAAACGAACCGGAAGTGTTTGTAAAGGGTGTTTTTTAGAGAGGTTTAGAACTTTAAATTGGAATAAAACAACGTTGTATTATTCGATTGACATGAATTTTTTATTCGAAAGATAATCTTGTGGCATTACATTTTAAATATGATTTCTGGCATAAGATTGAAACGGCTGGCTCGGATGTAGTCCAATCTGGACGTCCAATTTTCGATGACTTTTTCCAACATTTGTGGCCGTATATCGGCAATAACACGGCGAATGTTTTCTTCCAAATGGTCAAGCGTTTGTGGCTTATCCGCATAGACCAATGGTGTAAATCACAAGATCTTGGAGGCCAATTCACAGGTCCAAAACGTGAAATTAGGCGGTCACCAAACGTGTCTTTCAATAAATCGATTGTGGTACGTGCTGTGTGGCATGTTGCGCCGTTTTGTTAGAACCACAGCTCCTGGACATCATGATTGTTCAATTCAGGAATGAAAAAGTTAGTAATCATGGCTCTATACCGATCACCATTGACTGTAACGTTGTGGCCTTCATCGTTTTTGAAGAAGTACGGACCAATGATTCCACCAGCCCATAAAGCGCACCAAACAGTCAGTTTTTCTCGATGTAACGGTGTTTCGACATACACTTGTGGATTAGCTTCACTCCAAATGCGGCAGTTTTGTTTGTTGATGTAGCCATTCAACCAGAAGTGCGCTTCATCGTTAAACAAATTCGCTTATGAAAATCGTGAACAACGGCAATCTCGTTTTGGGCCCAATCGACGAATCTACGCCTTGCTTGATGATCGTTTGATGAATTGCCAAACCAAACTGAGAATAAATCACTTGACAGCTGTTAAATCGGTCGCCATCTTGGAAAGTAATGCCAACTTAAACTTCTATACCAGTGTTTCTCAAACTGTGGGGCGCGCCCCCTGGGGGCGCGATGACCTTACGAGGGGGCGCGAGCATATCGAAAATAAAAGATTTAAAAAATAATTAGTTTACTGGAATGAATTAAAAAAAAAATACTTTCAGACATAATAAAAATGCACTTTTACTCTGATATAATTTATAGGCGCACGCGCGCGATATTAACTCAACAAAAATAAAAACTTCTTTAATACCTCATTAGCTATCTTGGATCCTATAACCAAATAAAAAAACTTTTATTTGATTTGCTGTAATTCCATGATGAGATTTTTTTATTACGCTTTTTTTTTTTTAACCTAACATACTACTCTTTCAGAGAAAAAACAGATCCCAGACCCAAAATCGAAAAAATTTAGGAACATAAAAAATTCATCACTGTCATTATTTTTGAAATACTGCTCATTATAGCTGTATAATCGGTTTGACCTTCTAAGTTATTGGTACAGTTAGTTATGACCCCTCTCTTATGTTTTCTCTGTTGCGCTTTTTCAATGCAAAAAGAGTTTTATGATATTTGGAAAACCACGGAAAGAACACACACACAAGCCCATGAAGGATTACTTGGCCAAGACATATTTTTATAAATATTCTCAACATATAAAGCATAACGAAACACGTTTCACACAATTTTTTTAGCAGTAACATACATATTATCATAATGAATATACTTTTTACCCGGAAGTGGTCGCGCGGGACACACAGATTACGAAATCGTTAATTCTGGCAAAACTGTATATTTATTACCAAAAAAAAATTGAAAAGTTCTTGAAAGTAGGTAAGTAAACTTTTTCTTAATTAAATTATTCACTGGAATCATGATTTGTATCGTGTACAATAAAATAATTATAAAAAAAAAGGATTGGGGTGACTCAATAACCCCGACCGTATCGAGTGCGTGCCTGCTCCCGGGTTAAAACATGTTGAAGTCTTTTCGCTTTAAATATTAAAAATAATTCAATTATTCTTCATCGATATTTTATATTATTGATCATTATTTAACATCAATGGCGCACACAAGGGGGTCCGGACACCCCCTCAAAGCCCTTGATTTTTCCCGATTGATTATAATTCTAAGTTTATAGTACGCAAAATTTAAGTATTTGTTATTAATGATTAATTTTATTAGTTAATGCTAATTATTTATTCAAGAATTAGTTTTTACTGTGTTTGTTCCCGAAAATCGACAAAATTAAAAGGAACCTGATACAAGATTAGTGAACTTTCAACCCCGGACCCCCTTGAAAAATTCCTGTGTGCGCTACTGTTTAACATCAATTATAAATGCTAATTCTGTGAGGCTTAAAATTACAATTCGCTTAAAACTAATTATAATTTGAGCAACCATTTTAAAAAAAAATCATTTTACGTTTTTGTAAACATTGTCGAGCACTTGGCTTTGCTTCCCTTACAATTCAGCTATTATATCAATAATGTTTTATTTTCTTATAAATGAACTCGTGCAAAGAGCGGGCACTTCAGCCAGTATACTTGTAATTTATCAGTGCTGCACAGAATATTTTATAACTAATTAATTAATACTAAATTAAGAACAAGTTTAATAAGTATTAATGACGTCCCTGAGCTTGTCTTTTAAAGCAAAGTTTTTATAAGGAATGCTTATGATTAGAAATTGACCCCCTTAGTTCTTTTTCTATATTTAGCAGATATCTATATTTTGTCTTCTAAGCAGCTACCGCATTTTGCAATATGTCCAATTTAAAAATTAGAAAGGAAAAATAACATAATGATTATCCTATTATTTTATTTATTTACTTTGCTTAAAAGTAGTATACAAAATTTAATACTTATGTTACTAATTTGTATGATTTATAATTAAGATTGCCTATTGTAGCTTTAGCATCAAAGTGCATTATTATTGCATTCAGTACATTATTAATGTATAAGGGGGCGCGAAAAAAATTGTGATCGAAAAGGGGGCGCCAGTATTGAAAGTTTGAGAAGCACTGTTCTATACCTGAAAAAAACACTCTTTATGTAATTCTTCTGTGCGTGTGTATGTAACTGAACTCCTCCTGAACGGCTGGACCGATTTTGATGAAAGTTTTTGTCTGTTCCAGTGGACACGAGAATGGTTTAGATTTATAATTCGGTTTAGAAATGTTTATTTAATTAATTTTTTTATTTATAAATTGTTGACCTTGGAATGTTTTCCATTGAATCCGGCAGACTGCACTACGATCGTAGTATCGAATATTCAAAAATCTTTTATTTAGAATTTAAGATGTGTGTACAGGACAGTGGTGTAACATACACCCCCGTACACTGACGCCATTAACGTAGAATCTCACAAAACTAGCTTTACATTTTTTTTTAAATGCAACTTTTAAGAGATTTTCAACTTGGCGATCTAACATCATTCAAAATGAAAACTTTGATCGCTTATTAGATATGTTAGATCCAATAACAAAATCAAAAAAACATTTTAATTTGCTGTAATCCCCGCGACGAAAGGGATACTTTTCTTTAGTGGGTTTTTTTTCCAAACCTAAATTACTAACCGATAAAAAGAAAGTCAGACGGAAAATTGGATAAAATGCTAGAAAGATAAAAAAGTTCATCACTGTTTTTTTTAGTATACTTCATGTTAGCGGTAGGGAGAAAAAAAGACATGTTACTTTTTACTGAAGTAGCAAAGTAAATTATTGGTGTCTTTTGCCCCCCGACATGTATTTCATTTTCATTTAGCGAACTCGTAAATAACATACATTTGTTATGCTTTTTTCATGAAAAATAGTATTGCGATACTTGAAAACGCATAGAGAGCATTTTAAATGATTACATGGTCTAGATTTATGATTTAGAAACCCACAGGAATTTCCGTAGATTTATGAGTATTCAATCAAATAAAGCATAATGAGAAATGTTTCACAAAATTGTTTTTAGAACATATATATTTTTATATTCAATTCACTTCAATATAGGGAGTGTTCCTTCGCTGTTAAAACATTTTGATCTCACTTTTCTCTCTTGTAATATTAGAACTGTGTTTTGTAAACGGAATTAATTATTCTGGTTCTTATATTGTTATTTTGTTTATAAGAGAAGAAGAAACGTGGCCCTAAAATGAGTGGAGTTAAAAAAACTGAGTGGTTCTCAAAAACGAAAAATTCAAAAGAAAAAAGGAGTATAATATTAACAGCAAATATGCAAAATTGGATAACTTTTTAATATCCGCAAGTTCATCATCTTGTGCAAGTATTAGTAGTAGTAATGCCAGGGAACTTGATGAACAAGGTCAAGCTCATCCCGGGATTCATAAACGAAGAATTTGGTAAGTGATACCCTTTTTCTATCAAAAGGATCAGAAATCGAAAATATTATTTTACAGTATTTGTGTTTTTCTTAGTGTATCGTTTTTATTTAAGTTACCAGTCGACTGTTGTTAGATTTATTATTTTTTAAATACTATAAATACTTTCTAATGTTAAGCGTTATTTACTTTGTTTACTCAGACACAGGTTGATTTTATATTCAGTTATAAGTTTAATATTTAAATATTTTTACGTGATGTGTAAAGGTACATTATGTTATGGTTTTGCAATTCTTTGTATATATAAACTCCTGTTTGTGAAAATTGCAACACCATGAAGGAAGCATCATAGTTGTGAATGAAATTTAATACACAGTTGAGTGGTAATGGTACAAATAAATGATTACATTTTCAAACCAAACAAACAATTAAAAGAGATAGAAATTAGTATTTTTGTGTGGCCACCACGCGCCGCAATAAGAGCTGCTACGACGCGGCATGGAGTTAAGCAAATTTTGAATATCTGCCTGCGGAAGAGTATTCCATATTGTTTGTATGCGCAACCAAAGTTCGTCTGTCGAAACAACAGGACGAAGATCACGAGCGAGACGCCCCCCCAACGATATCCCACACATGTTCAATCGGTGACATATCCGCCGAATACGCAGGCCAAGAAAGAAGCTGTACCTGCTGCGAATCAAGATAGGATTTGACAGTCTTGGCGGCATGTGGACGGGCATTATCCTGCTGGAATACAGCCCCTGGAAATCCTTGCAGGAAAGGAATAGCTTGGGGCTGTAAAACTTCGTTTATGTATCGGGTACTGTTCAAATTGCCCACAATTCATAGCAATTGTGATCGTCCATGATATGCTATGGCACCCCAGACCTTAACTCCTGGTGTTCGTCCACTGTGGCGTTCGATAATGCACTCCGGAATGCGCCGATCACCGGCATAGCGCATGACACGAATTCGGCCATCATGGTGCCACAAATTGAAGCGGGATTCGTCAGAAAAGACGACCTGCTGCCAATCAACACGCCAGCTCCTATGCACATTGGCCCATTGTAGCCGCAGGTGGCGATGGTTTTGCGTGAGAGGAATCCTGTATAAAGGAATCCTTGCGCGCAGCCCACGCTGCAGCAGACGTCTCTGAATTGATGAAGCACACAATGAAACACCTGTAGCTGTTGACCACTGTGCTGCCAATTGTCTTGAAGAAGCTGTGCGGTCCGTCTGAGCCATTCGCACCAGGCGTCTGTCATCGGGAGCTGACGTCACATTTCGGGGTCCACTCCCGGATTTCCGAGCTGTCCGACCCTCGTCCGGCCACTGCTTCGAAACACGCATGATTGTGCTTCCGTTACGCTGTACACGAGCGGCTACTGCACGATAAGACAATCCAGCTTCACGAAGGCCGACGATTCTGCCCCGTTCAAACTCCGAAATTTGCTCAAATTTCGCTCCCTTTCGTCGACGAGGCATAGTAAAGATTCAGTTAACGTTTACACTAGCATATAACCACTGATAATCATACACGCCTCGCGCTACAGCCGTCTATTTATATTCGGTTCGATCCGCCCTTCAGAGGGCGCTGCTCAGCATACGCATGCGCTACCGGTCTGCAATTCTAATCATTTGCATATCATGCCCTACTTTACATTTCCTGAAAATTTCAGCTTACTCGCGTAGGTCCTTCGTGGTGTTGCAATTTTTACAAACAGGAGTATATATATATATATCCGGCTTGGGGTCCAAGATCTGACCTTGCGTGGGGGGAGGCCCAATTATTTTCCGTTACGCCACTGGTACTGGACAACGTCTGTCGGGTCCTCTAGTGTGTATATATATATATATATATATATATATATATATATATATATATATATATATATATATATATTTATATATATATATATATATAACTTACTGATTTCAAAAATTAATATCCTTTTTTATCAATATACCAATTTGTCGGAGGGAAGATTCGATCTGAGTACCTTCCGTTCCGAACGTACGAATGAAGCAAGTACGCTAACCATCACGCCAAAACGATCGTCCTCGCGGGATGTTGGTACAAGTTCATATAGATATCACACCGCCACATACCCCCCTGCCAGTGTTTCGGCGAATAGGCGAACGAACGATACCATATTTGTGGCGAGCATGTAAGCAGTTGCGTCACTTTGTGGGTTGCGTCATCGTGCGTGACGGCTTGAGAATTGCGTCATTTGTGTTAGACGGCTTTGAAGTAACGGCTTATTTGCGTCAATGTTTGACGGCTTGGTTGCTTTGCGATGGATAGATGGCGCCACGACTGCGGCGCGCGAAGGGTGCGGATTATATCACGGCCAGGGTCACCAATGTCGGAGGTATGATTCGTTCTGAGTACCTTCCGTTCGAACGTACGAATGAAGCAAGTACGCTAACCATCACGCCAAAACGATCGTCCTCGCGGGATGTTGGTACAAGTTCATATAGATATCACACCGCCACAAATTCAATCTAAATGAAATATCAATATTTTTTAACGTAAAATAATCTTACTTTTCAAGTTTTAACTCATGTTATTCAAATCAAACGTTACCTGTCTATAATAATAATTATTACATGCTAAACGAATGTTAATAATTATTACATGTTACTTAGTTCGGATATATAATGCTCGAGTTTCATGATGGTAGCGAGGTATCTACGACATATGCTCTATGATTTATGAGGTAGTTGGCATAGAAGATTTTTTGCTTTTTCTTTTTGAATAATAAAACTGCTAAGTTGTTGAGACAAATATTATTCAACTCAACAAAGAAAATATAATAAAATTATAGAATATTATATATTGAAAAGTAATCAATAAACAAACAAAAATGTAATAAAGTTATACGACATTATAATTTGAAAAATAATTAATTTTTAAAATGAATTGCATAATTTTATATTTAGGCATTTGTAATTAACTATATTTTGTATTTTATGTAATCTAACTGTATTTATATTTATATTTGTAAATCTGGAAACAATTTCTTGTAACCTTCTTCAGATTACCCGATTGGCAACGAAATATTTGGAATTATCCTAAACAAAGCAAATCCTTTTTATGCAGTTTGTTGCATTTTTTTCATTTATTGTATTATTTCGAAAGTGGCCCGTTATATATGAAAGGTAGCTAGCTCAATTCAGCATTGGTAGCTTATTGGTCTTGGTCGCGATCTCGAGGCTGGAGTTGTCTAGTCGGGGTTTCGAATCCTAGTGACACTGAAGAGCCATCGTGTACAGGGGTTGATGTATATTATATCTGTCGAGTCCTTGACTTTAGTGTGGGGAAAGTCTGGAGTGTGGATGCTTACTCAGATGTCATCCTCGTCATTTAACAGAGATTCAAAATTTTGAGGTCCATCACCAGTAACCTTCGTGTTGCTTTATTGTGTGACAAAAAATAAAATCAAATTAATTCTGTAATGTTGGTGCATTTTTAAAATCCTCTGTAAATGAAAATTTCTTTTTTAAAAAAATGTTGTTAATTCTTTGTGAATGGAAATTAAACTGAAGTGAAGATGTATTTAATGATTATTTATTTGTTTGTTATTGGCGCGAAACATGTTAGCTTTTACACATCCTTCTCGATACGATCGACGATGCTAATATTTCTCAGGTTTGTTTGACGTTTTCGCAATTTTTAAAATTAATTTAAATATGGTCTCACAAAACTGCAATTCTTCTGATACAACCGTATTTGAAAGAGCTTCTTCAACATATGCTTACAATTGGAAAAGATTCTTTAATGAAAATGATGAAGGTACTTTCGAAAGACAATATGCTGCATTTTATTCATCGAGACTTCGAGTTTCTTCGGATTTGTTACACCAACAAATACAGAAGAAATGGGGTAAATGTTCTCATTTTTATACAGCTATTTATTTAAAGAAACTTTCTTATTTATTTGTATTTAAAATTTTAAAGAAATATTAGATTTTTTTTTCAATTGACACAAACTTTTGCTTAACACTTTGTACATTGAAACGTTTGTTTTGATACAAATCGTACCATCTGATCAGATTCAGAAACGCTATAAATAATGAGTTAGATTGCAAGTTATTTGATTTCTCTATTTTTCATTAAATATTCCTTCTATATATATATGTATTTTGGATGAATCGTATTTTTGATGTGTATGTTGAAGAGAGGAACCTTAAAATACAGGATATGATGTAAAGAACATATCCTCACTTATGTCACTCTGTAAAATATTCCTATTTGTTTTCAGCAAAAAAAAAAAAAAAAAAAAAAAATACAAAGATATCTATTGTTTGAGAAATATTGAAAATTCTCTAGTGCCAATCGTAACTAGAAAAAAAAATCATTTTACTTGGTAGAACAGAGAAGGTTAATTGATACATTAAAAAAGTATGTGATATTGAAATGGGACTGCAGTAGCTAGTAGTTATGAGCATGTGGCCATAGTGTTGCGAGTTCGAGTCCTGTGGCCATTGTAGACTAACCCTGTAGAGGGGTTTGATGCATGTAAAATCTGTTAAGGTTCAATGTCTTCACATTGATATGGTTTGGTAATTAGAAGAAGGGGTGCCAATTCAGGTGTCGTCCTTGTCGCTTGACTGAGGTTCAAAGTTATGAGGTCTGTCACTAATAGCCCACGTGTTGCTTTATTATGTAACATTAATATAATTTTTACTTCATAATGAAATGCCAGATATTTATGTATTATACCATTGACCACTTTCATCAAATTAAAAGATGCTGCAATGTACCTACAGCTAATAGTGGAAGCCATTCCTGCTTACACAGCAATAACAATGGCAGCATTTGGTGATTTTTTTTATTGCCGGTGTCTTTTCTTTTGGTGGAATCGGTTGACAGTTCTTTACATTGAAATGAAATGCCCTTCTTAAAATAATGCATGTTTAAGCCTTATGTCTGAATTCCTTTTTGAAAGTATTCCTTTAAATTTTTTGTTTTAATAATTTATAAAAACATAAAATATGTTTTATTAATTCTGTTTTATTTTTTATTGCTATATCTGTCATAATATTTATTTCTAGGACCCTCTGCAAATGTAAAACGGTTGTGTGATATTACAGGCAATGAGAAAGTTGTTGTAATTGGAACAATATTTAAGCATATGGAACTGCATCCAAGTATTTTAAAAGAAATAAGTGAAGAGGTAACTACTGGTGAATGAGGGTTAATTTGCTGTCTGAATATTTTTATTTTATGAGTCATTTATATTTAATACTTTATCATAATATTGTATATTTTAAATATGATACAAAAGATTTCTCTACTATATAATTTTCAGTTGCAATTTTATTTATTATTTATTTTTGTTGAAAAATTATCTTGGAAAATTTAGATCATTTGTAGCAAGGGTGTCAAACTCAAAGGCTGACTTGGGTCAAATAAACAAGGTTCAACTTAAGATGGGGTGTAATGAAAAATACAACTTATAAAAATGTAGGTTTATTTTGAAAAATACATCATATAATAAACATTATAAAAGAACAAGAAAGATTTATGTATGCTCTGACACTTAACATGTCTTCTCTGCTACTATATTTTCTATTTTGGGAGAAATTTGGGTATTTTATTATATATTATTGTGGGCCAATATATTGACAAGGCCACAAAAATGCTCATTGTGGCATTTTTATGGCCTTGTCAATTTGACACCCCTTATTTATAGAAATGGATATAGTATATGTCCAGATACCAAATTTAGTTTTTTAATTGCTATGTTAAATTTAAATGCTGTTCCTGAAGAATTTATAAATTCACCAAACTTGATGGAGGGAAGGGGAATATGATCTTGGCATCCAAGTATATACTGGATCTCAGCCCATATTTGTATAAATATTAGTTCATTTTAATAAATTATTTCATATGAAATATGTAATTTGCAATAAATTAAAGTAATGGTTATCTATCACTAAAATAACTTCAAAATCTCCTCTGCTGTAATTCTGCTATGTTAAATATATATTACATTCCTTTTATTGATTCAACCTATTAAAAGATTTTTTAATATTTTCTCATTAATGTATCTAAATTATTTTGTGAAACTACAGTGCTTTCATATTAAAATTATATTAGGCATGTTTAGTTTTCTTAGGATTTGTGCATGTTTTCTCTGATGTTTATGAAATTATTCTTGCATTTAATTCCTTAACTGCCTCAGGCATATATATTTATGCCTCACTCAGCAGGTGCATTAACTTTCACTAGTGTATATTTATACC
Organism: Trichonephila clavipes; assembly: GCA_019973935.1. NCBI lineage: Eukaryota > Metazoa > Arthropoda > Arachnida > Araneae > Nephilidae > Trichonephila > Trichonephila clavipes. Next base: position 35,884 of record BMAU01001227.1, read on the forward strand.
TTTTCAAAGTGCGATCCTTTACATTGCACTACTATTAGTTAAACTTTTCCAAAGGCTTTGATTTGCAATGAAAGAATTTTGAAAAGTGTTTGTGAATGATTTACTTGTTTTGGAGAAGTATTTACTTATTTTTATGCCTTTTCTTTCCCCTAAATGCACTGCAAAACACTACACCTATTAGGAAATTGGTAGTAAACCACATAACTTTTCCTTGTCAGTTGAGAGGTGACTAGTGTTTCAGCTGAAGAGGTTTAAAATGTTGAAAAACAGTGTTTTCTAAAATGCAACAGTGAGGAAAAGAGGAAAAACATGCTTTGGGGTTGATTTAAGTAATGATCTCCCTTTTTTTCTTATATAAACACACATTCTTTCCAAATTTCAGACATTTATATTGATATACTTACAATCCTCCATTCATACATGGATCAATCATTTCTTTCTTACATCTTTCATTCAAAAGTCGAAAAAATCACTTATCATGCTTCTAAGAATTAAAACATGGTTCCTGAATTGGTTTCTGGAAGTAAAACAGAAAATATGTTGCATCTAAAATGAAACAGCAGGAAAAACATTCAGAAATGCATGCCACATTTCCCTTTCTCTCAAACACATATTCTTTCCACATTTTGGACATTTTTACTCCATACTATTAATATTACATTCATACATCAATCAATCACTTATTTCTTGCCTCTTTCATTCAAAGGTAGAAAATATCCACTTATAACTTCACTTTTAGTAATTTTTTCCCCTTGGCCATTCTTGAAAAACTAGTACTTTATTTAAACAAACTTTCCAAGTCCATCATTGAGCTAAAAGTGACTACTGTTTGAAAGACTGTAGCAAAAGCCGTTGGGTTGCCATATCCTGATGGCAAGATTGCCTACTTGATGTGAAAATCCTACAAAAACTTGTTATCAAATGAGGAGGCTCTAAAACCTTGAATCTAATTGCTATATTACTCACAATTGCTATTTTTGAGTTAACTATTACACTGACATTGTTGTACTACATTGTTGTATTTGTGATTGGAATTTTATCCACCGTGCCTGTCTTGGAGTTCTCCAGTTGAATGCTACTAAAAGGTTTGGCAGGGGTAATCCTCGTTGCCGTAAATGCGGTTATTCCAGAGAGACCATCCCCCATGTGCTGAATCATTGTAAGATCCACAGCACTGCCTGGCGGAGAAGGCACGATGCCATTCAGAATCGTGTCATGAAAGCCATCCCTTCCCACCTGGGTTCTGTTGTTATCAACAAAAATTCCCTGGTATCTCCTCCACCCTTATCCCCGATCTTGTCCTGCGGAAGCATGACGGTGAGACCGTCATCGTTGACTTCACCGTAGCTTTCGAGGATCGATCTGAGTCCCTCGTGGCTGCATGCAACGCGAAAATATTGAAGTACCAGCCCATTCTCGAGTCACTGAGGGCGGCTGGCAAGCCAGCATATCTTGGCCGCGATTGTCGTAAGTAGGGCTCGCTTGGCTCCTGGGATCCTGCAAATGACACAGTTCTTCTTCGTTTAGGGATCTCCAGGAAATATGCCAGGTTAATGCGTAAGCTCATCTGCTCCGACACCATCAGGTGGTAGATATTTACATCGAGCATTTGACAGGCAAGCGTCAATTTTAAATTTGTCCCAGGCCATTGTAAAATTAGTTCTTCCAAGTATTCACCACACATTTTCTCGTATTAATTTTAGCTACCCTTTTGGTGACCACTCCTATGGAGTTTTCAATTTTCTTTCCTTTTAGTCATTCTTTTTTATTGTCGGGTGCCTTTTTGCTCTTCTTTTTCTGATATATCTACTGACCTCCCCTGGTCACACTGCTCTCGTTTTTTGCCTCATCTTTATGTTGATCCTCGGATCTCTTCATCCAGACAGATCCTTGAAGTTCTTCAACCAAGCAAGTCACTTTGTTCTTTACATTCTTTATGTTGAGAGTGCAACTTTTATTGAAGCAGCTATTCTTGTGCCATTATTGACGAAAACTTTGACTTTTTTATGATAAGTCTAGATTTGCTAGACAAATTCTTTTTAACTATCAAGATGACTATTCGTTTTCCATACAATTTTTTGTGTGTGTGTGCAGAACTCTTTATTGCACTTTAGAGTTTTTTCTAGGCCTGGGCTCCTTCTGGTGCTCGGGCGCTTTTTGTATGAACTTGACTTCATGATTATATCACGTACTTTATAAATTTGTGTATCAATTTTTATGATCTAAATAAAGAGTTTTAAATTTGTTATTTGTTTAAGTAAGTATTAAGACTTAGCAAATTGTTTTCGTGATATGGTTGATCTATTGAGTATTCAGCTTCTATTTATTTTATACTCATTTTCTAAAAATAACAAGGATAAAAGTAGTTAAAAATTCAGAATAATTTTTTTTATCTTAAGTAAAATTGTAAAAGAAAGTATTAGTACTATGGAAGCGATTTAAATACATTCTAGAACATTACCTGGAATGAAGTTTGTTATAAAAATTACATTCATAATATTTGAGCAATACGATTTCAAATAATTGATACCTATTTTCACTTATAAAAATCAACAATAATATTGTTTTACAAATAAATAATATAGTTGAAATAATTATTTACTATTTATTTCTTTTCTTAAGTTCAAAATATACATGATGAATTCAATAAAATAATTCAATTTTGAAATATATTTTTAAGTGTCATATTTTTACAGCATAACTTAATTCCACAACCAGTAAATGAAGAATTCTCTGGAGAAGACGATTTTTTGATGTTAGAAGATGATCTTCAACGAGTTGTGCTTTGTGGAAACATTGATCCACAAACACATGTTACTGGTATGTGGGTCTTAAATAAAATTTACTTTTAATTTTTTTATGTTCTGACATGATTTGTTTTAAATTTGCAAATTATATTACTAAAAGTTTCATTACATCAAACCATTTTTGTAATATTTTTATTTATAGGAATTAGCAAGAGTGTTATATGTTAAGTACTGTGGCCAAAAAAGAGTAATTTTGTAATGTTATATATATTAATACATAAAAAAATTTAATTCTGAAAGCATGTATTTATAATATGGAAAATTAAAAGCTTTATTTATATAAAGTGGGAAAAAATTGCTTATTTTTAAGGAATTATTTTAGGATATGACTAGCAATTTTTAATTTTAATGAATTTTCAACTAAAATATTAAAATGCTCATGGTAACTGAATTTTTTTGATATATATTTTTCTATTAAAAATTTTTTTTAATCAGAATGTACTATTTATAATTATTATTCCTTTCGCTGTTGGCTATTGTACTTTTTTTCCCCTTTAAGGTGTGAATATTGCAGTTTTGGGATATACTGAAGAAAGTGGAAATTTTTTTGTTGAAGATTATTGCTATTGCTCTGTTAAAGATCCTGAAGTTTTACCCAGTCTTTCCATTGACAAGTAAATGCATGACTTTCTAAAAAAATTAATTAAAAAAACAGTATAGTTAAAGTTCTTTTAAGTGTAGTAAAATTTAATTCCTTTGGTGTAAAATTTTCTATTTTGTGAATTTTTCTGTGTTCAACTTTAATGGTTAACATGAAGCTTTTTCAACTTGAGTGCTGCATGCAGTAGGCTGAACAAAAGATTGTACACTCCAAATTTAATTAGTATCTGTAAAAATACCAATAATAATATTACTAATATAATTTTAAGAATGTAATTTACATGGATTATTTTTTTAAGAAAAATTAATTTGTTCCTTTGCAATGAGAGATTCTTCAAATATTCTCAAACAGTTCTATTTACTTCTCTCTACATATGTTCAGTGTAAAAAAATATGCAAATTTAAAAAAGTCCTAGCATATTTTATTTTATATTATAAAACATATGATATTGGACACCTGGTGTTGAATATCTGAACAAATAAATTTTCAAAAATCAGACAAACCATGATATTTGCCCCAATTGTACTGATTTAAATTTTCAGTTCATCAGTGATAAAGTGACACTGTGTGCAATGTTATGTAGGTACAAAATAATTTTCATTAAAATTTTTAATTTTTCACTTGTTACACACTCCTATTTTTGCTCCGTTGTGGGGTGTGGAAAACATTGCAAGCTCTTAACGTGTTAATTTAATTATAATACAAATTTTAAGTCAATTATGATATGTATTTATGAAGTACAAGATGTTTTTTGAATTATGCAAATAAAATTATTAAACTTATTGCATACTAATGAGACTAAGGTTGGTATAAACCTACAACATTTTTTTCAGAATCCTGAGAGGTTTTTCATGTTTTGGGGGCATACAGAATATTCTGTTTGCCTGATCCCTGGTTAAAGGTTTTGTGAGAATATTAACTAAATTTAGTTTTGAAGACAAATTTAAGCATAAATCTTTCTTCAAATAGTTGCCTAATAAATTGGTTCTATATGCTTTGTTTTTAAATTTTCAATGTTATTCTTGCTAAAATATGTTGTCAAGATGCTGCATGAGTTGAATAACTTGAAAAAGTTTTAATTCTTGTAAAATATTTTGAAACAATAACATTTCTTTGAAGGTTTCTGTTAAAGAAATAAACTTTGATACCATTGTACTTAAAGCTTCAACTTTTTTGCTTAGCGATCTCTATATGAAAGACACTCTAGTAAAGTTTATGTCTATTGATTGAGTCAGAGTTGCTTTTTCGTTCTAAATTAATTTCTGTATCTTTTAGCATTAATTACATAGTTTAAAATATCCACAACAATGCTCCAGTGTTGTACATTATAAACATTAAATTGAAAAATAGTATTTTAAAGCTCATAAAATATCCAGATGACCTGTTTACTAAGTATAAGACTTCCAATTAAAGTTTTGTATTTACCGTAAAATCTGGCATATAACGCGCACCTATACTTTCAAGCTGATTTTTGAATTCTTCACTCTTAAAATTAAAAAAATTTTGATTGTAAATCAGCCTTTTATTTTCAAATATCTTTGAATGTCATTTGTGAATCCAAGCTTTAATTTTCCAGTGTAAAGTAATAAGCATTGCTTCCAATGCTCATGGTACAAGTTCTTCTCTTTGCCACTCCTTTGGAAAACAGTAGGTCTGAGTGTTTTTCAAGTGATTGGAATCCATTTAACATAATGAGACTTCAGTTATTGTCATTGGATTCTAATGCTTTATAATGAAATCTCACATTCTGTTCTATCTTATAGCAAACTTTACTATTTTTTTTAATATTAAACAGCAAATTCTGCTCTCCTGGTACATAACAAGGATGATGACATATATGATAATAGTACTTTCTTCAATCTTGCATAGCAAATATAAGTACAAATATACATTTTTCATGTAATATATTAGCTTTGATTTAACTGAAATGAGTTAGTCCTTTTTCTAAAAAAGTAAGTAGGGTGAAAATCACTTAACAGGAAGCTGAGAGGACTGAAATATTTTGCAGGGCTAAAGGTTATTGAGGAAAAAACAAACATATATCATCAAAACTAAGTTTATTTTACTTACATAGATATGTATTTAATAAAAATCATTGAAACAAAAACATTCACAGGATCTTTAAGAAATTTAATATAAAATTTTCAAGTTTTTAGAAAAACAAAGCCTTTATTGAGTTTTTGAAAAATATTCTGATATTTTATTTTTTTTTTGCATTGTCATTTTTAACATCAAATTACCAACAAATTGTTTGGCGACATCCATTCTGTTATTCATTTCACCATTGAAATGTGCATCTTCAAAAACTGTGCATACTTTTCATGATGTTTCTCATTTTGGATAATTGGAGGCCAGGAGCTGCGTTATTCATTTCGTTGTCATCATTGAAATCTGCATCAATGATATTTTTTTAGCTTTGAACAAGCTCCAAAATGTCTTTGTCTACAATAATTGGGGCTGTATACACATTATCATCATCTACTGCAATGAATTCTTCTGAAAATACAATAGGACACTTCAATCTGGATGATAACTTCTGTATTTTGTTGATTCCCAGAAAGGAATTTTTTTGTATTAAGCAATTTTTGTTTCACTTTGAGAGAGAAAATGGAGATGAAATACATAGTAGTTTGTCTGAACCGTTGTACTATTTCGTGTTAACCTATATTTCGCCTTAAGTTTTTTCATTTTAAACAATTTCACTGTATATCAAAGCAAACAATATAGTATTTATATGGATTGAACATTTAGACTTGTTTGTTATAATGTTTCTCTAATAATTTAATTGGTCACGGAAATCTGTATTCATTTGATTTTTTTCTTAAAGGTATGTCTTACTTGTGTCTGGATTTTGTTTGAGAAAAGCTGATGGTAAGTTTCCTATTCAACTTTTAATTGATTTAATAACTGGTCATGTTGGAGATAGCCAAATGCAAAAGAAATATTCTCAACTAGTTCGAGTGATTATTGCTGGCAATAGCATTGGAAAAGAAGAACCAGACTCTTATGAGGTAATTTTTAATTTAATTGTAAAATATTAAGTTTGATTTAATCGCCGTAAAAAAAGTACTTTGTTTTCTTGTTTCCTAAAAATCTATTTAAATTAATTGTTTATGTAACCTTAGTAAAATATTCATATCTAAGTTGTAATCTACATGCTTGAAATTACTTTTAAAAAAAGGGAAATTTTTAAGGAATTTTTTTATTTTGCATATAAGGGTTTCAAAGATTGTATTAATATTCTATTTTGTTTTGAAAAAAGACATTTTTCTAGACCTTTTTTTGTATGGAATTTTATTTTAATTTAATCTTATTGAATTTTTTAAAACTTTTCTAGAATGTCATAATTTTACAAAAAAAAAATATCTTGAAAGTTAACATAATTTTTTTTATTTTTCATATGCATTTCTAAAATATATGTATTTATTATGTACATATTTTATCTCTGAAAATTGCTTTTATAATAATAATCTTTCTAACATTTGTCATAATTTACTTTGCTTATTTTTAGTAACTTACTATGAATAATCTGATTTTTATTTCTTTGAATGAAAATATTTTTTCTTTTGTGGATAATTTTATAAAAATTACCATTTATTACTGTATTAAGAATTAATATGTTTATTATCTGTTTTCTAACTAATCTGGTTTGGAAATTTTAGTCAAAATACCTCACAAGAAAACCTAAAAGAATTACTAGTGAGGGTGTGAAAGCACTGGATGATTTTATCTCACAGTTAGTTGTAAGTTAATGTTTCATTTTGTTCATTGTATATTTTGATTAATTTTTCTTTAGTAAAGAGACAATGGCATCCCAGTGATTAAGTCCATGAACATTAAGTAAAGAAAAATTTCTGGTTGATATTGTGTAGAAAAATATGAACTGTTGCATATAAATTGAACTTATTTAAAGGTCTCAAATATAATGTGTTATGATCATAATAGTTGAATGGATATAGTCTTAAACTGATGGTTGGCTCTATTGTTATAGGGTTTGCAGCCCTTGTGTTTCTTCTAGGGTTTGCAATCCCTATATGCATATTTTCCCTGCTTATTTTCAGTCCTGGGATTTTAGGATTACATTATCCAAATCTCTGAGTTGGTCTATTTATTAAAAATACTTAGACATTAGCATAGTTGAAATTGCATAATAAAACTGAAAATATAATTAAAAACGGATTTAATGTTTATTTCATTGAAACAAATAAAAAGAAACTTAATTCATCATTAAAAAAAAATTTCTTTATTTCTTGTGTTTCTGTAAATAAAGTCTTAAAAAACAACTTGCCCAACGTTTCGATTTTCAAATGGCTTCTTATTTTTGTTACAACTTGTCCTGCCAAAGAAAATGCTTGTTTGGCTTCTATGCTAGTAGGTGTTATCGTCATTAAATAGGAGTGTGTTCTTTTCAGGTAGTCACCATGTCTCACCATTTTCAAAAAAGACACATTTTGTTTAAAATTTTTGATGACAGTGTCTCAAATCTAATAAACCTCATTAGTACATACACCTCTTTGATAACTTTATCTAGTTCTTCTGCTACACATAATGGTTTTTGTATATAATTTGATCCAGTTATTGAATCAGAATGTTAGTCATTTTCAAGTGTTATCTCATTTTAAATAGAAAATCCAGTTGCATGAGCTGTTGGTAATGCAGTGGGATTTGAAGCGTCAAGTCTTTTAAGCAGGTCTGCTATTAATTTACGGCATTTAATTGAAGAAGGGACTGACAAAATCTATTCCTGAGACGTTGCTTATATTTTTGTTATTACTGCAGTGGACCACTTGGATCTGTTCGGCGTTTTCCCATATGAAAAATGAGAGCTGCATATATTTTTTTATGTATAGCACTAATAACTGCATAAAAAATTCTATGTACATATTTCATAAACAAAATATAAATTTTCTAAAAATTAAATTCTTAGAAAATTTGAATGGGAAAAAAATTTAAATAAATAATTCTGACAAAAATTAAATTTTGGGGCTGGAAAAAACCCTGGGATCCCGGGACTGCAATCCCTAGTTTCTTCAAATCACGAAATGCCAGGATTTAAATAGTTAATCTCTGGATTTAATTTTTGTCTAAATTATATTTTAAAAATTTTTTCTCCTCAAAATTTTGTAAGAATTTAATTTTTAGAAAATTTATATATTTTTTTGTGAAATATATGAATAGAATTTGTGTGTGTGCAATTATAAGTGCTGTAAATAAAAAAAAATATTCAGCTCTCATTTTTCGAATGGAGAACATCGCACATATCTACTTACACAATGGTATAAGCAACTTCTCAGGAGAATATATTTTGTCTCAGCTGCTGCTTCAATTAAATGCTGTTAATTAGTAGTTGGATCTGCTTGAAAGGGTTAACAGCTCATGCAACTGGATCTTCTATTTCAAATGAACTAACACTAGTAATTGATTCACATTCCGATTCAATAACTGAATCAATTTGTACTCAAAAACCATTAACAAAAGAATTAGATAAAGTTATCAAAGAGGGATATGCACCAATGCATCCTATTAGATTTGAGACACTGTTATCAAATATTTAAAAAGAAATCTCTTTTTGAAAATGGAGGAAGACGTGGTGACTACTTAGAAAGAACACACTTCTATTTAATGACGATAAAGCCTACCAGTGAAGAATCTGAATGAGCATTTTCTTCAGCAGGACAATTTGTAGGAAAAATAAGAAGCCATTTGAATTGTGAACTTCTGGACGAGCTGTGTCTTTTTTAAAGCTTATTTACAGACACACAAGAAATGAAATGTTTTTTTTTTTCAATTCCTACTATTAACTCACTCTATACATTTATTTATTTGTTTATTTATTTATCTTGGTGGAATTTTCAATTGTTAATAAAATACATTTTAAAGCTCTCAATTGAACTGAAATTTAATATACATGATTATTTTGGATGACAATACAGTAATTTAATTATAATTAATAAAAGTTAATTGATTAAAACAAATTATTCAAAGAATTACAAATACAGCCACGTTAGCATCATTTTTGGCGACTTGTGTCAAAACTTGAAAAGGTTTTTTTCTCGTGTTTTAAAGCATTCAGTTGAACTGAAATTTTATATATACAATTGTTTTCGATGACAATATACTTTAATGATAATTAATGAAAATTAATTACCACTTAATGTTGTGATTCTGTCATATGTCTATACATATTTATATTAATGGTAACTATTTAATAAAAAGTAGCTAAAATAAAAATTTTCTTTGTTGATCTAAGTAGGAATTGATTAAAATTTTTTTTTTTATATATATTACTTGTTTACTAGGAATTAAGTTTTGTTTTGAAATTTTTTTCAAAAGATAGTAATATTATAAACCAATTTTTAAATTTTGTTTTCAATTTTGTTGTGTAATTTCAACTATGCTAATGTGTAAGCATTTTTCATATATAGTCCAATTCTAATACCGAAATCTTGGGATTAAAAATATAACATGAGATTGCAAACCCTATTATGTTAGTGGGTTGTCGAAATTTGGAGAATGTGGTGCCAGCTCAGGGTGTTGTCCTTGTCCAATCTTTAAAAGTACAAGGACTGTTACCCAAAGCTCTCATTTTGCTGTAGATACTATTGTGATTGCTAGTTTTGATGATAATTTTTTTGTAAACAGTCCCATGTTGCTGCATAAAAATGATCACTGTTAATAGAAAGGAAACCAGACCTTGTTAAAGTAAATAACATTTTCTCATTCCTGGCTTCTTTATGAAAGAATTTTGTGATGAATCTATACCATTCAAGTTATATTTTAGGCAAGATTTGAAGCTAGTCCAACCCATATTTTCTTTAAATTTGGAACTACCCTTCCAGGATTCTTGATTGATGTAGTTATGCCTTTATGTTAACACCTGTCTAAATTATGATAAGTTTTATTTTTAAGAATGAAAGCAGTGTGCATTCAAAATTTGTGCTATAAGAAGTGTACAGTTCAGCTTTTGCCTGTTGAATGTTTATTTCTACTTAAATTACGGATTTTTGTTGTAGTTCCTGCTTTGTACTTTTATGAAAAGCCATTGATGTTTAAAAAAATATGAAAATGTTTTAAGATATTGGGTATAATGGAAAGTTGATGAAACTCTTAGTATCATCTAATACATAAATTTTGAAACTTTTTGCAACCATTATGCAAGTTGCAAAATAAAAATGTTTAGTCCTTTTTCTTATTGTAACAGTTTTCCTGTTTAAGTCTTGATATTTTTGAAATTTAAAGATATGATTATGAATAAGAACTATAGTGATTTATCATATATTTAACACTAAATTGAACAAAAAAGTTGCTGAGAATATGTGCATCATCTTAACCCTGCTTTTACTATAAATTGTTATGAAAAGTTACTTTTATGTCAAAATTATAACACACAGTTTCATCCCAAATTGTGCATAAATGTAGGGAGATTAAAATATGAAAATTGATAATACTGTTACGTAGATCCGGGTTCGAGGATTTTATGCAAAATAGTCGCAAAGAAAAAAACATTTCCTTAAGAGCGATGTGAATTTATTCTCGAAATTCCAATCCTTGAAATGAAGGATTCAGCAGCAATATTCACAGAGTAAATCTCAGAAGGTCTTCACACCTTTAACAGCAGTCCAAACGCAATTATCGTTGTTTGAAATACACGTATGTAAAAGATTAATTACAAGACCATCCGAGCTAATCGGTAATCAAAACAATGCTCATTAATCGCTGGTTAAAATGAGACTGACTGCTGCGACAAGCCCTACTCTATAGACCTGGCAGAAACCTCAAAAAAAAAAAAATCTGCATGCGTTGTTAATCGTGAAATTAGTGGATGTCTCCACAAAATTTGTACAAGAATCCACAGGGTCCCGAACTCGCCAACTTGGCTCTATCTCCAAGATTTCGCCAAATTCTCATTGAATCGCCAATGTAGCATAAGGAACTGCTTGTTGCTTGCAAATATTACAATTTTAACATAAAATAAATATAACATAGAGTAATATAAATGCATTGCACATCCAAATACAAATTATTTACACAAAATTCATAACAATACATTATAAATGATCATTTTACAACAGTTGATGGTATTGCAATTATTGAAACACCATCATGTATTAATAAATAATTTATTTGCACCTTGCAGAGCAAAAATATCTAAGTCTGGTGCATATTAGAAAATTAATTAATATTGCTTTCAATTTCCATTAAAAACAGTTGTAAATCATTGCATTCATTTTTCATATATTTTATATATTTTTAGCCCCATCCTCTTAGAAAGCACATTTGTTACAGTACTGAACCCATGCTACACAAAAGGAAGGAACCCATGAAGATTGAAAAATAATTATAAATTTCTAAACGGTTCCCCATAATCCTGGTTATAATATCAGAATGAGTTTCTGAAACCAAAATTCTTTGCATCGATTATTAAATTTTATTTCCAGTTATTCATTAGTTGGGATTTCTGCATGATCCTCTTTTCTAAATTTTTTGCTGCTGATGTGTTGATATGTGAGAAGGTATCTAAAACCCAATTGGGTGCAATCTTGTTAAATTGATCCTTGTATCACCTGTTGAAATCAATATATGAATCTTCATATGTTGGCAATAATTGAGTAAATATTTCTCTGAAAGACATTGTTAAATAATTTTTGAAGTGGCGAGATTCACTTTAATCTAGATTTTGCTTGAACAGACGTTTTCCTACAAATGGAGCAATCATAGTACTTATTGTTTTAATTAAAATTGAACTCATCAATATTTTATATGGGTCTGGGAAGTGGACAATGTCTTATTGATCCACTGTTCATCTTCTGTTTCTTGTACAACTGAGTCCCTAAAAATTGTTAAGATATATTGGTATCAATTATAATGTGTTGTAATCCTTAGATTTTTGGGGAAAGAGAGGGGCACACTATTTCAGATTATTTATCCCAGAGTCAGCAGTGCTGAGACTTTCTATTGCTGTTATTAAACGTCTTTTATAATTTGTACTCATATTTTCATTTGTTCATTTATATTTATCTCTTTGGCATATTAATTTTCTCTTTAAGGTTCAAGCATGTATCTTTTAAATCATACTTTCATTTGAGACCAAATTGCTGCCCTTTAAAGATCATTTAAAAAGTGGGCACTCCTTTCAAAAATATTTTAAATGTTTGAATACACTATCCTGTACCAGGTTTGACCTTTATTGAAAAAAATAACCTACTAGCTGAGTTTTATTTTTTAAAATTTAACTCATGTAAAACGCAAGTACTCCAGCTAGTAATTTAATGAAAAGTCGATAAAATATGTCCTCCCCATTTCTTTTATACATTGCAAACACAAATCTACATGTCTTTTTTGTTCGTATAATTTTAAATGTATACAATGTGAATTGTCTTTTTAAGATGTGTACTATAATTTACTTATTTATCTTCTATTTTTACATTAAATAATTTAAGTTTATAAAAGTTATTCAAATTATTTTTAAAATAGTTATGCCTTCATTGCAGACAAAATTTAAAATGTAGATTTCTAAAAATGGTTTTATTTGTAGGCATCTGTTGCTGTAGACATCATGCCTGGAGAATTTGATCCTGCCAGTCATTTATTTCCTCAAAAGCCCTTGCATATTTGTATGTTTCCAAAGTCATCTCAATATTCAACATTTAATGTTGTTTCAAATCCATATGATGCCACAATTGATGGAGTAAGGTAATTCTTTTAGTTTTGATATTGTAATAGATTATGCTTATACACTTAAGATGTTTAGCAACTGAAGTATATGCAACTGAAAAATATGTAAAATTTCTTTTAATGAAAGTTGAAATATTCATATTTTGTCTTTTATTAATAATCATAGTAATTATTATTGTAAGTTTACTTACATGTACTTTTGATTTTCAAAATATATTCCATATTTAATGGAATCATAATTTTAATATTTTGAAAAATTAAATATTACACAGATTAAATATTTTTTTCTGAACTTCATACTCAAAAGCTAAGGCAAAACTGATGCACACACACAAAAAAATTACTCAAATGAGATTGTAAAAATGGTAGATATGTTGTATATAGAGAGTGAAAGAGTAAGCATTAAAATATCAGAGAAGTTGTAATCGCTCAGAAAGATATTTTACATAGTAGAAATTAATCACTAAGATACTTTTCTTTATGTAAAAGCTAAGGTTGAGCAATCATATGTTAGACATTTATCATAGTATTGTATTAGTGCAGTGATTCTCAACTTTGTTGTTGTTGTTGTTGCTGTACACTTTTAGCAGTTTCAAAATTTGGGGGCAAACTAACAATAGGATAAGCTAAAAAGAATTTTACCTGTGTGCAGTACAGTTTAATCTATTCACAAAAGAATAAGTTAAATGCACCACTAATAGTTTGCACCCTTAGTTTATTTTTGTAAAACAGTTGAATGATTAGGTTCGAGAGTTTATTTTTTTCTCAGAGTATAATGAATAATTTTTTTAAAAAAATAGTAGCACACTTCAAGAATTTGGCGGCATAGTGGTTGAGAATCACTGTATTAGTGTAAAGACATTTACCATGGTAGTGTGCTGGTAAGAGTTGTGAAAATTCAAAGAAAATTATCATTGTTTAGTCAAAGTGTTTTATGTGTAAGTATCCATGTAATTATGTTTCTGTAGAAAACTTTTATACAGAGCAGCAGTACCAGAGATAGACATTGCACTCCACATCTCATGGCATGGAGGATGTGTTACAGTTGTATATCTCTCATATCTTTTTTTACTTGAGTGGCAAACACCTATAGCATACAAAAAATTGTGCTACATACTTTACTCATCAGTAAATACACTGTATTTCACTGCTGTACTGTCCAATTATGACAATGTCTGGTGAAAGTCAATCAGTTCTTTTTCAAACTTAGAGTAAGGTAAAGTGTCCTTGCATATTTATTGGAATATAAATCGATATCTGTGATCAAACTGGCTCTGATTCTTTATTTAGCTAGAGGTTGTTGGAGATTATATGATTATTATCACATGCACTCATTTTTGTAGTTGACTGCTTCTCTCGGGTTTTTTAATTTTCACTAATTTGAGAACTATTGTGAACAGTTATCTTGCTCATGTGTACCCTTGAATTTTTTTGTATTTATTAAATCTGCCTTAATGCAGGGTCATTATTCTTACCCTTTTTGCAACAGTTAAGAAAATTTTTCTCCCATTACAATTATTACATAATAATGTCTGCAGCAAAATTCAATAAAAACTGGTGTTAAATGAGATGGGCACATTTATATTTATATCAGTAAATTGTATCTGATGCAATCATAAGATTATGCACTAATCTGCAAAAATGATAAAATGTGCTAAAATTCCAAAAGTTGATTATTGATCTTAAACTTTTGAAAATGACTTTATGCGAAGGAATGGTTACTGTCATTGAATCAAATGTAGCATAGAGAGTTTAACTCAATATCTATTTATCTATCTATTTAATAACTCAAAATCTTTGTTGAAATACTATTGGCTTAACACATTAATATGATGTTGATTCTAATGATGAAATTTTTTTTTAATAAAATTTAACACTTAAAATTCAAGATTATATTACAGTTTTGAAAAAATAAGTGTCTTCATTGAGTCTGAGCATTCATGGAATTTACATAGTATTAATTTTTAAAATTTTACTGATATTTTATTTTAAAACCATAGTAAAAAATCATTGCAGCCAAAAAGCAATATATATTGTGGCAGCAAAATCAATCTTTTTCCACTGAAATACTTTAAAATAATTTTAATTATTTATTAACTTTTTCAAAATATTGTATTATCAACTAAGACAGTGATAAAAAAAAATATAACATTTTTTTTTCAATATAGTCTGCAAACTTTATTTATCTTGAAATAAAATTACAGATTCTTGGGATCATCTGGTCAAAATATAAAGAACATCAGAGCTTATAGTAAGATTTCAGATCCTCTTGATATTATGCAAAAAACATTAGATTGGGCCCATATGGCACCTACAGCTCCTGATTCTCTGAGTAAGTATGTAAAACTGCAATGTGTTATGTTTGTAATGCATTAGGGTATTTATTTAAAATCTATGAATTTTGCACCTTCTCATCACATTTAAATGAATGAATACTTTTATGTGGCCATGTATTAATTTACTTTTTTGAAAAGTTGAATTAAATAGTTTAATTTTTTACTATCATGCAGCTATGTATTATTATGCAGTGGAAATCATTTAACCCGAAACTGAGGGGACTGAAATATTTTTTCGTGTTAAAAGAATTTTTTTTGTTTAAGGGAAAACATGTATATTCGACAAAATTAAGTTTATTAGAGTACATCTTATTTACATAGATATGAGTACATGCATGTATTTAATAAGAATCAATGAAACAAAACATTCATGAAAGCTTATTAAAATTTAATACAACATTTTCAAGTTTTCTTAAAAATAAAACACTTATTGGGTTTTTGGAAAATAATCTGATATTTTTTTTAGCATTGTCTTTTCTAGCATTAAATTGTCAACAAATTATTTGGATGTTGTCCATTTCATAATTCATTCCACCATTGGAATGTGTCATCTAAATAAGTAACTTTTCATGATCCTCATTTCTGATGATGTAGGAACAGGAGCTGCATAATTCATTTCATTTAGGGGTGGAGGATGAAAGTAGCTTTGATAAACAAAATTGGCTCATGTCATAGGTTATTCCGAGAATATTTCCAAACCAATTTGGACTTTTTTTTTTCTTTTTTTGTTACAAAACATTTGAAAATACCTCTCTTTTATTTCACACCCATCTTAAATCTCACCTGCGTCCATAATTCGTTCATTCACAGAAGGAAAAATTTTCGTGTTCAGCAATTTTCATTTCATGTTAAGAGGGAAAAAATACATGAAGATAACAAGTAGTTTTTTGGGATCTTTGTATTATTTCGTCTTAAAGGTTTTCTGTGTTAAAGGTATTTCACTGTATTTTAAATAATCATCCTCTTATTTTAGATTCCTACCCCTTTCCAGATGATGACCCCTTTATTATGTCTGAATATCCCCATGTGTACTTTTGTGGCAATGCATCAAAAATGGACTACAGATTTTCTGGTAAGATGCTTTTAAAGTGAACTATTTAAAAAAGTTTATTACTCATGTAGAGTTCAAACCATGTAAAAGACATGTTTTTTGTTTACTTAACCTTAATATAGATAAATTTGTATTTTGTATACATTACCTTTTCATATAAATTAAATTTATATTTTCGAGTTTTTCTTTCTCTTTTTTTCTTTATTGTTAGCAGTAGTGTGATATTGTTACTTTTGTGTTATGGATTCTCATATATCAGTTGATGTTATTTAAAACTTCAATTTCTTTTATAAGAAACATGTTAAATTTTTTTAATTTTCTAAATTGGCAAA
Organism: Trichonephila clavipes; assembly: GCA_019973935.1. Taxonomy (NCBI): domain Eukaryota; kingdom Metazoa; phylum Arthropoda; class Arachnida; order Araneae; family Nephilidae; genus Trichonephila; species Trichonephila clavipes. The sequence continues at coordinate 52,686 of BMAU01001227.1, forward strand.
TATTAATAAAATTATTATCAAAAGACTAATGTTTACTCCCTCCCCCTCCATTTTGCTACTCTTAATAAAGCTTTTCATGTTATAAATTATGGTTTTGATAATTCTTTATTTTGTTATATCTTTGTTTTTATTTTATTTTCAGAAAATAAGTCTGTGATGATGATTGCTATTCCAAAATTTCTTGAAACATTTTGTGCTGTCATGGTGAATTTGAGAACTCTTGAAATTGAGCCTATTATTGTTAGTGATGAAGTTTTATAATGTAAAGGTTTAAAAAAAATTTCCTTTTTGTATGAAATGGCTGCTAAGTATTTTTGTAAATGAATATATTTTAAGATTCATTTCTATCTAAGCATTATGTAAATAACTTTTTAAGCAATATTGGTTAACTTTTTTAGAAACAGCATGTAAAAATAAATACTAAATTGCATATTTGATTATATGTCTAATTGCATGTCTGATAGCAGCAGTTTTACTGATTTTTCAAATCTCTTGAAATATCTATTGAATTATTTTTTAAGCACGGAGAAGTTTAAGTTATTTTATTGCAAAGTTTTTTATACAGCAATACTAGAAAAACAGATTAAATGCACTGAAATTTTATGAACTTGTCCGAATTATTTATTCTATGAGTATGGTAACTTATTTTTTTTAAATAACTTTATACAAAAAATAATAATTTGTCAGATTTTGAGCACAGATCTGCACAAATTTTAATTTATTATAAATCAATAAAATAGAATTTGACCCCCCTCTCCGAAAAAAGTGTTATTTGTTCTGAAAATAAAAATGTTAATGTCCTTGGCTTGTATATTACATGAATTGGAAAAAAATTGTACTTCAATTAATGGTGTTCAGAGTAATTTACTTATGAATTAAAATATTTTGATTTGTATTTCTGATTTTTTAGTTGTAATAAAAGTTTAAGTATATATGTTATGTATTTTTTTTGTATTTAAAATTTTACACAATCTTGTTATTATGTATATATAATAAAATATTACTTGTGTATAACATTTCATTCAACTGGGATTTATAAAAAAATCAAATGCATATCTGCATGTAAATTATTTGATGTTTTAAAAACTTCAAGAACTTTGGTAACTTCTTTTTTTTCTTACAAGCTATATATATAATTTTTTATCAAGTATTTTCCAGTTCTGGTTATCTTAAGTTTAAAGTAAAATTTCACACATGTCTGTTATGTAGATCTTGTATGTGATATGCCTTTTGAAGAAAATCTAGGAAATTAGATTTTGAGCACAAGTACCCTAGACAATTCCTTTCAATCAAGCTTTTGAATTTAAATAAGATCTATTTCTGTCATAATTCTTGGTGTCCAGTCATAGTTATATGAATATAATTTTAAAAAATAACTTATCTATATATGTTTATTTCAAAATATTGTTCTTTGTAAATATTTAAACAAATTTTATATTGGGGTTTCTTTAAAAATCATAACATATTTTGTATTTTTCAAAATATTGGTATTCCCTTCATCCAACAAAATTAAGTTATATGCTGTATCTAATTTTTCCGATATTGTATTTAGAATTTGGTAAAACAGTTAAAAATTCTCTTTTAAGAATGACAGTCCCAAATTAAAATTCATTTATGTGGAACTGTAAATTTGACTGTAAATAGTTACAAAACACTAGCTTTGCTGTTTTTTGTTGTGCATGATTTCTTGTTGTCAAATGTTTCCTGTTAATCCTATCTGAGTTTATACAAGTATGCAAATTATTAATAAATGTTTTATATTTCTGGTGAATGATATTATTGAACACCATTTATGATTATTGAATTGTCACTTTTATATAAAATATACATTTATTTTAATAATTTTTGTAAGAAATTTTTAGTGAAAAATATGCAGTAAAATTTTGCTATTATACATATGAAATATTATACTCCTTGGAAAACACAATTAATAATGAACAGTAAGTTAAATTTATAAGGCTTATATATTTGAAATGATATCCACATAATGGGACAGCATCTTGATAAAACAATGGCAGTTATGAAGTTCCTAATGTTTATGCACCTTCCCTTATTTAAATTTAACTCTCTGACCGGAATATCCCTCTCTAAGATGGGGATGATTTGCTTTGATGCCTGTAGATAATGTTGTGATGTGATTTGGAGGTGGGCTTCCTTGACATCATCAGTTTGACTATTCAATGAGAGGATCATGTGGCGGTACTTGGCAATTTTTTTCAACTCATGATATGTGCGATTTTCTTATCTATCGCCGTCTATGAGACGGATGCTTCTACAGGTTTTTCGTTTTGTGTATTATTTTTAATTATTTTTACATGAATATAAATAATGTGTAATCAGTTTTTATAAAAATACTAGTTACAGTTTTAGTGATAAAAATATATTAATATATTGAATCTCATAAATACAAATATTAAAAATAATATTTTCGTTTATATGTTTCATGTTAATTAAATTGTCTAATGTATATATCTTGAAAAAAAGTTGATCTTCATTTAACCCCACACATCTTATTTGAGCCGTACTCAATTTCATGAGTGATAAGGACATTTAAAACAGTCCTTAAGATAATAAAATTCAAAAACATGTTCACACCTATCTGTCAGACGGATGTTCCTAAGAATGGCAAAAAAAAAAAAAAAAAAAAAATGGATGTTCTGATCAGACGGTTAAATTTATTATTTTTTTTTTTTGTTCTTTTTCCAAAAATCTATGTATAAGAATTGAGATTGTAAAATATTAAAGTTTTAAAGGGCTATCAAATTCATAAGAATTGCAATGAGTTATAGATATAACTCTTGTACAAACTATAGGAAGTGAATTGTTAGCTCTTGTCTTAATGATCAAGCTACAACATCATGCATCTGAAAATAAAAGATCACACCAGACAGCTGTTATTATAGTAAAAGAGTGAAATAATGTAAAAAAAAGTGATGTAAGAAAAAATGGCTGTATATAAAATTCATTTCATGTTCAACAGAAACTAATCATATAATGTAGAACAAATTTGTGAGATAAATATTGCTTGTAAACAATATTGTTGTATCTTGTTCATTTAAATATTTTTTTTAGATATATATTATATTGTATAAAAAATAAATGAAACCCAGAATCACACATCATTTGGAATGAACATTGCATTTATCATA
>BMAU01001229.1:0-32431 GCA_019973935.1 Trichonephila clavipes
GACTGTGGATGACTGTGGATGATTTAATGGGACATGGAACGCGGGCGTTCTCTTTCCGTCCCCGGAACGAAGAGTGAATGTTGCCTGTGGTAGTGGGAGAAACCTTGATGGTAAGCAAGCAGCGACCTGATTGGCTGACTGGAGTGACGTAGAAGATGACGTGGTGGTAGGACGTAGGAGGGGTTGACGTGCGAGTCTGATGAGAAGAAATCGAGATTGATTGTTGGGAACTGGAACGAGGAAAGCAAGCACTGTGATTGGTCGAATGAACTGGGTGAGTTACCTCTCGGTTGGCTGTACCATGATAGTAAGAAAATTAAAAACTAAAGTGGTGCCTGAAGGGGTTGCAGCAATGAAAAATAAGAAATTGATAAAATAAAAGATAATTAGAATAAAAATAAAAATTTACTGGGTCATTCATCTACAGATGAATGAGAGAGCAGAAATTAAAGGTGGATTGTAAGAGTCTAGAAGAATTCTCCTAGGTCTCTTATGGTCGTCTTGAGGTGTGTAGTTTTTTCAGATTCATTAGATTGGCATTATTGGAATTATGAAGGTTATAAAGAATTTCTTTGCTAAAATTTGGATGTAATTCTTGAAAGGGTGAAGTTTAAGAGCATTATAAATGTTAGAGTTCTGGTATATCTATGAGCCTTTGTGATGGTGCGAATTATTGAATTTTGAGCTACTTCTAAAATTTTAACATTAGATTTTGCTGCATATCCCCAAACAGGACATCCGTAGCTAATGATTGGTCGCAAAACGGCAGTGTAGAGAAGCACTTTATTATACATATCCATTTCGAATTCCGGCAAATTAGGGGGTAAATTAATCTTAGTGCGTGCCGGAATTTGTCACGCGCGTGTAAGATGTGATGTTTCCAAGTGGATTCTTGTCAAGTAAACCAAGATATTTAGTGGTCTGAGACCATTGCAGTGGTGTGGAGTACAGTGTTGGTGGCATGACTGGTTTGATTCTTTTTGGTGAATAGAACGGCTATGGTTTTATCAACATTAATTTTAATTTTCCATTGATTGAAGTAGTTTTCTAGTAGAGCCAGGTGTTTATTGAGGGCAAAGTAATTGTTTTGTGGTTTTTGTAGCAAGAATTGCGGTATCGTCCGCGTACAGGTTTAGCATAGTTTGTGGGTGAGATGGGATGTCATTAAGGTATATGTTGAACAGAATGGGTCCCAGCAGGGAACCCTGTGTGACTCCTATGTTGACGCGGTGTGGAAGTGAGAAGGTGTTGTTGACTCTGACTTTATAAGTTCGGTTAACTAGGTAGGAATTAATTATGTGGATGGGGAGCAGGAAAATTATTAGTAATTGGTTTGTAAACGAGTCCACTGATCCCCGAACCCGGTCGAAAGCCTTTTGGATGTCAGAAAGACAGCTCCAGAGGATCTGCCTCTCTGGAATCCAGCCGAGATTTGTTCCGTAAGCCTGAGCAGTGGGTGATAAGTGGATAGCTTTTTAGTAAATCCGTATTGGTTAGGGTTTAAGAAATTAGTATTAGTGATGAAATGATTAATTCTGAGTAGGATAATGTGCTCAGCAATTTTGCTGAGGCTAGAGAAGAAGAGAGATGGGTCGATAGGAATCAGGAGAGTTCTTGTTTTTGCCTGGTTTGTGGATGGGGAAAACTATAGCAGTTTTCCAGTTACGAGGAAGTGTCTTAATTTTAAGATTTTGTTAATTAAGTGCGTTAGTATAAAAATGGTTTTATAAGTAAAATTTTTAATCATTTTATTATTGACGTTGTCGAGGCCAGGGGGCCTTGTTATTCTTAAGTTTTTTTAATGTAACTAATAACCTCATCAGTGTTAGTAGGAGTTAGGGTAGTAGTCGGGGGTTAGTGAAAAAAATTTTCGAGAGTCGAAGTGACGTCAGAGTCAATGTTGTTTGTGAAATCATCTGGTCTTTTATTCTCCGTGTAATTTGATTTAAAACTATTTGCAAGTGCATTAGCCTTTTGGTCGTCGCTGGTTGCGAAGCCTGAATGTGTGTGTAAGAGTTGGAATGTTAGATTTTGTGTTCCTGAAGTTCCTTTGAATTTGCCAGATACTATTATCGCGCGTGTCGAGGGGCTTTGAGCCTGTCGTTCCAAACTTGTTGTGTATGAATTTTAACTTGCTTTTTAATGTGAGCTTGTAGTCTATTGGCTTCTGTTCTATAAATGGGGTTAAGTGTATTGTGATATAGTTTCCTGGCTCTGTTTTTAAGAGAAATGAGATTTTTGATGTGCTGTGGAGTGTAGGAGTGTACCTTGCGTGTGATTGGTTTAGAGGCTAGGGAGTGGGCGGAGCGAACTGAGTCTGTGAACTGAGTGATTTTGTCTTCCAGTGTGTGTGGGTTATTTATGTTTAAAATGTCAGCGAAGTGTATGTTTTTATCTAGATTCTTTTGATAGGTAGACCAACAGGTGGTAATTGCTCTATTTTTATCCAAGTGTGTGATATTACAGAGTGAAAAATTAAGAATAACAGGATTGTGGTCGGAAGATAAATCAGATATGGATGTGATATCATATGGGAAATTAAAGTTGTTAATAAGTGCAATGTCAAGAGTGTTTGCGGAGTGAGCACCATATCTGGTGGGCATATTTGGAAAAGCAATATTGAGATTAAGTGTGTCAGCAAAATTTTTAAGTTGTGTACCTCGAGTAGAATTATGGGAGCAATTCCAGGCATTGTGTGTGGCATTAAAATCGCCAAAAATCACACAATTGCTGTTGATCTGAAGAATGTTTTCAATGTCTAGCGTAAATAGAAATTTGTCTGAGTGAGGTGGTACGTATACAGAAGTGATGGTGATTGGATTTATGTTAGGCGGATTAAGAGTAACAGTGGTTGTTTCTATGTGTTGGAGTGGTGTGGAGTGTGGTTGGAAGTGTGGAATTGTACTTTTTACTAAAATTAGAGTACCGCCGGAAGCAGGGCCATCCGTGATACGGTCGTTTCTGTAGCAATTGTAATTACCGATATTGAACCTCTGCGATGGTCTCAGATGGGTTTCTTGTAGTAGAATAATATCGGGGCTGTGCTTCTCGATAAATAATTTAAATTCAAAAATTTTTCTTTTAATGCCGTTTGCGTTCCAAGAACACAAACTCAGGCCATACATTGGTGTCTACTCATCATCGTCATCGTAAATTGCCTCAATTAAGGCGCATAACTCGCGTTTTTTTAAGATTTTTAGATTTTCTTGATTTATTAGGTTGGGGGTATTATTATTAAAATTCATGTTACTGATTTGAGCGGTAAGAGTAGTGAGGGCTTGGATGATTCCTTGTAAAGTTTGAGTAATTAGCGCCGCGTTAGAGTTTTGATTAGGATTAACTTGCTGGGGGGGAGTGGGTACGCGATTGGCCTGAGTTTGCGTTTTAGTAGCAGGTGGTTCTTTGACTGGTGGTGCCATCTGTTGTTGCTGATTTGAGTTATTGTTGTTTGTGGCTTGGGCATAGGAAAAATTTGGTCTCACAAGGCTGTTAACAATGGAAGTGTAGTTGTTTTAGAGCTAGATGTTGTAGCTTTTTTCTGTTTGGGGTAAAGTGGGCATTTGGCGTAATTCGCCATGTGTCCGAATTTTTGACAGTTGATGCAGAAAGCGTTTTCTGTACGTTGAATTTGGCATTCCCTAGTTTGATGGTTTTCCCCGCATTTTAAACAACGCGGGGTTAGTCGACTGAGATTATCTGCGGTGTGATTAAATTTGTTGCAGGAGTAACATTGAGTTACTCCGTTACTTTCATATCCTTCTACATTGATAGACAGGTAGCTGAGCTTTTTCAATTCAAAGATTTTTGCGTTTGTTATATTGCGGGGAAGAGAGACAAGGAAAACAGGTATTTTTTCCTTTGTGATTTTGCCAATTAATTGAGTAACTTTAAGTACGGTAAATCCTGCGTCGATTGGGTCGAGTGGATGTCCTTGTGTGTCGGTGTCTCGGGAAGTCCCTTGATGACGACTTTTATGGGCCTATCTTTTTTAGGGGTTATGGAGAAGAATTTATATTTGATGCTTTCAAGGAAAGCCTGAATTTCGTAGTACTCATCGTCTGTGTCGGTGTAAAGTTTAAGATACTCCCCAGTCATTTTACTGCGGAGTTTAGGGTATTTGGCATTTAACACTTTCATCTGGCTTCTGTATTCTGTTGTGATTTCTAGAAAGACTGGGGGTGGTAAGAGTTTAGAATTAGCCTTGGTGTTGGTGACAGTGTTGGTGTTTGAAGTTGTGTTGGGGGTATCCTTTTCCTGTGTGTTGGCAGTTTCAGACAAAGAAGTTCCTGCTACTTGTTCTATTCTAAGGTTATTAAATTTATTCCTAAGGTCTATTTTAAAGTTATTATCATTAATAGAGGTAGTTCGTCTAGTTTTAGCAATCTGCCTACTAGAGGGGGATGTATATCCGCCCTCGTTATCTTTTCTCTTGATGGCACTAGTTTTGTTTAAGCTTTGAGACGGTTTAATTGGAGAGCAGCTAGGGGTGTGGTGTATGGTACAGCCGGGGGTATTACAATAAGGTTGAGAGGTAAACTCACCTTCAGCCAGTTGTCGTAGTCGTTGGTACTCTTCGAGCCTTCTGTTGTGGTCCAGTATGGTAGGATCACTTTCCGGGATACCAGCAAAAAGGAGGGTCTTTAGTCCAGCCTTAGTATTTTCAACGACGATGCTGAATTTTTCAATGTCATTTTTTATGGAGATTAGCCTTTCGCAATTAGTTTCGGTGGGCGTGCCTGGTCTGGTTGATTCATTGGAGGATGGGAGAGAGAGTTCCATGATATTGGTCAAGTCCTGATTCGAGGCCATGGTCGTATCCGTTAAGCAAAAAGTGGAGGGTGGGAACAGATCAAATTGGTCGTCGCCCTATCCTTTCAGCCCTGAAAAGAGCTATAGGAACGACTGACAAGTGCTTCCAAAGTGACCTGGGTAGTGCAGCGTAGAAGAGTGCAGAGCGTATAGAAGACGCGACTACACCCGAGCGTGTCTCAAAAGAGAATCCCTGGAACTGCGATGTTCGTTGTGTTGGAACTTTGTTGGAGGGGTGGGCGTGACTTCGAGAGATCCAATGTGATTGGCTGAAACCAGTTTCTGTGGTGTGGCTTTGAGATAGAATGGAAGTGAGCTCTTGGAATTGATTGCATGAACTTGATATTTTAAAAAGAATTAAAAGTTAAATATGGAAGAGTAAATTAAATTTAAAATAAAAGTAATAAGGGGAAAATTTTAGGTTGATTATAATGAGTAAAAATTAAAATGATAAAGTTTAAACTTTTATCCATAATTGCTTCTGCGAGAAGGCAGGTTTTTTCTTCATCTGAGTTAGCTTTTTTAAATTTAGTGAGTAGATCTAGGATTTTGGGATTTTTCTTGACTAAATTAGAAATTATTTGGAAGAGTTCTAATACTTGAGTTAAGTCTGAGGTATGAGAGAGATTACCCATGAGCAGAACCCACTGCAACCCTAGCGGAGAAATCTAGTACTATTCTAGATGAACACTTCATTGTAAGGTGGTACCATCTAGTGAGTTAAAATATAGGATATGCTACAATAGTATCCCCCCAGTGATGGAGAGAATCGAAAGAACGATATATGACATGCTCATGAGCAATCTCAAATACAATTATTTGAAATATGCTTGAAAATTACATTGAAAAGAAAATTATATATACATATGCTTGAAATTACGTTGTAAGAAAATATAATATGCATACAGATATTTGAGATTACATTACATAAATATACATAATATGAAAAGGTATGAAAATCATAAGATATGAAAAGTCAAACAAATTTCCCTAGAAAAAATATATATGTCCATCTGGTACTTGAATAGTTTATTTAATTTCAGTTATTAGTCTCTGAGGAAATCTTACCCGTCTACCTGATTTAGTAGTTTGCATGTTTGTTGTCACTGGATGGCGATGTGATGATTCTGCACTAATGATAGGATCAGGAATGGTATCGGGCAAATCCTTGAACACAAATGCTGGTTTAACTCTATCAAGTGACACACAACTTTTCTTTCCATTTATATTAATGGTTATGTGTTTGTCATTCCTTGATAGAACTTCGTGTGGCCCTGTGTAAGGCTGAGACAATGATGGGGAAACTTTGTCAACACGGAGGAACACATGAGAACAGTCATCCAATTTAGGGTGCACAAAAACTTTTGAAAATCCATGAGTGGATGTTGACAAGGGTTTTAAATGATTCATTTGGTTTTTCAACTGTTGCACAAATCCGTAGTCTAGTGGCATTGAAGATGTGTCAGTGCATATCTCGGCTGGTAATCTGAGGGAAACACCATACACTAATTCTGCACTTGAAGCATTGATGTCGGGTTTCACAGCTACTCGCAAGCCAAGAAGAACTGCAGGTAGGGTCTCAGTCCACTTGATATTCTCATGAGCCATTAAGGCGCTCTTTAGCACTCTATGTAAACGTTCCACTAAACCGTTTGCTTGTGGGTGGTATTATGTGGTCCTGATGCGGTTTGTGCCCAGGAATTTCGTTAATTCTTTGAAAAGAGCAGCTTCAAATTGTCGGCCTTGGTCAGTCGTTAGGTAAACTGGGCAACCAAATCTAGAGATCCAAGTGTCAAAAATGGCACGAGAAACTGTTTCTGCAGTAATGTTCTCTATGGCTACTGCTTCTGGCCACCTAGTGAATCGATCGACAATTGTTAAGCAAAAAGATTTTCCTTCTGATGATGGTAAAGGACCTATCAAATCCACATGAATGTGTGAAAATCTTGCATCAGGTAAGGCGAAAGTGCCCAGAGGTGTCTTCGTGTGTCTGTGCACTTTTGAACGTTGACAAGCAATACAATTCTGGACCCAATCTTTCACTGTTTTCCGCATGTTTGGCCAAACATATCTGGATGCGATGAGTTGGAAAGATGCTGCAACACCAGGGTGAGCTAAGTTGTGAAAATGCTCAAATATGGTCCTACGAAAATTATGTGGTACAAATGGTCTGGGAGAGCCAGTGGAAGTATCACAGATAAGTTCAGTGGCTGATACTGGAGATGGCACACGTTTAAAGACAAGGGAAGATTTCTCGTCATTTTGGAAACTTTGTAATTCGTTGTCTTCTAGTTGAGCCTTTGAAAGTGCCTCGAAATCTAAAAATGAATTGGATATTTGATTCACTTCAATTCTTGAAAGTGCATCAGCGACTGCGTTGCGGGTACCATTTATATGACGAACATCGGTACTGAATTGAGATATGAAATCTAGATGTCGCCATTGCCGTGGACTGCACTTGTCAGGATTTTGCATAAAGGCATACACGAGAGGCTTCTGGTCTGTGTAGATTATGAAGTCTCTTCCTTCGAGCATGTGACGAAAACGTTTGACCGAAATATATATTGCCAGGAGTTCTCTGTCATATGTGGACCATTTCTGCTGACTTTTCCAGAGTTTCACTGACAAAAAGGCAACAGGTTTCCAATTGTTTTGGCAAAGTTGCATAAGAGAACCACCTACGGCTTTGTCACTCGCATCAGTCCAAAGGCTTAATTTTGCACCTGGAATGGGATGTCGAAGAAGAGTTGCGTCAGCTAAAGCGTTTTTGGCATCATTAAATGCCTGCTCTGCCTCCTCAGTCCATTGAATTGAGTCACGCAAATTTTTACAGGAAACTTTTTTAGACTTTTAAAAATTTTTAATTCCTTCCAAAAATTTATTTAGTGGGGCTAATAAATGAGCAGCTTTGGGAACAAAGCGTCGATAAAAATTAAATAACCCGAGGAAACGTCTTAATTCCGTGAGTGTAGTAGGTTGAGGAAAATTTAAAATGCAATCGACGCGATCCGACAAGGGTTCTATTCCTGATTCAGATACTTTAAAGCCTAAGAATTTTATTGAAGTTACACCGAAAATGCATTTAGAGGGCTTTAAAGATAGTCCATATTGTTGTAAGCGTGTGAATAAAATTTGTAAATGTTGTAAATGTTCTTCGGGTGAAGAAGACGCGACCAGAATGTCATCTACAAAAGCGAACACAAATGGAAGATTTCGCAAGACTTCATCTATGAATCGTTGAAATGTAGCAGCGGCATTGCAAAGACCAAACTGCATCCGAGTGCTTTCAAATAACCCAAAAGGTGTGATGATTGCACTTTTATGTACATCATCTGGGTTAATTGGAATTTGATGATATGCCTTCACGAGATCAATGTGAGAATAAATTTTTGTACCGTGAAGATTAGAAGTAAAATCTAAAATATTGGGAACGCTATAATTATCTTTAATAGTTTGAGCATTGAGTGCACGGTAATCGCCGACTGGTCGCCACTCTGTGCTGTCTTTTTTAGGAACCATATGTAAAGGTGAGGCATAATTACTTTTGGAAGGTCGCATATGACCTAGAGTAATCATGTTCTCAAATTCCGCTTTTGCGATGCGGAGACGATCGGGAGCGAGGTGGCGAGCTTTAGCTGTTACAGGTCGACTATTTGTTTCGATGTAATGGACAACGGAATGTTTAATTTCTTGATCAGGCCGGGGAGGTTTTGTGATGTCAGGAAATTTTCTTAAAAGTTCATGATAAACACTATCACCTGACACAGTTTTAATTGAATGAATTCTACTATTGCCTAAAATACAATGACATTTAATATTTGTCTCCGAGTCTAACAATGCTTGCTTACTTATATCCGGTACTAAACGGAAGTTGTACAAGAAATCAGCACCGATAATTGGGGTTGAAACGTTACCAACTAAAAATGTCCATTGGAAAATTCTCCTTAAGCCTAAATCCAAAGAAAGTGTTTGAGTTGTGTATACGTGTATGGGTGATGTATTGGCGGCAGAAAGTGTCATTTGTGAATTATTTTGCCTTTGTGTTTTTGTTGCTGGAATTATGGACACATCAGATCCCGTGTCAATTAAAAATGTGACATTAGTACGTCTATCTCGAATAAAAAGGCGACGAGAATTTCTTGGCAAGGCAGTAGTCGCCATTATACCTAACCGGACTCGTTTTTTGAGAATTTACATGGAGGGTGACATTTTTGAGCTGCTGAGCCAAATTTGTAATGGTACCAGCACTGCTCGTATGTTTTTGATTTAGAGCGATTACGTTTATGAAATGGGAGATTACGATTACGACTGCGACTTCTGCTACGCGAAATTTCATCAATGCGCAAATTTAATTTTTTTATTTCTTCAAGTACATGGCTTTCAATGGAATTTTTGTCTGAGGAAACGGAACAGGCACTTACCGCAATTGGCGTCACCTCCATGACTCGATCGGCTACTTCGACAGCTTTCTCCAATGTCAGCGGGCTTATAGCTGCAAGAATGGATTGTACACGAGTGGGCAGATGCTGCTGAAAAAGTTCAAGCATGAGGTCATCCGGAACGCTATGAGATTCCGCGCGCCTCCTCATGACGCGCAATAGTTCGCTGGGACGTCTATCTCCGAGTTCTTCTCCGATGAGTAATTTCCTGATTTCTTGATGGGATGATTCACCGCTTCTTTTTATTAGCTCCATTCTTGCTTTTTCGTAAGGCTCCACAGGGTCGGGATTCATAATGACGTCACGAATGATCGTTGCGGCTTCCGGTGGTAAATGTGCGATGATGTAATTAAATTTTGTTTTGCTGTCTGTTATTGCTTTCGGACATCCAAGTTGGAATGTGCTATCGCACATTGTGAACCAGAGAGCAGGATCGTGAAAGTTATATGCCGGTATCTTGACGGCGCCTACGTCATTCATTTTGAAGCTTACACGTGGTTACCAGTTCTTACGCAATATTTAGCTATTTCGTGAAAATTTTAAAAATAAAGCATTATTTTAATGCCATAATATCTTATTCATGCAGGTCACCATTGAAGGATATGTTGCGTTAATGTTCAATCAGGATGCAATCAGATAAAACTTAACAACTTTAACTTTATTATAGACACATGTTCTAAATCATCTGCGAGTGTTGAGAGAGAGAGAGAGATTACGCTGATGACGCTGGATGTCACTGGGAAATGGAACACGAAGTGTTCCTCCATCCCATATCTAGTTTGTAGATGAGTCCTTGTGTGAATGGGCCTGCCTGAGTGAGTGTGTCCTTATTGGTGGATCAGAGGTGGCAAGGGGGCGTGGCTACGAGATCGAGGATTTTCTTCCATACGGTTTTGAGAGAGAGATTACCTTTTTGCCTTCGGTGATATATTTGGGCATATGGCTCGCGAAGCGAGCCTCCATCCCATATCCGATAATATGATGTGGAACGATTGTGGATATTTCATGCTAGTGAGTAGCAGCTAGCTGATTGGTCGAGCCAATCGTTGGGGAAATTGCCTTGGTCATGCGGAATTCTGTGATCATGGCAGTGTCGAGATGAAGCTCTCTGATTGGATCATGGCGGGATGTGATAGTGACTCTCATTGGCTGCTTAAATCTCTCAAAAAGAAATTTAAGATAGAGGGGGAGGGGCAAGCCCGGGTGTAGGGATTACGATAAAAATAAGTGAAAAAAATAAAAATATAAGAGATATATAAATAAAAATAGTAAAAAATTTTAGCAATAGGTGTGCAATAGAATTGCACGGGAATAATAAGTTATGGTGGATCGTAGGAATCGAGAAGTATTCTTCTCGGTCTTTTTGTGGTATCATTAGGATTATAATGAGTCATATTTAACATATTGACATTGTTTGTAGATTGTAAAGAGTTAAAGAAGTTTTTTGCAATATTTTGAATATAAGATTTAAAGCTTTTAATTTTAATGGCATTCCGAATGTCGTCGTTTCTCATAAATCTAGTAGCTTTTACGATCATTCGGATAGTTGAATTTTGAAGAGTATTTAAGATATTTATATTAGATTTAGCAGCGTATCCCCACACCGGACACCCGTAGGCTATTATTGGACGCATAACGGCTGTATAGAGAAGTACTTTATTGTTTCTAGTTAATTCAGAATTCCGGCCAATTAAGGGGAATAATTTAAACATTATTTTCCGGAATTTTTGTCGCGTGTGTTGTATGTGGTTTTTCCAAGTGAGGTTTTTATCAAAGGTAATTCCTTGGAGAGATTACCCATGAGCACAACGTATATATATACTGCAACCCTAGCGGAGAAAACTAGTACTATTCTAGATGAACACTTCATTGTAAGGTGCTACCATCTAGTGAGTTAAAATATAGGATATGCTACAATATTATCAATGCACCTTGAGTTAATATTCAAGGATCAACAGGTGTTTCTTTGGACATATTGGCAGGGCTATATACTTTTTTGCCTTTTCACAAAATGTTTGGCGGGGTATTAAACATCTATATATTGTTTGCCATTGGTCTCCACCTTTAATTCAATAGATGCTGCTGGAGAAGTGTATGTACTTCTCCAGCAGAGGTTTATTTGCCACAGTTTCACGTATCCAGGTATTTTACTAAAAATTTTATTTTATAGAAAACAAGACAAATATCCTTACTTATTATGACACTTCAGTACAAGAAATATTTTTGCATTAAACGTTTTTGCAAAACTTTAATAACATTTATTTTGAAATTAATACCTAAAAGTGTTATTTATATTTTACACCACACTCACTGCATAAAAGTTTATAGCACAATGTTTTTCTTTTTTTGTTCTAATTGTAGAAAAACTTTAAATATATTATACAAATGTAATATATAATAAGCTGTTTTATAACTTATATGTAATCTGTATAAAGTAATTCCCTGTTCATTAATATACATTATAAAATGTTAAACTATCTATATGTATATGTTTAGTGGGCATTTTGTACATGAATAATATTCATGGGTATTTTTCAATTTACATATTAACTACATGATTATAGTTTAATTTTTTTTAATTCTCCTTAGATTGATCTTAGAATAAATTATTAACAAATGAAATTTTAACAAGTCAACATATCTCAAGATCCTAATTTAACTTTTGCTTAGTGCTAACAAGAAAAGTGTTTCATCAGTTATACACAGAAATATCTAACAATTATACTGAACAATTTATTAATCTTACATTTTAATTTCAAACAAGAGAATGTTCTAGAATGCTTCTTGAAACAATATATTCATATTTCAAAAAGAAATCTATATATAATGGCTCATATATCATATATTAGAAATATTATTAATTGTACCTATATATTAGAAATTACGACCATGTTATGAAACATGTTTTTTCCCTTTTACTTTAATGTTACAATAAAAAAATGATTTTCCTACAACTACAACAAAAATTTGGGTACTTGCATACTATTGCAATAACGCCGATTTTCAAGATAATTTGCCATCCAACCCTGATTTCACATGTGTTGTAAGCCGCTCAGTTGGCAACCATGTGCTTTGTTTCATATAATGTCCCCAATGCAGTTGCGATAATACACAAGTACCAAAATTTGTACTCCACTGAAGAGTCAATTCTTACACATTAATCTTAAAAAATACTTAGCATGGCATTAGTAATTGCCTCTGTTTTTGCTCAGCTAATAGCCACCAGAACCCCCTTTTCTACTTTGGTGTTGACATTTTGACTGGTAGAATGAAACTTGCGTATTGAAAACATTTATTCACAATACTTGAAAAATATATTATATTTGCTGGACAAAGATAAAATTGAATTTTTTATTGGCTCAGGTTAATCATTTCACTTTTCTATATATGTGTACATAATATACATTGGTATTTACTGGATATCCAGATAATGGGTTTGTGACCGCTTTTCTGAGCTGCTGATAACAGACTTTGGCAATATCCAAAAGGATACACTCACTACAACATTGTATCAGAAAAGAACTTCACCTATTCTTTATTCTGTTTGGCCTCATGGTCCCTATAATCAATAAGTACCAAAGCATATATAAACTTAAATAACATACATAAATCTGGAAACAAATTTATGAGAAGTATGACCAGTGGTGCAACGTAGAATATTAGGGCCTCCCTGCAAAGTAAGGCTTTGGGCCCCACCTCCGCAATATAGGGGTGTACATTATGCCATTGAATAAGACACATATTAAAACTTTCATTCCAGTTTACATTTAAATATTTACTTCATAGTATCTAACCTAGGATTAATCCTACTGCAAATAAGTTCATTTTATCTAAATGATAATATTTGTGACAATTAATGCAATATTTTAGGTTTAGCCTTCAAAACTTAGAAATTATTTTTCTCCATTGAGTGTTGACATTTGTTTTCGAGTAAATAGAAATTCATAGATCTTGAGAGTGTGAAGTAAACTATATTAGAACACTTTAATTAGCTTTTTCTGACATAAGTAAGGTGTTTTTTTTAAATATATATATATATATATAGAAATATTGAATTACAGGTAGACCTGTATATCATGAACTACTATCTTACGTACTTTTACCTGGAACTAGTTTATAAAGTATATATTATTGAAAAAAAGATGATGAATTGCTGTACAGAATTTTCTACTTTAAGAACTTTTTTAGGATTTGGCGACTTTTTTTAGATAAAAAAAAAAGTCTGACTATATATTAAAATTTTTAAAAGTAGTAATTATAAAATATTGAAAATTAAAATGGCTTTTTATTTTTAAATATATATGTAATCAAAGTTTGTATAGAGTTAAAAATTTTGGAATTTGAACAAGGTTAAATAATTAAGAACCATTTTATGTATAATTAAGAAATATTTCGTAGTTTTTGAATTTTAGTTTTTAGTCTACATATATGTAATATTGATAATTATCATTTCTTTTTTTTCAAAAAGGATAAAAAAGAACATTTGATGATGACAATTATTCTCACTTTTTAGAAAGAAACTCATTTTTAGGGAAAAACTAATATAATACAACTAAAAATTTACCCGTATTGTCTTATTATGTATTGTAATGTGTACAAGCTGTCTTTTTTGTAGAATTTCATTTTGTATGAGTTATTTGTCAATATAGGAAATATTCTCATACGTTGACACAATTGAAATATTTTATTAATTTTTAAAAGCACAATAATATATTTCTACTCTATAAAAAGCTATTGCTATTAAAATGTGTGTTCATATTTGAATATATTTTTTATTAATTAAAAAATTCACACAAACATTTTCATAAACAAATATTTTTTCCTCATCACCAGAAATATTTGCTTGATACATGATTAAAAATGCTGCTAAACTTTGTAAGGAAACAGAAAACACAAAGCATCTAATAAAACAATTTATCCTCTAACCATTATTGCATTAAAATTTTGTTAAAGAAAATGTACGATTACTTTTCCCATTCATTTTATCATACATAAAAGTAAAATTTTTTTTTAAAAAATGGACATATTACTCCAAATGGTTTTTCTCAACCTTAAGATTATTGCGACTTTATATTTTGAACCACATTATTCATTTCTAACAACAATTAAATTTCTTTAATATTGCAAAATAATTTATTTGCTTAAATTTAAATTTCATTGTATGCATTCATTGTATGTCCATGAGTTTCTGACTTTTTACAAATGCTTGCACGGAGAAATGTTTGCAAAAACGTTGCTCGGAATACTTTTCAAGTAAACATAGATACTATTCTCAGATTTCTTCAGGAATTAATTCCCTATAACTGAGAAGTTCTTCCCTATAACTGAGAAATTTTTCCCTCTTTCCAAGTGCGAATTACTCTTTACCTCCCTAGCTCTAAAATAGATTTGTCCACTTTTCGCAGGATGCAGACACTATAGTGAACGTTTATGACCCCTTGCGCCGCAAAATTTTACACCGGGGCTTACATTGAAGTAAGCGTGAAGCATACATCGCAAGGAAAAGAATTACAATCCAAACATCCATTCGAATCCATCCCCTACGTCAGTGATCCGTAACCCACGGACCTGTACCAGTCCACGGATCAAATGGTGCCGGGCCACCTAAAGAACATTAAATTATTGTCATTTTATTTAAAGTGGTGCATTACTCTCGGATTTGCGCAACTTTCCACGGTAATCACTTTATATTCCACGTTGAATTACTTTTATTCATTTTTAGTGTAACTATATTTTATTCTGAAGGCATATTTAAATGTAACTAAATTTAAATTGAAAAAACCAAAACAATCTAAAATATAAACAATCAACGTGTCTCAACCTCGGCGGGCCGCGGAAAAATTTTCAAACTTGGACCTGTCCGCAGCGATTAAAAGGTTGCGGAGCACTGGCCTACGTCACCGGAGTCAGCGTCACTAACCAATTTACCGGATGGGCGGCATTTCATTCGTATTGGTGTTGCTCTAAATTCAATATCTGGGAGACCACGCACCTGCGAGCTCCACGACCTCACGAATTATCATGAGCGAATCAAGCGATTATATGGAACTTTCGCCGACAAAATTTGACCAAGTTTCCGTTTGCGAGAAACTTAGAGATACTGTCACAGGTATCTCAGCTCTTCACTCATAAATTCACGGGATGGACGGACGTTCTCCCAGCCCCGGAAATTCATTCATGGACATGTACATTTCCGGCAAACAGGCCATGATCAGGAGAAAGGAGGAGATGGTAAGTGAGCTTAAAACCCTCCCACCATGTACTATCTCTGACTGCCAGGATCATAAGATTCCCTCTACCTCGGTAGAAGAGGAAATTATTTTTGTTCCCTCCCCTCCAGTTAATGAAAATAAGATTGAAAATAAAATTAAAATCAATGGCAAATCTAAGAAAAAATTTAGCAAAAAACGTAAACAGAAAGGTAAGGATTCTACGGAAGAGTTTATCTTTCCCAAAAAGACGGCCAGACCGATCTCTCCTACCTCTACCCAGGACCCCATAGAAACTAACAATAGTTTCTCCGATCTTGAACAGGATGTCGAGCATCCTCCTTCGATTGAATCAGTAACTACCGAAGTAGTTACACCCAAGATTTCCCCCCACCCTATAATGCTTAAAATCAAAAAGAATTTTAGAGAGCAAATAAAATGCATCTCAGAAAAATTCCCTAATTTACGTAATAGAATTGTTAATGACGTAGTAAAAATGTTCTCCACCGACCATGAAGAATACAGAAAACTTAAACACTTTTTAGAGACGGATAAAGATTTCGAATTTTACATTCTCAAACGCCAAAAAGATAAACCAATTAAAGCCGTTATTAAAGGCCTCCCTAATTCTGCTTTAATTACTGATATCACTAATGACTTAAACTTAATCGGATTCAATATAGATAGCTGCACGCAACTAATCTCCAAAAGAACTAAAAAATCCCTCCCATATTTCCTAATTACTTTACCAAGAAACGATTTAAATAGTAAAATTTTTGACATCAAAAAGTTGGGTTATTTGCAGGTGAAAGTAGAAGGTTACCTCGTTAGAGGAATAACCCAATGCTTCAACTGCAATAATTTCTACCATACTGCCGCGAATTGTTTTATGAAGCCAAGATGCCTTAAATGCGGTAAAGACCATGCCACACGAAATTGTCACATCAAAGAACGACAAGAAAACCCATTTTGTATCAACTGCCAGGACTTTGGTCACTCGGCATGTTACACTAAATGTCCCAAATTCCCCCAACCCAAAAAAGGCACTGCCTTTTCCGACCCGATTAAAAGAAAAAAAATTTTCAAGCAAATGGACAAAAGAGGGAATTTCCTTGGCTAACGTTGTTAGCGGAGAAATCCCCAATCAGATCCCCTCCGAAACCGAAAACCTAACTGCAAATAAAAAGGAAGACTCTTCCAGCGGATTCCTTACCCAAGATAATAACAGTTCAGATTTTTCCCAAGTTTAGGAACTTTTTAATACTATCTCAAACCTCGTAAAGAAAAACCCCAAAATTCTCGACCTTCTCTCTAAATTTAAAACAGCAAATTCCGACGAAGAAAAAACCTGCCTTCTGGCAGAAGCTATAATGAACAATATTTAAATTTCCCTATTATTCTTAATTGTAACTTTTATTTTTCTCCCCTTAACTTTTTAAAATTCCATCAAAACAATCGAATTTCTCTTTTATTAAATTTAAAGTCACTTTCTATTCCAAAGTACATGATTTCAATCTTAAAAGCTCACTGCCATCCTCCAATCAACGATCGCTCCATAGCCAACGCCTCCTGCACTGCCATTGGACCTCCTCCTCAGAAGTCACGCCCCTCTCTTCAAGCCCAAGTTTCCAAAACCAAGAAAATCAGTCCCAGATA
Organism: Trichonephila clavipes; assembly: GCA_019973935.1. Classification (NCBI taxonomy): domain Eukaryota; kingdom Metazoa; phylum Arthropoda; class Arachnida; order Araneae; family Nephilidae; genus Trichonephila; species Trichonephila clavipes. The sequence continues at coordinate 17,114 of BMAU01001229.1, forward strand.
GAGGATAGAAGAATGCTGACGCATTCTAGATTCCTGGTTACAAAATCATCCGTCAATCATCCGTCTAAATTCAAGAGAATAGCGATACTTGGATGGGGGGAGAGAGGTATTAATGCAAAAAGAATACAAAATCAGCGCAGATAGTAGTACTGAGACTATGTTAGGGAGCTAAGAAATAAAATGTGACACATTTTTATTTATACAACTTAAAAGAAATTAGGTGCATGATGCTTTTCTAATTGCTTGGGACTTTTTGAATTGTATTATTATTTTGAAAAGGTTGTAGTAGCATAATTTCGAAAAAAGGTTCATTGTAGCCTTTCTTACGTCAGCGGTAGGCTCGTTATTACGGTCACGAACTTGTTTATCGTGGATTCGAGTCCAAGTGCCACCAAGCACAGAGAGGGTATTGATGTACGTATAATCTGTCGTGCTTTAACTTCTGGCGTGGTATAGTAGTTTAGAGGTGGGGGAGGGGGAGGAGATGCCAGCTCAAGTTAAAGCGCATCGTCTCATAGCATGCCTGAATTGAAAAATAACGAGGTGTTTCACCAGTAGCCCTCGTGTAGCAAAAAATGCGACTTTAATATAACTATCACTCCCCCTTATTCTTTGGAATGATTTTTTCATTAGCATACAAAATTGGCGAGAAAATTAAAAGTAAAAAAACTTTTTTAAATACAAGCTTTTATTTAAATGCTCTAAAAGGAATAAAATAAACTTTTCTTTTAAAACTTTTTTTGCTATCAACTTATAATGTCGTTATACAATTTATGATATAAAAGCTTGTCGCGAGATTTAAGTACTCATATTTACTTAGTCTGAAAATTTTAAAAATTAAAATCAATCAGATCAAGTTATTTAATTTGCTTGTTTATGTACACAGGCAAATCTCGCGACAAGCTTTTATATCATAAATTGTATAATGACATTGTATAAGTTGATAGCAAAAAAAGTTTTAAAAGAAGTTATTTTAATCCTCTTAGAACATTTAAATAAAAGCTTGTATTTAAAAAAGTTTTTTTAGTTTTAATTTATTTTTTACTTTTTAGTTATCGCTAGACAAAGGTTTCTCAGTCTGTTAATCTCATTCAGCGCATCATTGTTGAAAGTTCGTTTGCCGGTTAATTTTGAACATCCCAGCTAAGGGGTACTCAACTTTTTTTTCCGCCAGGCCACATACATATAATAGATGTCATTCGGGCCGCAATAAGAGGACAATGGGAAGGGGGGTAAAAACTGTTAGATCAAACAACATTGGACGAAGAAAAATTAATTAAAATATTAAAACTCATTCTCTTCTGTTTTTTGCTTTTACTATAACACTAAATTAAAAACGAAAAAACACATTTTTTTTTGTAAATCCGTAATTTTAAACCAATGTTTTCAATTTTTGTGCAAAATTTGGAAAATACTATTCTACAAATGAGAAAATATTTTCGTGTGACTATATTTAAAAATGACGAAGTTTTTAAATGTTTTATTCAAAATTTGAGTATTTTTTTTGAAAAATCGTAAAAAAAAAAAGTTTTAGGTTTTTTATTTTTTCAATGACTGATTCTAAAAGAGAAAAGCCTGAACTTTCTTAGTGAAGAATATCGATTCATTAAAACGAAAAAAAAATCACACGGAACGATTTAGAAATCATTTTTATGAAAACGCATCGATTTTGACTCATTTTAGAAAAAATTCTAAAAAATAGAGATATCACTATTTTTTTAAACAAATTATACCGTATCGTAGTGAAATAAATTATCTTTCCCATTAGGCTATTATTTTTTGTTTCAGTTTGAGAGAAAGAATAAGATGGTTTTTTAAGAAAGGTAGAAGAGAGAGAGAGAGAGAATCGGAACTTCTTTAAGCTCTATCCGATCAGCTGCCGGAAAGAATAAAAAGCTAACAGGAGTAAAAGATTTTCAATTAATATCTTTTTAACTAATTGTGATATCGGAATATAAATCATCAAAACATGCATTCTCATCTAAACTAAACATGTATACAAAATTTGAGCTCAATCGGTTGAAGACACAAGCTTCAAAATTGAGTTGCAAGATTCCACTCAAAAAAATTACTTTCATTAATATCTGCACTATTAAAACTCGAAGGTAAATAAACGTATGCAACGATATGACTAGGTGTATCTTCTCACGAACCGCACGATGCAGAAATTTGCGAAAGGTACCAAAACATCGAAAATGATCCGAGGAATCCGTTTTGACCACTTATATTCCAATAGTAGAATTAGTTAAAAAGATATTAATTAAAAACCTTGAAACGCATAATTATTGACAATTTTTTCCCCGCCAGGTGTCGAATGTTCCAATTTCCCGAAATTTTTTTTATCCCAGACGTTTTTAAGACACGATCTTATTTTTTTTTATCGCAGACGTTTTTAAGGCACGATATTATATTTTATGAGACTAAAACAAAACAAAAATTTACAGAATCGGAAAGATCATTTACTTCACCATGATACGGTATAATTTATTTTACAAAATAATGATATTTTCTTTTTTTAAAGATTTTCTTCTAAAACGAATCAAAATCGATACGTTTTTATGTAAATGATTTCTAAATCACTCCGATTGAATTTTCTTTCAAATTAATGAAGTGATATTCTACACTAAGAAAATTCATGCTTCTCTCTCTTTCAGAATCAGTCATTTAAAAAATAAAATGGCAATTGTTTTTTATGATTTTTTAAAAAAAAAATTCTCAAAATTTTATTTAAATACTTAATAATTTCTTTATTTATAAAAATTATCTCATGAAATTTTTTTCCGTGTTTAGAACGATATTATCCGTAATATACACAAAGTTTGAAAATATTGCTTAAAAGTTACAGTTTAAAAAAATTGTGTTTTTCGTCCCCCCTTTTTTTGCAAGAAATATTAAAGCATTATGTTTGTTACATTTTTATTTAAAAATTACCGTTGTTTGCAATCGATTTATGAAGTTTGAAGGCATTAACTTAAAAATGAAGCACCCCCCAAATTTAAATTTTAACAAATAATGCAATGCGAAATTGAATATCTCTTCCTCTTATTTTACAGGTCTTTTATTTATTTCCTTTTTTTCGTAGATTTTGTGGATTGGACGCTTAGAACGCTGAATTATTAACTTTTGTACCCAGGTTATAAACAACAACTTTGCTTAGTTTTTATGATTGTTTTAAAAAAATGCTCAAAATTTTATTCGCGCATTTAATAACTTCGCCAGCAATTTTGTAATTGGAAAGAAGATTTATTTCGTCACGATACAGTACGTTTTCCTTTTTTTTCAAAACAACGATACTTTCCATATGACTTTTTCTAAAATGAATCACTATCGATGCGTTTATATGAAATTTATTTTTTAAAAAGCTCATACTTTGCTTTTAACAGTTAGTGATTTAAAAACTAAAATGTGGAAAACTTTTTTTACGAATTTTTTTTGTGCAATAATTCATTACTTTTTGTGCCACTAGAGTGCTGCACCTGTCAAGCTGTTTAAGAATCGTTGAATGTTCACTTTCTCGAAAGCTCTGATAGAGACAGGGGAATAGGGAAATTCCATGACAATATGTTATGCATTTAAAAATGTTCGTACAACGCCGGGGGGAAGTAAACCTGTCTGACAAAGAAAAGAAGCGGAAAAATTTTGAAACAGGAAATTTTAAGTTATACAATAGGTAAAAGCCCGAGCAACATCGGCCTAAGTGGAGGAGAGGTGGGTGGAATTTCTTTTGAAAAAGATTATTAGAGAAGTGAAGAAAAGAAAAAAATCCATAAAAGTAGAGAAAGCTCGTGCAACACCGGGCCGTGCAGACTTTTAACTAAATGCTAACCTTTTTAACTATATGCGATATCGGAATAAAAATGGTTAAAACATGCATTGTCATCCAAACTAAACGTGTATACAAAATTTCAGCTCAATCAGTTGAAGACATCAGCTTCAAAATTGAGTTGCTTGATTCCACCCGAACATTTTAGGTTGCAAGTTAAATAAAAGCTTGTAAAAAGAATTACATTATTTAGGAGAGAATTTTAGGGTTGAAATAAATAAGAGTATTTAAACTTTATATCCATAATTGCTTCTGCTAGGAGGCAGGTTTGTCTTCATCAGAATTTGCATTTTTAAATTTAGAGACTTAGGATTTTTCTTTACTAGATTCGAAATGATATTAAAAAGTTCCAAAACTTGAATTAAGTCGGGGGTATTAGTTTCTTGGTAAGGAATCTACGGGGAAATCTTCCTTTTCATTTTTATTTTAAATAGGGGTCTGACTGGGGGATTCTCCACTAACAATGTTAGCGAAAGTAGTTCCCTCTTTAATCCATTTACTGGCGAAATTTTTCTTTTTCATAGGTCAGCAAAGGGGGCTCCTTTCTTTGGCTGGGGAAATTTGTTACATTTTGTATAACATGCCAAGTGACCGTAGTCCTGGCAGTTAACACAAAAGGTTTTTTTTTGTCTTTCTTTGATTTGACAGTTTTTCGTGGCGTGATCTTTTCCGCATTTTAAGCATCTTGGCTTCATATGGCAGTTCGCGGCTGTGTGAAAGAAGTTATTACAGTTTAAGCATTGAATTAGCAGAAGGAGCAGAAGGATTAGGGAGATCTCTTGAAACGGAAGGAGACGCCGAGCAGTTCAGACGTTCGAGTCTGAGCTCCCTATTTTATGATCACTACTTAATCAGAGAGAGCACGTAAAGTCCTTTGTAGCCCTTTTCAGGGCTTTTATATCAAGGGGGTTGCCTCTAACGATACGATAGTTTTGACGATCCGTTTTTAAGGGAAATGACTGACCATGCGAACGGGAATTCCTCCCGTGACCCTGATGCTGTCACACGCCCGGAGAAGATAGACTCTCTCCCGCCAAACGCGCATTGCGCACGCATACGAACTTTACAAAAACTAATCAGATATGCTGAAACACGCATCCGCTACCAGCAAGAACTGATAGACATCGAGACTTTCGACCAGAGAGATACCGATGCTGCGCAACTACAATCATATATCCATGCCAAAGGGGCAACGGAGCTTGACTACAACATGAAATTGGGTGAGTTGAAGCTTCTCTTTCCTTGCCCAGTCAAAAACTGCAATCATAACACCACAAACGGGCTTAATGCTACCCGTCTTAGGAAAAGAGCGGCAGAATCCTGCATTCGTCCCGCTACTTTTAACCCCAATACTAAGGAGACTAACTCCAACTCAAAAAAGCCTAAAACTAATGATAAAAATACCAGCAATAATACCACAGAGGTAATCAATCGAAAAGAGCTGCCCGAAAATACCATTCCGGTAAATAACTCCTTCTCGGTCCTCACAATCGACGACAACGATATGGAAGTCGCCGGCTCAGTAGAAAACACAGACATCGCCCAACCCAAAGTAAAGCCCATTATGCTTAAATTCAAAAAGAACTTTAATCTAATCCTGCAACACCTAAACCGCAAATACCCGGATTCAATAAACAAGCTTACCGGCGAATACATTAAAATTACCGCCGCTAATATTGATCAGCACGGTGAAATCACCAACGAACTAAAAGAGAAAGGAGAGGAGTTCTATGCAGTTCCCAACCCCCGATAGACCACTAAAAATGGTCCTGAAAGGCCTCCCCTCAAACACTGATATCGATGATATCAAGTACGACCTGGCAAATTAAGGTCTGCCCGTTATGAAAGTTGCGCAGCTGACGCAACGTAAATCAAAATTCCCCCTTCCCCTCTTCCTCGTCGAAGTTAGGAAAAACGTTCCGGACAGTCGGGACATACGCGATATTAGCACTTGCTGCTATATGTCCATTACTTGGGATTCGTTCCGCAGAAGACCAGGCCCATCGCAGTGCAACAACTGCAACTACTTCCATCATAGTTCGCTTAATTGCTCTATTAAAACCAGATGTCTGAAGTGTGGCCAGGAACATCGGACAAGCGACTGTCCGATCACAGAAAAAATTGAAAACCCTAAATGCATAAATTGCAACGCCACAGGTCATATGGCAAACTGGAGCCAATACCCAAAATTCCCCAAAACCAAGCCCAAAAACGGTGACGCTCAAAACGATAGAAATAAAAATAACATCAACGAAAATAGGCCCACCTTTAACTCAAATAAAACCACCCCAACCATCAGCTACGCAAATGCTGCCAAAAGTGAACAACAGATGGCAGCACGAAAACCTGTTTCTGAGCCGGCGACGAACTCTTCTGAGTCCAACACCGAGCCTAACATTCAAAACTCCGCCCCTTGCTCGGATATCTTCCTAGCAATCCGCGAGTTCCGAAACTTCTTCGGAAAACACCCCGAACTTATAACCATTGGGAAAGCCCTGAGAAACGCCTCTTCTGAGGAAGAAAAAATGGATATCTTTTACGAGGCAATGGCCTCAACCTCTAACAACCAATTATGAACTTAGGCCGCTTTGGACTCAGAATTGCCTCCTGGAACGCCAACGGCGTTTCATCTCGTAAACTAGAATTAATTAACTTTATAAATAAGCACTCCCTTGATTTAATCCTCATACAAGAAACACATCTGAGACCAGGTGTAAATTTTAAAATCCCTAATTTTACAACGTACAGAAACGACAGATCCCAACCACATACTCATGCATCCGGTGGTACTGCTATCCTAGTCAAATCCTCTCTCAAACACCATCTCATTCCAACACCACAGCTCGGAGTGGTGGAAGCAACCTCGGTTGTTCTTACACCCCCGAACGACGACCCACTACTTTTAGCCTCAATTTACATTCCACCAACCACCAACCCAGCCACAGCTATCAGCGACCTGGAAGTGATTTTTTCCCTAGGACACTCTTCCATCCTGTGCGGAGACTATAATGCCCACCATACAGACTGGGGCTGTATTTCTAATAATCAAAGAGGCCTTCTCTTAAGAAATTTCACAGACGACACGGACACTGATATACTAGCCCCGCCTACACCAACACGTTTTGGCTATAACTCCGCCTCCACAATAGACTTCGCTCTGACGAGACATTTCCACTGGAGAACCAGTATAAATTCCGTCTCAGAGCTCAGCTCCGATCATAACCCCATCATCCTAAACTTCAAAACTTCTATTAAATTTGATTTCCCAACCCGTACAGTCACTACGGATTGAAACCTTTTTAGACACACCCTCAAAACTAACACATCATTCCAACCAATCACAGCGCACTCGAGAGAGGAAATCGAGAAGCTTACCGCCGACATCACCTCCAACATATTACACGCATACGATCTCTCATCCAAACCTATCCAAAACAAAAACAAAACATATATCGACAGTGATCTTAAATCACTCTTCAAACAAAGAAATCGAGCCAGGAAAACCTGGCAATTCACGAGAGATCCCAACGACAAAACCATCCTAAACAGACTTCAAAATAAATACACAGGAAAGTAAACGCTCTAACACAAAAACAATGGGAGGATAAACTCACTTCTCTAGATCCCGAGGACGGTTCCCTTTGGAACATGGCCAAAGGATTTAGAAAGAAGAGATCCCCCTTTCCGGCCCTGACAGGCCCCACCGGAATTGCTTACACAGACACTCAAAAAGCCGAGACTCTAGCCAATGCGCTAGAAGATCAATTTCAACTCAACAATATTCAAAATCCTGATACAGACAATCAACACATGAGGCTTGTTGATAGGTTCTTTATCAACGACAATAACTTCGACGACATCCCCATTAGCACTAAACCCTCTGAACTTCTACAATACATTAAAAAATTAAAAATTAAAAAAGCCCCTGGCAGAGACAAAATAACTAACAAAATGGTTCTAAACTTTCCCATATCTGTCATCTTTCAACTCACTAACCTCATTAACAAGATCCTGCACTCTGGTCACTTCCCACAAGCATGGAAAACAGCCACAGTCATACCGATCCTCAAACCCGGTAAAGACCCCACGTTGGGGCGACATCCCATCGCCCTATATCACTCCTACCTGTCCTCAGCAAACTCGCTGAGAGAATAATCCTAAACAGGCTCAATGACCACCTACAGCAAAACGACATCCTCATCCCTCAACAGTACGGTTTCCGTGCCAATCTTTCCACATCACACCAACTTCTGCGTATGGTTGAATATGTCAAAACCGGATTTGCGGAAAACAAATCAACTGGGGCTGTTTTCCTCGATATACAGAAAGCTTTCGACAGAGTCTGGCACTATGGCCTACTCTATAAACTCATCCGTACTAACACCACCCCTACTTAATTAAAATTATCAAATCCTTCCTAGAAAATAGGAACTTCTCGGTCCTTGTCAACCATTCATACTCTCCTCTCAAAAACATTTCTGCCGGCGTGCCACAAGGCGCGTTACTCTCTCCAACTCTATTTAACATCTACGTCAATGATATCCCTAGAACAAGCTTCTCGACTATCTGCCTTTATGCGGACGACACAGCAATTCTGGTGCAAAACGCAAACCTACAAATACTAGCACATCAACTACACAAACACTTGGCGAGACTGGAACACTGGCTCTCCACCTGGAAAATCGCACTGAATGTCGAAAAAACGGAGGCAGTCTTCTTTTCTCGCAACATTAAGAAAAAACCACCTAACATATACATCCAAAACAAACACATCCCCTGGTCTCAAAGCACCAAATACCTGAGTGTTACCCTTGATAAAAGACTCACTTTCCGACAACACCTTATACAACTTAGAAAAAACTTCAGAATTTCCGTGGCTAAAATCTACCCCCTAATTTCCCGGAATTCCTTTTTATCTCTCAGAAACAAATTGCTTATTTATATGCAAATTTTAAGACCCACCCTGATTTACGCCTGCCCAATCTGGGGTCATGCAGCCCACTCAAATATAAATCAAATCGAAATCGCCCAAAACTTAATCCTACGAACCATCACCAAAGCAGACTGGTACATACGAAATGCGGACATCAGATCTGCTCTAAATATTAAAACTCTAAAAGAAGTAATCAAGAAAATAGGAACTAAAGTCTTCAACAATATAGACGCCCATGACAATAGAGCAATTCTCCGTATAGAAAAATACCCAATAAATCCCCTCTTTAATCGCCCAAGAAATATTCTTGCAAATTCATAACTTCAAAATTTTTTTCAATCTGCCCTACCATCCTCTTCCGGCAGACTCTCTCTCCTCCAATAGGAGCAGAGCGAGCTGACCAATCCCGACCGCTGCTCTCATAGCAGTTTTTCACCTCAAAGTCTCGTACATCCACCCCGCCCACCCCGAGTGGCTGCATCCCGATTGGCCGAGCCTAAATCACTCTAATGTTCCAAAACCACCGATTTTTCGCGAAGCTCCCAGACGGCCCTCGCAGGTGTTACGGCTCGCCGCATCGCCTGTGTCCGGCACATTCTCACTCAATCTCATAATAAATTTGCCATATCAATTTAAAAATTCTAATCTTCACTTATACACCCTATACCTCCCCCACCACAAGTAACTCTCCCCCACAAGTGTTTTCCACTTTCTAATGAAAAAAAAATTCAATACTTTAATGCAGTTCTGGGCTAAGGTAAAGCCGAAACAAAGCTCACCCACAGTTCCAAAAATAAGAGGTGAAGTTTCCCTGCGGGAAACAAGTACTCCGACAACATTTCCACGTATATTTAAGCATTGGGTTATTCCTCTTTTATAAGTTGAAGGATTACTGGAGAACCTGCTTCCCGCAGGGAAGTTCAATCTCCTTTTTTAAATGTATTTCAAGCTTAATGCGTTGTGAGTACGCTTGTCTGTCGCAAACGACAGATAGGATCCGCAAAAAAGTGGCCTGTGCTTTTCATCGAAGGTGAACAGCTCTGCAAGCAGAGAGGAAACACTGCTATTGGATGTTAAAGCGGAGTGAGAAACCTCTCTATTGGGTGGGCAAGGATCTGGTTAATTAAAAATGTAAGAGTGTAGATTTAAAAATATGAATAAAAAGTTTAAAATTTTTGTAGCGATTCATTCACCGAATGGTGAATGAACCGGAAATTAAATTAATCGTCTTCCTCATCTAAATAATCATTAAATAGTGCTTTAGTATTGCCTTTTTTTATCTTAGATTTACTTATATTTGCATTTGTTTTACTTTTATTATTAGCTGTGGGTGGGGGAGTGAGATCTGAAATATTTAAGTAACTTATATGCTGCACTAATTGGGAGAGGGCCTGTATTGTTTGTTGTAAGGTTTGAATAATGAGGTTAAAATATTCGTTCTTGCTGCAATTACTGGGAGGAGGAGTGGGAACTGGAATGGTGATTTCCTGTGCATTTGTTTTATTGGTAGCAGTAGTGGGTATGATGTGTGGTGCCATCTGTTGGGGGGTGTTTGCGTTGAAAGTTTTCTGTGATATCTGTGCGTATGTTGTGTTTGGCCTGACTAAACTATTAACAATGTTTGTGCATGGCTTTGTAACTGAGTGCTCTACAGTAACCCAGTTACTCAGAGTCACTGAATTGGTTCACACAGGCTTCCAAAACCATCAGGCCACGGGTATGCTATTTGTGGACATAGCCAAAGCCTTTGACAAAATTTGGCATGATGGCTTAGTATCCAAGATGATGAGACTTGGATTTTCGGACCAAATCCTAAAAATTATTCACTCATATCTAAACTCGAGAGAGTTTAGAGAGTTAGAGTCGAAAACTGCCTCTCCAGCCCTCGTCCAGTAAAAAGTGGAATTACTCAAGTAAGTTTGCTTGGACCAAGACTTTTTAACCTATATATTAACGACATTCCAAAGGCTGACAATGTCGTTTTAGCTATGTATGCGGAGAGAGATGACACTGCTATCATTAGTCAACACACTTATAATTTCAAAATTATTGAAAGATTACAAAATTCATCACAAGGCTTCAGCTCTGGCTCGTTGCTTGGAAAATCAAAGTTAATGCATCAAAAAGCGCAAGCCTTCTCTTTACGAAACAAAGGTGTATAGGAAACTTACCCAATATCTATATTTTTGACCAACCCGTCCCCTGGGTCACTGAATTTAAGTACCTAGGGTTCATTCTCGACGCAAAATTGAACTTTTCCCCCCACATCCGTGCTGCACTTCAAAAAGCGGCAGGAATGAGCCAAACGCTCAATTGCTTAATTTCTCGAAAGTGTAAGCTCCCAATCAGACACAAGGTTTTGCTCTATAAATTATTTCTCCGACCAATTTTGTTATATGCATCTCCCATCTGGGCTTCTGCTGCAGTAACTCACTTGAAAAAACTGCACGTTTTTCAAAATAAACACCTTCGAAAACTTACTAATGCTCCCTGGTTTGTCAGAAAGGAAATCTTGCACAAAGATCTCAAAATTGATCCAATTCTTGATTTCATTAAAAATCAGTCCAAAAGGTGTTTTGACAGATTACCTCAAATTCCTAACCAATCAATCCGAGTCATCCCTGCCTATGATTACTCGGTCCCAAGCTCGGCAAAAAGACCTAGAGCTGCTTTTCACCACACATATCAGCATTTTCCAGTCCTTAAAAGACTTCGGAGATCCTAAATATAGTCTTTCGTAACTCTTTTAATTTTTTTTCTGTCTAAAAAAACCCCTCTAATTTTAACTTTTGTCATTTTGTATATATATATATGTGCAAGATTTCATCTCCATTAAATTACTTCGACTTAAACCCACATTCTTTTGAATCGGTCTTGCGTGGGGTAGTTTAATTCCATGTCAATTACTCTCTTTTTCCACATCTTTTGTGGATCATCTTTTATTTTACTGATTTTCCAGCAGATGTCATCACATTATGGACACTTTCTGTGTCAACGACTTCTCTTTTCGATCGCTGTTCAGCGACACTCCCGTCATCACTACACGATTCAGCAGTGTTTGTCCTTTCCCTTTATTTAAACATCAAGTACCACGGCATTAATTGCTTTTATTTTCCATTTCATCTTTTTTATCTTCCAAATTCCGTGTCTACTTTCTGATTAAGGACGAATTAGTGAAGAGCACAGATTTCTACCACCTCCCTCCGGGATGGTGCCTCATTAAATATATTCCATACTTGCCGATTGAATTATTTCTCGCTCTCTCACTGGTAGTATATCCTCGGCTACTGGTGAGAAGCTTTCTTTTAGAATGGCTCTGAACTGTTGTTAATAATTTTGATAGTATCTTTTAAATTTTATGGAACTTTCAATTAATTCTTCTCTTTTTTTATTATTAATTATAATGAGAGGGTAATACTGTTTTTTGGTAAGGTACCTCGTATTTTTTTTGGGTATTAACAATGTTTGTGTAGTTTGTTTTAATATTAGTGCCTTTACAGGGCTTGGGGGTATAATGGACACTTAGAGTAATTGTCCATATTGCCCTATGTTTGACAGTTGATACAAAAGAGTGTGTCGACCCTTTTGATCTGGCATTCTCTGGTTTGGTGTTCTTTTCCACATTTTTTTAAGCATTTAGGTGCTAAATGACAGTGATCAGCAGTTTATGATTGTATTGAAAGCATTGGGTCGCCCCTCTGCTTTCAAAGCCCCCAACAGTTATAGAAAGGTAGCTTAAAGTTTTTAGGTCAAATATTTTGGCGTTGCTTAAATTCCTGGGTCGTGATATTGTAAAAACTGGGAGGAGTTGCTTGGATATATTTCCTTTTATTTGTGTGACGTTATTGACAGTGAAACCCAGATCAAGAAGGTCGGTGTGTATGTCAGTTGTTTTGGTGTCTCGTGGGAGTCCCTTGATGACGACTTTTATCGGTCGCTCGTCTTTTGGTGTGATCGTGTAAAATGGAAAGTGTAGGTATTGAAGTAATTTATTAAGTGAGTGATATTGTTCGAATGTGTCCGTGTATAGTTTAATGTATTTGCTAGTAATTTTGCTGCGAATAGCAGGCATTTTATGGTTCAAAGTTTTCATGTGTGATCTAAATTCATTCGTTATTTTCAACATGATGGTGGGGTGGTGGCAATTTAGTTGTGTCGGGACTTGTGTTTTTTGTAGGTGTTTTATTTAAGGGGTGCTTTGGTGATGATGTTCCTGTTACCGAATGTGTTCGCGTGTTTGGTTATCTAAAGCTTTAAATTCGTTTATGAGATTGACTTTAAAGTTAATTTCGGAATTTGAGTTTGATCTTGCGTTTTTTGAAAGTTTTCTTTGGGGGGGGGAGTGAAACCTGTATCATTATCTTTTCGTTTAATCGAGGTTGATTTGGGGAGAGGGGGAAATTCGAGTATATTTTCTTTTACTGGAGTGGGGTGGGGAATGCTATGGATAGTACAACCGGGGATGTCACATTGGAGGTGAGAGCTAAACTCACTTATCGCTTGCTGGTGTTGTTCACTGCAGGTTTCCAGTCGTTTCATCGTTTCCGCCAGGTAGGGGTCCTCGGTGTATCCTTTATCCAGAATCGATTGTATCAATTTCTTGATTGATTCCACTTCTGCGGCCAGGAGACTTATGTTGGTTGCCAGGAACTGAAGTTTGTCACTTGCTTTGTTGGTGAAGCATATTCCTGAGGAGTCAGTCGTCTTGAAGAGTGAGTCGAGGCAGGCAGTGACAGGTCCATGTAGCTTTCAGTTGCGAAGTTCAGGTTTGGGTTCGATCCCGTAGTAGTATTAATACGTTGTTGACTTCGGTTGACTTTGAACGGAGGTACCTAAACCCTCTATCTGGAACTCTGATGTTCATGGTTTTGGAAACTTGGGCTTGAGGAAGGGGGTGGGACTTCAGAAGAGGAGGTCCAATGGGAGTGCAGGATACATCGGCTATACGCTGTGACTACTTGCATTATTTATTTAATAATAATAGTTTTTTAAAAAAGTGGTGTTAATGCAATTACACCCCCATATGTAATTCTACTCAAAATGTAATTATCTTTCTCTTTTTTTTCACTGTATTTGCTGATTTTTTAAACAGTAGGTACACATAATGCCATTATTTTGTACAAATATATTCACGTTTTGATGCACACCCTGATACATTGCTTAAAAATGTGTTAAAGCATGATTTTTTAAGTTTGGAAGTCTTGTGAAATTGAAACAATATGGCGTCCCATTTAGAAAAAAAAATAACTGGAGGGACTTTTTGGGGAGAAAAATAAAAATATGAAAAATATAACATGAAGTAAAATCAAGCATCGAAAACATCGTTCCATAAGAAGAAACAAAAGAATTTTTTTAAAAAGTAAGAGAAACTTCTCAAGGACATCCTGCTAATTTAGTCTTTACTAGCAACTTTAGCTTCGATTAAAAAAGAATGAAAATTCTTCCGCCGTTAAACATTAGTTAAACATTTTGCTAAAGATATTCATTTATTTGTCTTCCTTTCGAAAGATTATTTCCTTTAAATATAAAAAAGGAACAAAACGATTTTGCTTTTTAGACGAAATTATTGCGAATGTTTAACTTACTGACCACAACTTGAGTCTAGCTAAAGAAAGAAAATGGTAATTTCTTTGATTGTTATTACGAAACTTTTCATGGAAAGCTTTAAAAAAGAAACCTTTTGTGACGAAAGTCATGCAGATTGTATACTTTCTGAATATAGCTGAAATCTAGATTTAAAAAAGAGGCGAACAGAATTTCTTCATTCGCCACGATTCAATATTTCCTTTTCCGTTCAAGTAGTAATTCGATATATGAAGGCTTTGAAAGACAATTTTGAAAAAACTTTTCAAAATATTGCTTAGCTACATAATGACAGCATGATTGAAATAGAAAATTTAGCGTATCACTTGGACAACTTAACAACGATCACTCCTTCCTTTACTGAAGTTAGAGACATTATCAAAACACTACCCAACAAAATATCAAATCTCCATTACCGCGCTTAAATATCTTCCTATTAATACAATTACTTATTTAACTAAAGCCTCAATAAGAAACCCTTTGCTTAATCATGCTGCAAAAGCAGTTCAGAATCAGAAATTTACCTAAGGCAACAAACTCACTCACGCCATGTTTCACTGTTAGAGTTTTCGAGTTTCGATTCACGTCATGGGGATATGGATCATGATAATCCTCCTTCCCCTATCTAACAAATAAATGCGCCTTCAAGTGGAAGACCTGACTGAGAGTCTTTTCCTGAGAAAACGTTGATATTGGGAGTTCTGATTGGATGACAAGGTGGCAGAAGGGTGACGTCAGAGTCATGGGCGGTTCTTCATGGGTTTGGGCGGCTAGAGTCCAAAAGAAAATTTCAGTAGGAACTAAGAAGTTATGAGTGATACTGAAAGTTGGAAAAACATTAGCGAGTGAGTAAGCTCTCTCTTGGCTGCCCTGATAAAGGGGGGGGATATTACAAATGAGATAACAAGAAGCTATCCTGGTGGGTGCAGCAGATAAAAATTTTAAGAAAAAAGGAGAAAATATTAAGGTAAAAATTTAG
>BMAU01001230.1:600000-768524 GCA_019973935.1 Trichonephila clavipes
TTTGCTAAAATTGTTGCTGCTTCTAAAAGTGGATTCTTCACTACTATCTATTAGCTGCCGATTTGTCAGGTTTGCGAACTCATGACAGGCATTGATTTGTCATGTGTCAATATCCTGAGACCCCTGAAAATGTGCCTTGTAGATAGGAGGCTTCATGTTAAATCTGTCTAGGCTGAAAGTCCTCACATTGCCGTAATGTGGAAGTTTGGAAAGTGGGTTGTAAGCTCAGGTGTCTGTCTTGTCACATGGCCAAGATTCAAAATTGCTATGTTCATTCTAATAGCTTAAATATGCGAAATTAATAAACAATGAATCGCAACTTTGCTGAGTCTTTTATCATGTCGAGTTTGCTGTGTCAGAGGGCATTTTTTTCCTTGTTTTCGATACAATTATACTTTTTCAAATATTTAATCTCATAGAAAGTAGTAAAATAGGATAAATTCACTAATTTAGTAACATTTTGAATTTTTTTTAATTACCTTTCAAATAATAGAAAAAGTAATTAATTTTCAAACGTCGTACATTGTTCCCTTGTGATCGCAAAGTATCATTGATATTAAATATAGAGAGATTATTTTTGCGAAGAAAACAAGCAAAGTTATACTAAAAGATATTTTAAACAATATAATATAAAAATGATAGAAAAGTGGTAGAACGATAAAGCATTTGAACAAACTGGAAGTATTCTGTTATTCATCACTTTGTTGCACTCTATTCTACTGTTTATATTTTTATTTTGATTAAAATAAATTAATACTTTCAAAAATAAATTAAGCTTCAGTCTGAAAGATAAAATGCAGATAAAATGAAAATAGAACATTGGATTTTTTTGTCTTTTCGAATTAAATTCCAGCTCCAGTATTTGCTGCAAATTTCTGAGCGTGAGAGTACTTTTGAGAATTGCTATATGTTTGAAAGTTGTACATGCTGTTATGTGCCGTGAAAGAAAAGTTTCTTTTCGTATTAAGGGAATGGAGCTCTAAGACATTTTAGGGAGAAATAAAGCAGCATATCATTTTATTTTCATCGTGTTTGATTAATAATCTTCTCTAATTGTATCAAAGGTTTATCCAATAGACGCAACAGAAAAGTATGACGTCATTTATAATGACGTTACCAAATGCGGATGTTAATAGAGTGTGAATTAAGGTTATTCGTATATCTGGAAAACAATTTGAAACCAAAAAATTAGACACCTTTTTTGAAGAAATGAAATTAAACTTGTTTAACGATTTTTTTTATATTTTAGTATTTAATTGAATTTAGAATAATTTTGCAAAAAATGTTTTTTTCACCAAAGGTTATTAAATTCTCATCAAAATTTTGATCTGAATAGTATTTATTACAGAAAAACCGAAAATTGTAATGATTACCATAATATTTACCTATTACAAACGAATAAAATGTTTAAAAGCGCATTATTCTCCTCTTACCTTTTCCTGCGAAATATTTCAGACTTGAATAATTTGCCCAGAAAACCGGTCTTTATCCCTACTTTCTGTCTGCCTTGCAGGGATTTCGCCAAACATGTGTTGCGTTAATGGGTTTGCGGTTCAGTGCGATAATTCTAAATTTTCTTTTGGAATTCATATGAATCTTTATCAACGTTTCATTGGAGTGATGGAATTACTTGATTTGTTGAAAAATATTTCCACTCCTTTTAATAAGGTATGCATGTTCTGTAAACTTTTCTATTCTTTTTGATATTTATATTCTAAGCAATAGAAACATAAACCGGGTACACACTTCTATAAATCAAAAGAAAAAAAATTGCTACTAGACTGGATAATACCGAGTTGTGTTTGTCTACAAGGTTTAATATTTATATAAAAATGGTATTTACTTAATATTTTTCTTTTTCCTGTCAGAAATATTATAAACATGATTCGTGCTCAATTTGCTGTTTCCTCGTTGTTACGTAAAATTTTTGGGGTGTAATAAGTAGTAGAATTGCCTTGTTTACTACAACATTTAAAGACAACAACCAAAAAATTAACAGGAATTTTTTTTTTCTTGCATTGACAGTGAGAAAACGCATGGAACTATATATTTTGGTGAATGAAATTATCACGTGCTTATTACTATATTCCGTGGTACTTTTCCGTGATTTTAACAATAATGAATTCTTAAAGTTTGTCAACGATATCATATTGCTTAATCTAAGCGTAAAATTTTACCAGCAATTGAACTTTGCTTTTCAAGACTTTTATTGAAAAACATGTATACTGCTAAATAATATGGTGATTATGGAATTTGTTTCCAATTCTTTGTAACACCTTACAGGTAATTTTTAAAAATCTTAAATATGAGTTATGAGACAATTCAATGAAAATATGAAAAAATTGTTTAAGATAAAGAACTAAAATAAGAATAGTTGTGCAAACTTTTGAGGTAATTTTTATATCTTTTTATTAACTTCCTTTAACGGGAATACTTTTTACTAAATTATTTTTGCGTTAAAACTTCAACATTTGAACTGCAGAAATTAGTTTCCTTCTAAATATTTTTTAAAATATAATTTACAGGGAAAAGTTGGAGTTCTCATTGTAAAAAACATGAAAATTACATAATAAAAACCTATTTCTAAAATACCTATTTGGCTTTAGCTCTCTTTTGATTGACATTTTTTAAAGTTCATGAAGTGTTCAATATTGTTTTAACTTATCATTATATTTGATTGTTTATTCTTTATTAACATTTCTTTTTCCAATTTTAACTAAGGATTTTTTTATGCAGTATTCTTTTCTAATCCAGATTTTCTTTCCTGGTCCTTGCATTATAAAACACTAATATACAGTTCTATCTGATTCTCCTATTTGTTAAATTATTTTCTGAACAGTACAACTTTTGTATGCTTTGTACCACCAACATTAAGTAAAAAATTGACTTTTTTGGTAAAAAAATTCATTTTGTAAAGTTGATATATAGAAAATATAATGATTATTATATCATTTTTTAGTTAAATAACCCATTGAAAAGAGAGATTAAGACTAAGTTTGATTATTCTAACTTTAATTGGTGTTTATATATTAGAAGAATAGAGAGAATCAAAATTTTTGAGCCTCATTTTCACCTTTTAAACATATTTTTAAAGTTGAAAGTTTTTGTAGAAAATCACATTTTTTAAAATAATTGACACTAAAATAAGATGCATAATTTCTTACTGTGTGAAGTGGTATTGAAATATTAATCAATATTACTATTTTATTAGCTCTTTTAAATATATTTTCCTCTCTTTTTTTTAATAGTCTCCTCTGAATTTAGTTGAATTTATCTATAATTTTTAGAGAATTGATGCACTATTTAACTCAAACGATACAAATGTAAAACTTTTCTGGAGGAAGAAAAATCCATTTTGAAATATTTAATTATTTATGTGGTTGAACAATAGAGTACAGAGAATTTCAATGTAAATTGAATCATGTGATTTGAAAAAATATAGTGAAGTTGAGGTTTATAAAGTTTTTAAATTATGTACACTTTATAAAATGTTGATATCATTGTTATAATTTTCATCATCTATTAGCTTTTAAAATATTTCTCTTAAGTAACGAAATACCTTCAAGAAGTTTATTAAATTAATTTTCATAACTTAAAAGGTTGCAGTATCATTTAGTGTAATATTCTATGATTATTTTTATTCCCATAACCAAATTAAAGACTGTTGTAAAAATGTTGGATAATTAGTACAATTTTATTTGTTATAAAATGTTTCTATGGGTATTTTTGAACTTGTATTAAAATTTTTTTAATTTTAAAGATTGAAAGCCAAGATAAGTTAAATTGAATTAATAAAAAAAATCTGTACAAAAAGTAAGACAATTTTCCTGTTTACTATTATTATTGATAACTTTTTACACAATTTCCTTCATCTTTGTATTGTTTTTCTTCATATAATTTTTAAAAAAATGTTTAAATATGTGATAACCACACACACACAGTAAGCTAGTAATATAAATTTTATTTGGTAAATTTTTCCCATATGATGAGTATTTTATTAATATTAATATTTTTATGATTTATGGTTTAAAGCAAGGGTGTCAAGCTTTCTTTAAGCTACTTTCTTACACAGAGACTGAGTAATTATGGTTTTGATATTTTGTTCCTAATCTTAAAAATGGAATACTTAATAAAAAAATATGTAATAATTTGAAAAATTATACTTTTTAAAGATAAAATGTTTCTTTAACACAAATTGTGTATTTGTGAATTACATTAACACTTTTGCATCAGGTTAATTTTCACAAGCTTCCTATCAATTGAGATATCTTAGTGATTTAACCCTCTAGCCAGAACATAATTTTTTTTGCCGTTCTTGGAAACATCCGTCTGACAGATAGGTACGCAAATTTTTTTGAGTTTTATTACCTTAAGGACTGTTTTGAGTGTCCTTATCGCCCATGAAATCGAATAGAATTTTTAATATTTAAGTCTTTATGAGGCACACTATATTAATATATTTTTAACCCAAGAATTTTGTGACTAGCATTTTCATAAAAACTGATTAGAAGTTATTTATATTCATGTAAAAACACTTAAAAATACCAAAAACAAAAAAAAAACTATAGGAATATAGATACTGACAGACGGTGATAGATAAGAAAAATTCCACATATTGTGATTTGAAAAAAAAATCGCCAAGTACCACTACATGATCCTCTTATTGAGTAGAGTCCAACAGAAGATGTCAAGGCAGCTGACCCCAAAAATCACACCACAACATTATCTACAGGCATCAAAACAAATCATCCCCATCTGAGGGACAGATGTTCCGGTCAGAGGGTTAAAGATACTTAACATGTGTATTTAGTGGAATTCCTTTAATGATTCTAACGATGATCACCATCATTCCACACTGCACTGTATCTTGATTCACTTTCAATTGTATCACCCTCTTCTGATTCAGAATTACTTTTACTGTCTGTTTCATTTAAAATATGTTTGTACCTTTTTTTGGAAGGGACAGTATCACTTTCCCCACGTTCGTCTTTATTACTTTTACTGTCACTTGGAATATCTGAGAAAATTTTTAATTCATCATAAATTTTGTTTTCAAATTCATCAATCAATATGGTAAAAAACAAAACATAAACTAAGCTTACTATTTACTAGTACGATGCTTCTCATTGTTCTGCAGATTCAAGAATAGCCTGTTAAATATACTATTATATAAAAATTTATCTGTTATTTAAGAAGTTGTCAATAAAGCATACATATGCTTCAAAACAAGAATTCTTCTTTCCCAGTGATAATGTATATATTAAAAAAAAAACAAGAATTTTTTTGTTTCCTGATGTAAATGTATTTTAATAATAAAACTAGTCAAATGATGAAATTATATATTTTTTAATCATTATTTGAGAATATTTTTCTTATAACATTAAAAAAATCATATGATAGTAAGGATGAATTTTTAATTCATTAAATTTTGAGAAATGGAATTAGAATGCCTTGTAAATATCTAATCAGAAAGAAAACTGTCATTTCTTTGGATTTTGATGCTATTTTATACTATATATAAAACTTCTGATTTGTGTACTATCATTTTTATAGTTTTGATTTAATTTCTAGTCACATTAGATAGTTTTTTTTGTATTTTCTGTTAAATTAATTTCCTCAATATTTAGTTTTTATTTGTAAATTATTTTTTAAATGAGAGTGAAATTATTCTTTTAAATGTTTTAAGTTTTGAGTGAATGTGATATTTATATATTAGTTTTAGTAGCAAAACAAAATTCATGATTATGTTTAAGTAATCAATTTTGGACAAGGGGAAAAAAGACGTGGAAAATTCCGATAATTTTAAAATTGGGCTCATTCTAGATCTAAAAAAGAGCAGGGCGTGAAAATAGTGTTTTTTCTTTCTTCACAAAAGAGTCACATTTTGTTCAAGAATAAAATAAATGAAAAAAAAGATAGCATTTTTTCTGTTGCTTAGTTTATTCTTAATGCCTTTTCTGGATAGTTGATAATGGTGCTCTTTGCTTGGTGATGTAGGTATTAACTACCAAGTAAAAGTTTAGTGATTGCTTTATTAAATTATGTTTTAAAAATTTCAAATTGTGATGGACTCTTTTTTTTTTCAAAAGTATCATGTACAATTTGTAGCTTTATAACTTTCCCGTAATGCCTTCAGTGTTTTGTGATATTTGAATATAAACAATTTTAAGACTTCCAAATGTAATACAGTACAGTCCCGATAATCCGAACAATATCGGACCGACCCCTGTTCGGATTACGTGATTGTTCGGATTAGCCGGAGTAACAGCGAAATCACTATTTGAACTGGGAGTACGGGTTATGTTGTACAATTTTTCATACTAAACATTAGTGGTTCTGTTCTGTAGTTTATTCCATTTTAAAATTTGTACCATAACTTGATGTACAATGCGTGAATATTAAATAAAGAACTGTTTTGAACTAAGGTTTATACTGTTTTATATTGAAATATTCACCGATTTTCGTCCTTAAAATTATAAAATTTTTTCCACGGAGCCGTTCGGATTAACCGGATGTTCGGATTAGCCGTGTTCGGATTAGCGGGACTGTACTGTATTCATACCAACAGTGTATACAAGAGTGGGATACAACATTCCTTCTCTTCATGCACAAAGAGATTTTTATTTTTAGTAAAAAATTTCATCTGAAAGTTTTTGTCTAAAAGTTTTTAAATATTGTAAATCTTTTCTGTAAGAATAGTCTGGATATGCCATACTAATATAGACTCCTCCTTAAGAACAAGTTAAATTCCAGAAGACTGTTAATAACAGTCATTAACCATTAATTTTTCCTTTATTTAATACCCCCAATGAATAACATAAGTATTATTATGAACTAATTGATTTTTAAAGTGGTTGAGTGGTCGTGTATTGCCCTTTCCCACCACAGGTCAGGAGTTCAAACCCTGGGATGGGCAAGGTCAACTCAGCCTTCAGTGGATTGGTAAATGAGTACCAAGCTTGCTTGGGAACTAAACACTGGGGGTTTCGCATCATACTGACCACCTGACTGGAACATCTGCTCTAATGCAACTCAGTGCCCAAACTCATGAAAACTGAGATGGGCACTGCAGGCCTTGATCCTCTACATTATTGTGCCACTGAGATTGGGTTTAATTGATTTTTAAAGCTGAAATAACTATTTTTAAATTGTCTTATAACATTAGCATACACAGACCCCTCTTATGAAGGGAGTTTCATTTTAAAAAACATATAAATATGAAAGCATCAAGGTGTAACCTGTATGGTAATAATTAAAAATCTGTTGATCTATAAGGCATTTGAACCCCCTGAAGCCACCCTTATGCATGCCATTAACCTATAAATTTTAATATGGTTGGGATAGCTTAGTGGCTATGGTCGCGAACTTGTGTTTAGGATTGTTAAATTGTTGATTCGAAACCTAGATGCCACTGAAGACCCTCCATATAGAGGACAGGGGCACATTAAATCTGTTGAGGCTCAAAGTCCTCCCATTGGTGTGAAAGTTAAGAGAGGAGGTATCAGCTCAGGTGTCGTCCTTATCACTGCACAATGTTTCAAAATTATGAGGTCCCCTTGCAAGCCTTCATTTTGCTTTAAAGTGTAACGTTTATTAGCACTCCGTCATAAACTTTAATATCATTCAAAGTTTGAAATGACACTTGGTGATAGCAATTTTCTTTGGTTCTGAATTAGAATGTTCCCATCCCTCAAGCAGAGAATCATGTATATTAGCATTAAGTAATATGAAAGCTGTATAAAACCAAAAGGAAAAGAAAGGTTTAGATAAAAATAATTGTTTTCAGGGCTAGGTTTTTATTTTGACTAAAATGTGATCAAGCTTATGTTTTCTGAACTTATTTTGGAATGCACCTATTTTGGAAATTCAAACTGTAAAGATGATTTATGGATGTAAAATTAAACAATATTTTAGCTGTTTACATAAGTCATAGATGTCAGTTGAAAATCTGCTTTTTGTTAATCTAATTTAAAAGTTTTAACCTTTTGATTCATAGAATAAAATTGAAAATAACTTTCTTACAATATATGTGTGTTTTAGTAACTAAATCCCCCTTACCCTACTTTAAAAATTTGAGACCTTTGTGTTCAATTATTGTACATTAACATTTTGATTATAAATTTTTCTTTGGTGCAGAGAAATTTTAATTGAATTTTTTAATACTCTTTATCTAAATATGCTCAATAGTGTTTGGTATCTGTTGCTTCAGCTTTTTCGTTTGTTTCTGCTTTTGATATAAGGTGTATTAATTTATTTGGATTGATTATTATGTATATTTTCATTCCTTTTTCTTTCAATTTAATGACTTGCAGTTTTCAATTTTATACAAAATAAATTTCCAGCTAAAATATTTTTATTAATAAATACAAAATCGTGGATCTGAAATTTCCTTATTAGTACTGCTGAACAACTATTAGATAGTAATTTAACAACTATAGTCTTTATTATGAAGCCCAATGGCTGAGTGGTAGTGTATTGCGTTTCCATGCCACAGGTCTGGGGCTCAAATCCCGGGTTGGGCAAGGTCGACTTAGCCTTTCATCCCTTCAGTTGGTTGATAAATGAGTACCGGGCTTGCTAGAAAACTAAGCGCCGAGGATTTCATGTCAGATTAACCTCCTGACTAGAACATCTGCTCATGCACCTCAGCCTGCAAGGTCACATATACTGAGATGGGCACAGCAGGCCTTGGCCCTCATGGGCTGTTGTGCCACTGAGTTTTTTTTAGTCTTTATCATATTTATATTAGGTTAATATGTGAAATACAATTATAAAAGTCAAGATTTATTATAATTACTCTTTTCCAATAATTTTTAATTTTTTGCAGTCGTGGATATTTCCCTTCAATAAACTAAAATTTCTGTATAATGCATGCAAACTTTTTATTGATTGAAAATTAAAATATTTCTTACAGAAGCTGTATGAAAATAACATTTTATTCATACAGTTTTTTTTTTGAAAAATGTTTGCATAGAAGAAAAAAAATTAATTTTCGTATGATTATTCCAATGAATTTTTTTAAAAAAATGTAATCAAAGAAAACTATTTACGGTGTGGAAGTTTAAGATTAAACTAATTTAATTCATTAAAATTCATTTGGAGAATTTAATTTAGAATTTTATCGTTGCGCGCGCTTCTTCTCTATTTGGTGCAAAACTTTATTGGTCGGAATTAAAAATTTGTTTTTGAGCGAATAAAACCAAACTCAATATAAAAAAAAAAAAAATTTGTTCTCTCGATTTAAATCCTATGCTGTGTGTTTAAAGTCATCGCGCATAGTAATTGGTCATTTTGTTTGTTTATAAACACGCATGTAAACCAATACGCAGTTCCTATGTTTTAATTCAAAACAACTGTTCTTGAATTAAGGGAAACTCAATTTTCATGTAGTCTGGCTTTCTTCAGTCAGTCCGATTCCAAAACAGTAAAAAAAAAAAAAAAGCGATGTCGCGGATTGGAGGAGCAGCGTGTATGTAGCTGTTGTTTTGATGAAAATGACAGCAGATACCACGTGATCTTCTTTGACCAATCAAATTGAAGCGTGTGCCAGCATCATCTGCGCAAATAGCTGCGCGCGAGACGAACTAAATCCAAAATGCCGTCTAGTTCAGAGGGAAAGTCCGTTTCGTCAACAACGCAAGCGGAGAAACCTATTCATTATACGTAAGTTTGTTGAATTTCTTCCAAGTAGTGAGGAAAACAAGGAGGAAAGACTAAGCAGCTTGTGCGTTCGAGTTCTTACGGTTGTTTTGTTTTTATTCGCAGGTATTTGAAAGAATTCCGCGTCGAACAGTGCCCGCTGTTCCTACAGCACAAATGCACACAACACAAACCCTTCACGTGTTTCTATTGGCATTTTATGAATCAACGTCGTCGAAGGCCTGTTCGAAGACGGGATGGAACCTTTAATTATAGTCCAGATGTTTATTGCTCGAAGTATGACGAGACCACTGGCATCTGCCCTGATGGAGACGAGTAAGTACGATCCTTGACAGCGCTTGACAACTCTCTGCGCGTGCAGCCATGTTTCTGTTCTCCGAGAGTGGAGGTTTTCTAACGATATGTCTTTTTTTCCCTTTGAAATCTTATCTGTTAACGGATTTTGTTTATCGGGAATAGAAATAATAATTATTTTTATGTATTTTGCTTTATCATTGTGATGGTGACGCCTGCATGGGGGGCCGTTAGAGGATGAATAATTTTCGACATGTGGATGAAATCTTTGCTTGTAAACAAAATACGCCATATTAGTGCGTCCCGCCATGTTGTGTTTTGCGCGCGCAGCAATGACGTTTTCATGTCAGAAAGGATGTATGATATATGACAGCTGTATGTTTACAATTTAAAGCAGTTGCCTGTATTTTTTTTCCGAGTTAAATTATACTCGATAATTAACCAATAAATTAACAATCTTAATGTTTTGTATTTATTGAACTTACTATTGGTATTAATGTCGGGAAAAATGTTTTGGAACTCAAGTTTTGTTTTCGGTTTTTGGCTATCCATTTCAAAATAAACCTCGATTTCGTTGTATCTGTAAATGATTTGAATAATTTTTTACTTAAATTGAAGCATGCAAGATTGATTCTTTTTTTAAAAAAATTATTTGATAAGTGCATTGTATCAAATCATTGATTTGGGACACAATCAAATTCATTGTATCATGAATATTCTATATTGATAAAAGACGATAATTGAATAGGAATTCTTGAATGTATTTCTCTTATGCTTTTTGTCCGTATTTTAACTATAGATAAATATCATCAATTTTATAATTGAAAAAAAAAAAAGATTTTTATGTTAATAGTTAAAATTCTGTTGAGTTGGGTCTTATATAATTTGGAATAAATATGTGGGAGAGAGGCACCTGATTTGGACCCTTTATAAAATAAATTGCTTACTAAAAGTTTTATTTCTGTGTATAATTTGATGAATAGAAACCCTTAATATCCCCTATTCATTCTATAGTAATTTTTTTAAAAACAAAATTATACTAAACAGTAAATTAATGTTTTTAGGCAGAGGACTGTTCTAATTTATGCATTTACTTATAATGCTGTATTTTTTATTTTCAAACATTTAATTTAAGGAGCTGTTTTTCCCCTTTAACATGTAATGGAAAAATATAACATTAGGGTATTGGTGACAAAATATGGAACTTATTTTATACTAGTAAAAATTTGATTAATTGATGCAAAAAAAGAAAAGTAAAATAATTTAGCTGTGTTCTGGAAAATAGTGGTCCCGATCCCAAAATGTGGATCAAATGGTATGGGCTGTCCAATTGATCCAACTTCCTTTTTTTTACTGTGGTGTATTTCTCTCAGGTTTGTGTGGCTTTTCATGGAAATCACTTAATACTCCATGTTAAATCACTTAATAGTTATTTTTTGGTGTAATTTATTCTGAAGGCATATTTTAATGCAACCAAGTTAAAATTATTAATTCAAAACAATCTTAAATCATTAATAACCAACATCCTCTTGCAGCTGCCCATGGTAAGATTAACAAACGTTGACTGCTCGGCAATAATAAATAGATTGGGGAGCACTGATCTAAGAGGCAAAATTAGAATATTAATCTTTGAATACTTATCCTATCTCAAAAAGAATCTTGTTTGCTTTCTTATTCTTTCAACGTTACATAAAGACAGCCATAATGAATAATTAAAAATATGTTTCCTTAGTTGTATACTTTAGTAAATTTTTCAGTAAAATTTTTTTATGAAGACTAAATTTCGGGTGTCAATTTTTGATTTGAAAATTTACTTTTTAAATCTTTTTAGCTCAATCTGGAGAAGTGGTGGCCACAATAAAAGTGAAAAAGTGTCAAAATTTCACAAAAAAAAATTATACATGTCATTATTTGATAAAATAAAAATATATGCATGTTACTTTCAACTTTTCCATTAAACATAAAAAATAAAAAGGTGAAAAAATGTTACTTATCTTATTATGGAATTTTTACACAAATAGCACTTATTTAACGCAAGTCCATGTTGGTAAAACCTAAAAATAATATAATTAATAAGACAAAAGTACAAAATTAGGTTTTATTGTTAAAAACTTTTTACAAATTAATTCAGTTAGTGTGGTATAAAATAAACAGTCGGTACTTTCTTAATGTGGTTTTTGAATTGTTTTCTTTTATAACCCAGTCATCAATTTTAGGATTAGCTCTTGAAGATGCTTACAAAATTACGTTATTTTAGGTACCGTATTTTCCTGTATATACACTGCTGGACAATTGCTAAGGACGGATCACAAATTGCTATGTAGCATAACATTAAGCGAGACATGAGGCCTAGTAGGATAAAATATAGTTGCCACACTGTTCAGACATTAGAATAAAGAATATTTATTGTTCTGGAAAGTACAAAAGCTGTGAAACATCAGAAAGAAAAAAAATGTTCATTTGATCTGCGTACGGAGAAATGGAACAATGCATCTAAAAGTCAGCAAGACCTTAAAGAAAGGTATCAGTACGGGATATGTCCACCGTGGAGTGTGATGCAACATTCCACACGTCGTACCATACTTTGCACAACATTATCCAGCAGCTGTTGAGGCAATTTATCCCATTCCTCTGTGAGTGCACGGATGAGGGTGTTCTTGTTTGTCGGAGGATAGTTTCGACCAGCAACTTGCCTCCCCAAAGCATCCCAAACATTTTCAATGGGGTTTAGATCTGGAGAACGCGCTGGCCATACGAGACGTTGAATACCCTCGCTGTCTAGACAATCCTGAACAGCGAGTGTTCGATGACATGTTGCGTTGTCGTCCATAAAAACAAATTTATCACCGACAGCACCACGGAAAAGACGAACACATGAGGAAGTAGAACTTCATCAATGTATCGTTGGCCCGTCATAGTCCCATTCGCAACCACATGTAGGCGCGTGCGGCCATTGATCATGATGCCAGCCCACACCATGATGCTGCATATCGGATATCGGTCATTTTCCTGGACGATAAGCAGTACCACTCTCGCGCCAGATCAGTTGGCGTCTACAATCCGATGACAGACTGAACCTACTCTCATCTGAGAATAGTACGCATGCCCAGTCCTGTTCAGTCCAATTGTGATGCTCACAACACCATTGCAAACGGGCAGTACGGTGCTGTCTGGTCAATGGGACACACACAACAGGTCTGCATGCTTATAATCCTCCTCCCCTCAAACGTCTGGCAACAGTTTTTTGGGAGATCTGCTTTCTTGAGTCAGCAAGAAACTGATTTGCCAGCTGCTGAGCTGTGGTGCGCCTGTTCCTTTTTGCTGATAGGACAATATATCTGTCTTCTGCAGGCGTCCTACTTCTAACTCGACCTCCCCGTGCCGTCTACTACACATTCCAGTAGTTTTAAATGACCTCCACAGCCGTGAAACAACGCTGTGAGCGATGTAGATCTCCCTGGCAACATCTGTTATTTTTCGCCCTTCTTCGATCTTTCCAATAATTCGGCCACGCATAAAATCATCTATGTGATGTCGGGAAGACATGCCAAAAATTTTAAGTTCGTCTATTAAATCTTTCCTGTAAAACTTTGACTTGAAACAACAACTGTCCACACGCGTCAAAACCTTTAAAGCTCTTATGAACGCTATCATGTGATGAACAGATGTGGAAAAAAATTTGCATACTCATACTTCTTATTAATATCCCGCACTTATTCTAATTTTCCACATTTTGCTTCCTTTCATTTTGTGGTTGCTATGGATGATAGTGTTATCCGTCCTTAGCAATTGTCCAGCAGTGTATAATCCATGGATTATGTGTTAAAAAAAGTTTCAAATTTCGTTGTGCATATTATATGCTGCCGTGGATTATTTGAGAAAAAAATTCTCCGTTAGAAAAGCTAACAGAGTTTTGAAAGAAATGCCATTTATGTTTTATGAAATAAATAATAGATGGCGCTTTCATGACTCGGATGATGTATTAGGGCCATAATTAGTTTTTGTCCAATTATGTTAAATAACGAATTTGGTTCTTCGGAAGGAAATGGCAGTTACAAGTCGCTGGCGTCATTTACAACTTCGTCTTGATTAGAGCTGTTACGTCCTTTGAAAGTTTTTATCATGATGAAGCGAAAGCATGTTAGCTATATTGCAAACTTCAAATTAAAAGCTGTAGAGAAGGCTGACGAAGTCGGAAATTGGGAAGCTGCAAGATTTTTCAACATTGACAAATCGAATATTCGTTTGTGGAGAAAGAACAAGACTAACTTCGAAAATTGCTGATGTAAAAGGGCCGATCGTCAAAAACCTCACTGGCCAGAATTAGTGGCAGAAATAAATAAATGGATTTTAAAAGAAAGGGATGATGGGAAAGCTGTCTCGACAGTTAACACAGAATGAAAACCCAAGCTATTGCACGCGAAATGAATATTGTTAACTTCTCTGGTAGGCCTACGTGGTGTTACCGGTTTACGAAGAGAAACAATTTAGTCGTTCGTAGTCGTTCAACGGTCGGACAGAAATTACCTGATGACTGGGGGAAAAAATCTGACAACTTTTTGACATTTTGCAAGCAGATTATTGTTGAAAATAATTTTACAGAGGATTTAATTTTTAATATGGATGAAGTTCCATTATCATTTGATATTCCACCTACCAGGACCGTCGATGGAGCAAGTAGTATTCCTATAAATACTACTGGAAATGAAAGAACGTCATTTACTGTAGTTTTATGTTGTGCTGCAAATGGTTTGAAATTGCCGCCAATGTTAATTTTAAAAGAAAAACGCTCCCAAAAGAAAACTTCCCTAAAGGTGTGGAAATTCGTACGAATGAAAATGGCTGGATGAATGAGCAAGTCATGTTGTCATGGCTGCAGACTATGTGGAAAAAAGGCAAAAATTCTTTTTTTCATCCTAAGGCATTTTTAATTATGGACTCCATGAAAGCGCATGTGAGTGCTAACGTAAAAAATGCTCTGAAGTCCGCATCTGCAAAAATTGCCATAATACCTGAAGGACTGACAAAAAAATTTCAGCCTTTAGACGTCAGTATTAATAGATTTTTCAAATCAAAAGTTAGAAAGTTATGGGAACAGTGGATGTCCGATGGAGAAAAAAAACTATACAAAAACGGGAAAATTGAAGCGGGCATTGTATGAAAATGTCTCCAACTGGGTCCCGAAAGCATGGAATGACGCCGCTGAAACTACAGTAAAGAATGCTTTTCGAAAATGTAATATTATTGTCAAAAATGACTTTTGACGATGAGTCTTTACTATCGAGTGACTCGGATGTGTTACACGAAGATTTGATAAATTTATTCATTTCTGAATCTGATGATCAGATTTTGAAGGCTTTTTTTAACTGTTAATAAATTTTTTCATCATTCAAGGTAATATTTTTATTTTGAAAGTGTATTTAGGTGTAAAAGGGGTGGATCTTAATTTTTTTGCTGTTAACTTGCTAAATTAAAAGATTTTTTCCACGTGCAATGTTTTGCTTAACAACTTAAAACAGATGGCAATAGCAAAGAATTTTTTTGTTTTATTCAGATTATCGTACAAAATATTATGATACATATTTAAATAGATGTTTCATATAAATTTTGTCCTCTGTACAATTTCTTACTTCTATTTTTAATTATATTTTTTATTTTATGTGTCTCCTTATCGGCAATTTATATTTTGTATTATTCGCCGTCAAAACTGCCGCAGATTATACGATGTTTTTTTTTTACTCGAAAAAATGGCTTAGCGGATAATACGCTGCTGCGTATTACATACAGGAAAATACGGTACTTTTCAGCTAGTTTCAAGTTATATTTATTTTATTAAATTCATAAGAGAACTAATTTATATTCATAAGCATATTTTGATCCAAACTTTGAGGTTTTTGTCCAAGACAACCATATTTCAATAAAATTAGGGGAAAAAAAAATGATTTTTTTAAAAAAAATTTTCTCTAAGTCTTTGCTTGCCATTATTACAACTTCACCGTGCTGCAGGTTGGCCACCCCCGATCTAGAGAATAAATAGTCAGATATTTGAAAGAATATAAATGCTGCACATTAGTACTTAAAATAGTTCATAGTTACCTTTGAAAAGTGTAAAATTTAATAAATAAAATGGAAATTTAAAAATATTTTAACATGAATAAATTTCAAAATTATTTTTACTGAATAAGATTGTTTAGGTTTTGATTTTTTTTCTTTGTGTTATTTATATTTATGAAGTTAAATTTATGTAATTGCATGAATAACATCTTTCATTTTGTTAAATTGTTGTATTGCATATTCGTGTTCAGTGTTTGTAAGTTGCGGATGCACATTGTTTAGCTTTAGATTCTTCAAATTAGTTTTTATTCCCGTGTAGCTTGTAAAAAAATTTAATATTATTCGGATGAAATATATGCAAAATTTAAGATAAGTTTTGTATTAATGATAAATATTTCATAGTTGTTTCAATTTAATTTTACATGAAATATGTAGTTATGTCTAGAACGCTTGTTGGTGCTAAACATTCAAAAAAATTTTTCATGGTAAATGACTTATATTATAGTATAGTAGGTATAGTAATTTTTTCCCTCAATGTTGCAATTTTAGGTGTTCATATTTGCACAGAACTGCTGGAGACACAGAAAGACGTTACCACCTTAGATATTACAAGACAGGGGTCTGTGTTTATGACACTGACAGTAGAGGTTATTGTGTTAAAAATGGCCCACATTGTGCTTTTGCTCATGGTATTCATGATTTGCGAAATCCAGTTTATGATCTTAGAGAATTGCAAGCTATGGAGACAAATGAAGAGGGTGCTAATGGTCTTGCAGGCCCCAATAACTTAGACAAAGAAAGAAATGCTTTAAATGAAGATCCAAAATGGCAAGGTTAGTAATCAAATGTTATACATCTTATGAATACTTAGACTAGCTTAAAATAGAAAGTTATGTATTTTTTAAATACAAAGTTCAAATGCAAGAAAGTTTATTATCAATGTGCAAGATACTGTATGTTATTCATGATACTATTATTTTTACTAAGTCATATTTTGATAATCTTTTGGTACTTGCTTGTTACTGTAACCATGTTGGAAAATTTTAGAGATTTTACATGGAAAGAAAATAAGATTAAAAAGAATTATAGTCATATATGGGTTATTCCATTAAAAGTGAAACCAAAGTATCAATTTTTAATAATAAACTAGCTGCAGGACCCAGCTTTGCACAGGCTTTCTCTACTTTTATAAATTTTCCCTTCTCCAAATCAGCACTTTTCAAAACTATATTTTTATAACTTTTTCAAAATTACTTTGTTCCCCCTTCCGCTTAGCCCAGCGTTGCTTGGGCTTTTACTGAGTGTAGAACTTAATTCCCTGTTTCGAAATTTTTTCGCTTTTCTTTGTTAGACAGGTTTATTTCCCCGCTGTCATTGCATGAATATTTTTAAATGCATAACATATTGTCATGGAAATTTTCCTTCCCCTCTCGCTATCAATTGTTCCTCGTAGGTGCGTGCAATTTCTATATTAACGTCATTACAAAATTCACGTGGTAATTTCCCACAATTAATTATTTTTGCCCTTTTAAAATTTTGGCTACCGCTGAAGATCGGCTGTGGAATCTGTCGAGAGTTTTAAACGTCCTAGCGGTGTGGTATGGTAGTTAAGAGAGATGGGTGCCAATCTTCGGTGGAACTCCAATCTTTGCGTTAGCGACATTGCTGTTAAGAACAAAGCCGGGTGGAAGGATGGGGTTGTGTGACTGTCATTGGAATTTCCCCGTATTATGCTCGCTCCTCGCCTGAGTTATTTATAGAATCATTTCATTCATTGCTGATAATTGTTTTGAAGTGCAGGCTTTTTACCCTTTTATTCAAATATATTTTTAATCTAACATTCAAAAACAATTCAATAAACAACGGGAGAATTTTTGTATAACAGTGGAATAAAAAACCTTACAAATTCTGTTTTCACTATACAACGAAACTTTGCATATAAATTAATTTATTTAAAAAAGGTTTGTTGATTATTAAATCATATTTTAGAAAATTACTTTGCATTTAAAAAAATTACTGTAATTATATAAATATTTATATTATACTTCATAAATATAATTATTAATAAATAATACTTTTTGTAAATTTTGTTATAATAAATATTAAATGATATTTTATACAAAAATTAGTTACAAAAAGTTTTATAAAATGACATACAATATGATATAAATAAGATATTATATAAATTATTATAATAATACATAAAATTTTTGTTAAAATAATGAATGTTAGTTTTGTATAACATACTTTTTTTTGTCAGATACGTGTTTAAATAATTTACTGAACACACAGTGGAATGGAAAACGTTAAAATTAAAATAAAATATCAAAATGTTTTTTTTCTTTTTGAATGTTTTTCAGTACATGTATGTATATATATCTAGGTTGTCCCCCCATACTGTTTTTTTATAATTTATAAATATTTATATGTTTAATCAAACATTCAAACGTTCAGAAAAAAGCAATAGTTTCAATAGCTATCTGTAAATTTTTCTTTTGTTTATTACTTATAGAAATTTGATTTTAATAAATATATATATGTTTTTTTAAAAGGATTATTTCTATCATTTCATTACTAAATTAAGTATTTGTTTATTTAAAAGTACATCGTTCATTATTTTGGATCAAAATACATTTTAGACACTTTTAAGCTAACTATATGTAGCGATTGATTCATGAAAATCTGAAATCTATTTATTTTAGGTTTTTAGTAACTATTATTAAAAAATGAACGTTTTTTATTTTATTCTTAGCATCTCAGAATCGTTTTCTTTTTATTGCTTCTCATTAATAATTTTTTAATTCTAATGCAATGTTTTTTTTATAAGTCGTACATCGAAATTTGAAGCTATATCTTATCTGTGAGAAGGAGGGGAAGATAGAACAATAATTTTACACTAAAAAAAAACAGTGTTCGGGCTGTAGAGAGGGGAAAGAAACCTGTCTTAAATCAAAAATAAGTAGAATGGAACAAATTTCGAAAAAGGTAAATTTTTTGACACAATTTTAGAAAACACTCACATTGTGCGCGTGCAAACACACACACAGAAATGCTGGTGTCATGAAGAAAAGAGAAAGCCCGAGCAACGCTAGGCTAAGCGGTGGAGTGGTGGGTGGAAGTCATTTTGAAAAAGAGTATTAGAAGTGCTGATTTTGTGAAGGAAAGGGAAAATTTATATATAAAAGTAGAGAAAGCCGTGCAACGCCTGGCCATGCAGCTAGTTAAAAAAATTTGTAAAAAAAGTTTTTGGTTTTTAAAAAAGTTTATTTTTTAAATCACTAACTCTAAAAGATCAAAGTATGAGTTTTTTTAAAAATCATTTTTATATAAATGCATCAATATTGATTTATTTTTGAAAAAATCTTAAAATATGTAAAGTATTTTTAAAAAAAAGCAAACTGTATCCTGATGAAATAAATGATCTTTCCAATTACAAATTTGCTGGCAGTTATTAAATACACGAATAAAATTTTGAGTATTTTTTTAAAAAAAATCAAAAATTGATGCTTCGAACCTGGGTACAAACGTTAGTAATCCAGTGCTCCAACTGACCGCTTCACGAAATCTTCGGGGGGAAAAAGAAATAAAAGACCTTTTTAAAGTAAAAGGACGAGTTACTCAATTTCACCAAATCTGGTGATTTTCAATATTTATAGGCACACATCTTCTTTTCTAGTGTAACCTTTCATCAAACGTGACGGGCAGAGAGAAAAAACTCATTTGGCACCAAACAGATTTTCGCCGCCAAACCCTTGGCTGTTGAAAAATGTGTTATTTGTTAAAGTATTAAGTTTTTTTTCGGGCTTCATTTTTAAGTTTATGCCTTCAAATTTCGTATATCAATTGCAAATAATATGTAACAAAATTAGTGCTTAAATATTTCTCGCAAAAAGGGGAAAAAATGAAGGGCGCAATTTTTTTTAAAAAAAACGGTAATTTTTAAGTATTTTTTTCAATCTTTGTACAGATTATGGATAATATCGTTCTGCACATGGAAAAAAGTTTTGTGAGGTTATTTTTATAAATAAAGAAGTTATTAAGTATTTAAATAAAATTTTGAGTATTTTTTGAAAAACCGTAAAAAAAAAAAAGTTTTTGACATTTTTTTTTTAAATGACTGATTTTAAAAGAGGAATGTGTGAACTTTTTTGTTGTAGAAAATCATTTCATTAACACGAAAGAAAATGCAAACAAACCCTTTAGAAAGAAATCCCTTAGAACTTAGAAATCCTTTTCATAAAAATGTATCAATTTTGACTCATTTTGGAAAAAATCATAAAAAAATAGAAAATATCAATATTTAGTAAATTAAATTATACCGTATCGTGGCGAAGTAAATGACCTTTCTGATTCTGTAATTATTTTGTCTGAAAAAAAATGTCTCATAAAAAAAATTAGATCATGTTTTAAAAATGGCAGGGATAAAAAAACGTCAAAAAATTGGAATGCCGCTGCTTGACGATAAAAAAATGCCCACAGGGGTAAAATATTTATGCATTTTAAGGTTTAAATATTTTTTTTAACTAATTGCATTATTGGAATATAAATGGTCAAAACTGCTTCCTCGGATCATTCCCCATCTTTTGGTACCTTCGGAGAATTTTTGTGTTGTGCGGTTCATGAGAAAATAGATAGATACACCTACCATAGATACGTTGGTTTACCTTCGAATTTTAATAGTGTAGATAAACCTAAAAGGGAGGAATTTTCTGTAAAGATGCTTTAAATATCTAAAATTTAGTTCTATTAGTATGTTAGGACCAATAATTTGAAAGACATGAGATTGAAAACATTCTATTTAAATTGTAGTAAAGTTTGACAAGGCATTATTTCAAAAATAATTTGTGCAAAAGCTGAATTTTAACTAGTTTCTTTTTATCTCTGAATATTCTATTCTTAAATTTGAGCATAAAGTTCCAAACTATGTCAGAGAATAAATAATTCTTAAATTTATTGTGTTATGTTCATAATGTAAAAACAAATAAGTTAATACAAATTAACTAGTTATATTTTCTGTCTCAATCATAAAAATCGTTTTAAAACCATAATATTAATTTTTAATGCATATTAAAATACTTTGAATGTTACAGACATAACATCCAGTTTCTTAAGAAAATATGTTTTATGGTATCCCAATAGGGAAACTATTGGGGTACCATAAAACATATTTTCTTATTGACAGGATGTAATTTTAGGGGTAACTTCTCAGGAATGGCTCCATGTCACTTGACCATGGTTCAAAATTACGTGGTCCGTCGCCAAAAGCCCTCGTGTAGCTGAACAGTGCAACGTTAATATTCAATCAATCAACTCAGGGATGGCAACAGAGTTACAAAAGACCCTTGCCTGTAAGCTGAACAAAGAAAATATCAGCAATAATCAAACAAACTTGTTGCTAAAAATGAAGCCCCCTCCTTCCCAAAAAAGGAAAAGTTCACAAGAATGCATAAAAGTGTATTATGCAATAATAAAATCACAACATTAGTAATAGAACAATGGACTTAACCACTTATGATAAAGAGACAGAAAGTATTGGGTGGGGTATAATTTAATAAAGTGGAAAGTTTCTTGTGGGAAAGAGGGCTGTTCAATAAGTAATAAGACTAAAATTATATTAAAAAAAATGAGTACCTTTAATTGTCATCATTTACATGGTATTTTTCAAAATAATTTTTGGGGCATGTAATGCATTTATCCTAACGTTCTGTTCACTTCTTAAAAACATGTAAAAGTCCGTTTCGTGAGAGCTTTATCAAAATCGCCTCGCCAGCCTTTACACATGCTTTGTTGCTTGCAAAACGTTTGCCTTGTAATGGTTTCTTAAGTTGAAAAAACCACCAGAAATCGCATGGAGTTTATCAGGACTGTATGGAGGGTGTGGTAAAATCTCTACGTTGTTGTGCTGCGAAACATCAAGTATGCAACGAGCAATATGTTGTTGGGCATTGTCATGGTGCAATGGGAAGCCATTTCGGAGCAATGGGCATTTCCTTTTAACGTGCTGTATCATTGTTCACAGGACATTCGCGAGTACGAGCCGTTTACGGTAGTACAGCGTTTGACAGCGTGTTATGCAATTTCTTCATTATTAAAAAAAATTATGGTCATAACTTTATTAGCCAATTTCATAGTTTTTGCTTTCTTGGGAGTAGGTGAAGATGGATGTTTCCGTTCACTGCTTTGTTGTTTTATGGTTGGATCCGTGATACAACCAAACATTGTCTGCTGTGATGAAGCATTTTAAGATATTTTCACCTTGTTTCAATCTTTAATCATATCAATCTTTAATAATCAAAGGTCTCCGGTGAAGATTTTTGCTTCCATTTCGACAACTGGCCTTGTCTCTTGGACACCCACAAACACGCTTCAGTTTGAGCACCTGATACTCAAGAACATGAGTCTGTACAGGCCATCTATCGGTAGCTTTTGTTAATACAGATAAACTTTTCTTATGCCACAGAAATTAACATAGCGATGAGTGGTTTCCCAGCAGTAAGTCTTATTACTTATTGAACAGCCTACGTAATATAAGCATATCTTTAAAAAATGTTGAAAACCCATGCTAGTTTAGGGATTGAATGACCGTATAATTTGTCACAAATTGAGTTTTTTATATTGTATAAGTCTTTGTGACACATACATAACTGAAGCAAATATGAAATTAATAATCAAATTTTTGAAGATGAGGGAAATATGTTTATGTGTGCCGAAAAAAGAAGGTACTTCAGATGTGGGTGGTGACCATGTTATGCAAATGTTGTAAAATTGAGTTTGAGTTAGGTTCCAAATTGGATGTATTGCACCCATAATAAATGTTTCATCTGTAACAAATTAGATATCCCATGAATTAATAATTTTTGTTTTTACAATTGCTGTTTTTGCTTACTAAAACTTTACAATGAATTACTCTGATCTCAAAAAATTATTTAATACCCCATTAAATTTACAGAAATATGTCAGTAGCTGTGATTATGTGCAATTTAGACTTTTGTGAATTATGTACGTAATATCCAGTTTTGATAATTTAAAAATTATTGAAATATTTTTCGAATTTCGGAACTAAATATTGTATTATACTAAACTCAACTCAGTGGCACAACAGCCAGTGAGGGCCAAGGCCTACTGTGCCATTCTTAGTTTTCATGACCTTGGGCCCTGGGGTGCATGAGTTGTTCCTGTCAGGTGGTCAATATGACGCACCCCCTCCCCCTGGTGTTTATTTCCCACGCAAGCTTAGTACTCATTTATTGACCCACTGAAGGGATGAAAGGCTGAGTTGACCTTGCCCAGCCCAGGATTTGGGGGTTGCGGTAGCCTAGTGGTCAAGGTATAGGATTGTGGCTGGCATGTCATGAGCTTGAGCCCAGCACCACTAAAGACCCGCAGTATAGGGGAGTGATGCACGTTAAATCTGTTGATAGCTCAGACGTCCTCTTGTTAGTGTGATAGGAGTGGAGGGTGCCGGCTCAGGTGTTGTCCTTATCACTTGAACATGGTTCAAAATTACGAGATTCGTTTCCAAAATCCCTCGTGTAGCTGAAAAGTGCTACGTTAATATTCACTCACTCACTTAGCCCAAGAATTGAGCCCCACACTTGTGACATGGGAGCCCAATATGCTGCCACTTGGCTTCTTGTATTATACTTCCTCTGAAATATTTAGAAATAAATTTGTCTATTTGAGTGTTTTTTTAAACATTATTTATGAATTTGTTATAGACCATTCAATGGTTAAGAACATTGTTTGTATACTTGCGATTAATTACTTTAAATTAAAAATTTAAGCAGGGTTTTATTCTTTTTTGAGGGGAAATTATAGCTTCAAAATTCATTTTAGCTTATTTAAATTGCGACTAAAAAGATTCTTTCATCTCCCTGCACATTCCATTAAAAATCCAAAGTGGTGGCTTAATAAGAGATCAACATTGTTCTTTTCCCTTTTAAAGTATTTAAATGTTAGATTTTTTTTCTTTAACAATTTATCACCTTTTGCCTGTTTAACTTAGAACACAAGTTTTCTCTTGAGTAATTGTTCTAGTAAATTAATGTTTTGAATCCTCATGATTTAATGTTAATTTTTTATATATCAGCAAGTACAGTCACAATGGTTGTTAGATAAAAGATAGAACTATTAATGCCCTTCCATTAATAGTGAAGATTTTGCATGAAAATAGGGTTAAATATTCATATATATATCTGGTAAAAAGGAAGAAAATTTTTCTTTTATGAAGGATAATAAAAGCATGACTTCAAAAAATATTGTTATAACCCTTGTTAGATTTTTAGTTTTGGTGAAAGGCAGCTGTTTCTGATTCCTATGTTGCATTACAGTTTTTAATGTTTCATTTCCAAAATATAATTTAATGGCATGCAAAATTTAAAATCTGCCAATCTTTTTTTTTATTGAAACAATTGAATCATTTTTTAAAAAGGAATCCATTTTAAGTGTAAATTTCATCTTCCTTTTTTTTAAAATTGAGATAATGCTAAAAAGGTGAAAGGAAAAAATCAAAACACCATTAGCTGATATAAAACTGAAAATTTTGCACTTGGTTGCCATAAAGCAGCCAGTGTTCCACAAACTTTTTATTGCCGTTGACCAGTCAATATTTGATAATTTTACCATGGCCTGCTGAGAGGAGAGGAGAGTTTCTTGTTGATTTTATATTGTTTTCATTTAATAATTTTAATTTAATTGTATTTAATCTTGCCTTCAGAACATAATACAGTTATACTAAAAAATGAAAATAAAATGATTTAAAATGGATTATAAAAAGATTTCCAGAAAAAGTTGCCTAAACCCCAGAGAAATACACCACAGTAAGTAAAATGAAAATAATTAAATGTTCCTTCCTCCCTTGTGAAGCCTGGTATTCATCCTCGGACTGGCACCAATCAACTGTCCAGAGGGTTGGGGACCTCTGCATTTACATCAGATTTTTAGTATTTTCTGCACTTTTAACTTCAATTTCTATTAACTTTATTGTCAATTTTATAATTCTGAAGTTACATTTGTAATTTTTTTTCTTTCCAGATACTAATTATGTTTTGGCAAATTATAAAACTGAGCAGTGCAAAAGACCTCCTAGATTATGTAGACAAGGTTATGCCTGTCCATCATTTCATAATAATAGGGATCGCAGAAGAAGCCCCAAAAAATGTAAATACAGGTAAGATAACTCTAATAAAATTTTCTTTTTTGGATCTCTTAAGTATTTTAAACTAATATTCATGCTTATTTGTGTGTTTTCTCTTGATTCAGTATTTTCTTGAGATTTCAGATGTGAATATATCATGAATTTATTAGATTAAAATAAATATTTTTATTGAAAGAAAAATTGCTTCATAGGATAGAAACCAGCTCCAAGTATAGGTAGCCTGGTTGATAATGACTATATTCAAGTCTAAATATGGATAGACAATAGTATATAAATATTTGAGAATTGTGTTGTAACATTTTATTTTTGAATTTTAATTTTATTTTATCTGTATTTTAATATGCTTATTGCTTTCTTTGTAAAAAGCATAAACTATTAGTAATGTAAGAAGTGCTTCTGAACAAGAAAAGGTAGTGAAATTTAGTAAATTTAGGTTAATGGGTGTCAAGTTTGAAGTGTTCTCATTTGGGGTTGATCAGTTTTCTAATTAGTAATATATATTTGAATTTTAAGTGAATTTATTAAAATTTTCTTTTTAAAAATTACATGAAATTTTTCAAGAATTGAAGTAAAAGATATTTTTTGAAACTTTTCACGAAATATTTTAAAATGTATGTAACTTTATTAAAAATTTTAAAAAACCCCATTTTTAAAGAAGAAAAAAATTTAGTGAATAAATGCAATATTTTGAAGGTATAATGTAGAGCAGAGCTTATTTTTTAAAGTACAGTTTATGTATAAAATAAAATTTTTTTACACGAATTGGAAGTTATAATTTGTTCAAATTTTGGTTTGATGCAAATATCGGTTAGCATGTTAAATATTTTTATTATAGGTCAACACCATGTCCTAATGTGAAACAAGCAGATGAATGGGGAGATCCAGCAAACTGTGAAAATGGAGATGGTTGTTCATATTGCCATACTCGAACAGAACAGCAATTTCACCCAGAAGTAAGCTTTT
This sequence comes from Trichonephila clavipes, assembly GCA_019973935.1. Classification (NCBI taxonomy): domain Eukaryota; kingdom Metazoa; phylum Arthropoda; class Arachnida; order Araneae; family Nephilidae; genus Trichonephila; species Trichonephila clavipes. The sequence goes on from BMAU01001230.1 coordinate 626,129, forward strand.
TTTAAAAAATCTATAGAACTTAATTAAACCTTGAACTATCTTTCAATGGGTAGATAACAAATATCCTGTGGTAAAATTGGTTTTATTAAATCAAAGAAAAAAATGTTTACTATATGTTTGGAACTAATTTGGGTTGAATCCTAATAAAACTCTCCTACTTATTATAAACAAATACCTCATGCTCATTTAAAGAGCAGTCATAAAGCATGCCATTTGATCTTATGGTATACAAGTCAAAATCTCTGTGCATGTGAGTAATATTTCTCTCATTTCAAATAGAAGATAAGATCTGCATTTATTTCAAGTCCAATGGATATATAGTACCATCTGTTGCCAAAAAAATTTAGAGTTTCAAACATTCCAAATTGCCTGCAAAACTGCAACAGATGCATGTGAAAGAAAAAACTCTTTCACACCAACACGACTGCCAAGAATTGTGTGCATTTCTTGGTGGCATGTATACATGACAGTCAGTGTGAAAGGGCTAAAAATGAATTTCTTTTTTAATTATCATGGTTGAAAATCATTAAACTGTCACCTGTTGCACTTGTATTGTTATTTAGTAGGACATTAGCTCATTTAGGGTCAAGCAATTTTTCCTGATAAGTCTAGCTCTACTTAAAAGTTCATATAAAATATGATGGAATTTGTAGCTTATAATCATTCCATGTTTCCAATTCAAATCAGAACAATGCGATCACAGGCCTCAGAATGGTGAAAACAAAATCTTGCATATGATACTGTGTTCTTTGAAGTGATCACATATATGTGATCATGGTCCTGAACAGGTTAATAAATTATCAGTAGGGCATTATAAAAATATTCTAAAGAAATTATCGCATGTGCTTCTGCATGATCTGAAGAAAGCCATTTTTTAAATTTAAACTGAATTATTTTGTAGTTATATGAATTGTTTAGTTGAAACAATATTTCTCTTATAGAATAAATAAATAAAATCTTGAGTTGTTTACCATTAAAACTATTTCTAATATTCTATTCTTTTTCTAGATATATAAATCTACTAAATGTAATGATATTCTACAAACTAATTATTGTCCTAGAGGGCCATTTTGTGCATTTGCTCACGTAGATAGTAAGTATCTTTATTATTAGCCTTTTTATGTTTTAAATTCTAATAAGTATTTAAATAACATTGTCATCCCTATATTATTTGTAGAAGAAATTTCTGCTGTACGTGACTTGGGTCCAGACCATTCTACAGATTTAGCTGCAATTTTGTCTAGTGCTTTGCCTAATGTGGCCAGCAACCAAAATCAAAACATTCCGGTAATTATTGGTTGTTTTAATCATGATTTAATATGTAAAAGTTTTAAAAGGAATAAATTTGTATTTGTGAACTAAGCATCAGTAAAAGAAAATAATTGGTAGTAATTTCCCCCCTTATGAAGTAATTTACTTTTTAAAATTATATATTTTTTTATTCTAAAGACTGCATTCAGAAGCTTAAGTATTAGGGGGACCAGAAAGTAATGTCGTTCTTCTACATTAAATTCAAACAGATAAATTTTTACCAAATTTTTATTTTTACTCAAGAATGCAATCACCTTCATCTTCAACAACCCTTTGCCATCTTGTGTGCCAATTTTTAATGCTGGATCAATAAAAATCTATTGTTTTTTGAGCAAAATATCAGGAGATGGTATTTTGGACATCATCCGAATTTTCAAATTTTTTGCGTCTTAGAAAATGCTGTAGAGAATGGAATAAATGGAAATCTAATGGAGAAATATTGAGTTAGTATAATAAGAATGTGAAACAATACCTCCCATTCCTTTTCATTAATTTTTTCTAGTGTTTGTCTTGTGCAGTGTGGCCTTGCATTATCCTCTTCCAGAATAATACCTTATCTGTTGACAATTGGAACTTTTCAATTAAGGATTGATTTACTTGATCAAATTGTTTGCAGTAAAAGTCTACATTCACAATTTGTCGAGGTTTCAGCACTTCACAATGAAGGATCCTCAAATACTCCACCAAACACACAAAAGCACTTTTTTGGGAGACAAGCCACTGCCTTTTGCATTTTGGATTATCATAGAGCAGTGCTCCACCACTTTTTAATCGCTGCTGACCGGTCAACGTTTCATAATTTTACCGCGGCCCGCCGAGGGTGGGGACATGTTGATTGTTTATATTTTAGATTACTTTGATTTAACAATTTTAATTAAGTTGCATGTAAATATGCCTTCAGAATAAAATAAAGTTACACACCACACCAAAAATGAATAAAAGTGATTTAACGTGGAATATAAAGTGATTTTCATGGAAAGTTGCACAAATCCGAGAGAAATACACCACTTTAAATAAAATGGCAATAGTTAAATGTTCTTTAGGTGGCCATGCACCATTTGATCCATGGACCGTTACCGGTCTGCGGACTGGGGTTGCGGATCACGTGTCATAGAGGACCCATTTTTCTTTAGTGAGCAAGCAATCAACAAACGCGCTTGCTGATTGGTACTAGAAATAAAGAATGCAATTATCCATTTTGTGTCTAATGCTTTTCGATACATAACTGTTTGCAACCATTGCATTACTATGGTTGTGAAACTAAAAAAAGCATACAGTGCTGGTTATATACCTCTTCTGGTATTTGTGTACTCTCTTGTACTATGTATCATAAATTGGAAAAAAAAAGATTATTAAGTTTTGATTATTTACGAGTAAACAAGTCACTTTAACCTTTAAAATATCTTTGGTATGACTTTGAAGTGTGCAATGGGCTGATAAATGACTAACAATATTGACAAGAAACTATATTACTTTCTGGTTCCCCTAATTTATGGAAAGGGAATTACAAATTTTTATTCAGAAAAGAGATAGTTTAAAAATCCATTCATAAGAAAGTGAATTTATGTATTTGACATTTTACATAAATTATGAGTTTAGTTTGATGTGCATTGTAAGTCTTGAATGTTGGTTCTTAATTTCTCTAAAATTTTCCTTTAGTTAAAAATAACATTGAAAATAAGATGCAGTATCCAGTGAATGCTAGTTCAGTGTAATTAGTTAAGCCTTACAATTTATTTTTTATTGATCCTTTGTGTGTAACGTAAATTGACATTATAATGCGTTGGGTGCCAAATTATAAGGGGGTGACCCCCCACACACACACTGTAATAAAGGGACATGTGGGGAAGGGGTTCTTAACTAAGTCCACTAGTTAATTAAAATACGTTTATTAGACAAAAATATTTACTTACATAACTAGAAAACTAACATTTAGCATAGAATTGAAAGGGATCAGAGCGCATGCTCGTACGTCCTTACAGTTCTGAAGCTTGGCCATCACTGAAGATTGTTCTACTCGCTAGAGGGTGTGAAAGTCTTTCTACTGTTAATATGGGAGGAGTCTAAACAATGGGGGGTTACAATATTCAATTTATTTTGAAATATCTTGATTTTGCTATATATGGGAACTTGGGAATGAAATAATGAATTTGATTTTGTTTTGAATAAATAATTCCAGCTTTAATATAACTCAAGGATACATATATTTTATGAAATATTACCTAATATTCAAGGACTAAACAATGTGAATTATTCCAGCTTAAAATGTACATTTAACTATGTTTATTTATAATCATGCATATAAATTTCCTTTTTAATTCTTTATATTATGTATTTATCTTTTATATGTATTATGTATATATATAATTTTCTTTTTGTTGTACAGTGTGCATCGTGTATTTTGATGTACTGTTGTTAAAAGAAAAATAAGTTATACCCCTTTTGATTTAACTTTTTCAGGTTTTGTCGTTGCTTGATAAAATTATTACTGTTGATGGCTCAAATAAAAGATGTTAATAGTTTAATCAACCATTAATTTCTACAAAATTTTCTTGTTATAGAAAAAATTGATTGTTTAGTACTATGTAATGCACTGGATAGCTAATGTTCCAAATCCGTTTGAACTTAATCATTAGTTCTAGAGATTCAGAGAGAACTTTTAGAGGGCAGAATTTGTTTTAAACAAGTGATTAATCTGGAAAAGATTTAATTTTCATATTTATATGTCTTAGCATATCAATAAAAAAATTATGTTTAGATTTCTTAATATATTCATGTCTTAATTTTATTTTAAAGGCTATTATACATCTTTATTAAAATAAAAGGTTATTTAGTATTAATGTTAGTACCAAACTGAAAGATTGCTTTTTTTTTAGTTCTTGGGACTTGATCATAAATGGAGTCATAGTTAAAAAATTAAATAGGTTAAAAAACAACTTAATAATGCTTGATTTGAATTCAGTATTGGTAGTCTAGTGGTCATGGTAACAGACTTGTGGCTGGCACAGCAGGAGTTCGAACCTAGTGCCGCTGAAGACCTGTTGTGCAGAGGGGGCCGATGCATGTTAAATATGTCAAGGCTCAAATGTCCTCCTATTGGTATGGTATTGGAAGTTAGGAGAGGGGAATGCCAGCTCAAGTGTCGTCCTCATCATTTGGCCATGGTTCAAAATTATGAAACCTGTTGTCAAAGCCCTCATGTTGCTGAATATTGCAATGTTAATAATAACTCACTCATTCATTGGATTCACATTCTTCTGGAACATATCTTGAACTTTAAAAATATATATGTAAGCAGTATTCACACACGCACGCACGCGATACAAGAAATCTATAAAAAATCTTAACTCATATTAGATTTAACTTTTTCTCAAGTGTATTATTCATTTTTTAAGAATGTTGTTTTTTTTAAAAATTGGAATATAGTTTTTGATTAGTTTCAACATTTGAAAAGTTTTGAGTAGAGAATATTTTGAGATATTCATGTAACTTAGGAATTTTTTTTTAAATCGCTTAAAATTTGAACTTTTTTACAAGTTTGAATGAAATTTAAAAAGTTAAGCGTATTTCTGGATGAGAAATCAATATGTGTAAAAACATTTTTAGTGAGGAACTTATTTTTATTCACACCCTTGTTCAGTTCCTTTTGAATCATTAAAAATATTATTAATATTGGCGAGTTGCAATAAGAATCACAGAAATTATTAAGAAAGTCTTTTTTTATTGTATATATTTATAGGCTTTGTACTGTATTGCATTACAGTAAATCATCATTAATCTGAACCTCATTAAACCAGGTGATGCCACAGCTTGTGTTTTTAGTAACAGCCAGAGATGGGCATAATATACACTTACAATTACAGAAATATTTACTGTTATACATTCAATTTCAAATAGTAAAATGTGAGTAAATATGTAAATCACATCTTTTAAGCTGCTGTGAATATTTAGAGCTTTGAGTATAAATTGTTTGTTTTTTTCGATGATGATGATGAATGGACATTGTGTCTATGCAATGTGTCTATCCAATGTGTTTCCTGTTAACAATTGTAATGCCCTGGCATAAATTGTAAAGTTGCATTTGGTGTAGAAAGTGTGGGTAAAGGTGCCACTTTCAGTTGCAATTAAATTTGAGGGAGAAGTATTGGAATCATTAGTCACTGGCTAACCCAGATAGTTATTAAATTCACAGTTAAAAAATGCAAAACTATTCTTTTAAGTAGTTTTTGACATAATACATGTAATCATTTAACATGTAATTTTGACATAATACATGACATAATATCATGTAAGTTATGCATCAATTTCAACTATCTGTTTATTATTTTGTTGTTTCTTACTTCAAAATAACTATAGGAAATGTTTAGTTATGTACCTTCACTTATTTTGTACATTTTTATTTAATCCAGATTTCCATTGTTTGAATGACATTGTATATGCTTCATAAATTGGATAAGTGAGATTCTACAGTAAATGATATTTTAGTATATTTGTATTTATTAAAAATTCTTTGAATCAGAGTTATATTTGTATTTTACAGGAAAATCAACAAGAAGATACAGTAGATGAAAAATTAGATCAAGTATCTGAAGAAATAGAACAACAAAATGTTAATCGAAACACAAACTCTCTGCCAGAGGTTCAGGTAAAATTATTTTAGTGTTCGTTAATATAACTTTTATGACTTAAACATTTTAGTGACATTAATCTTTGTTGCATTTATCCATGACATTTTTAAGGTTTGAAATATTTAAAAATAAGTTAAGTAATAAAATTTTTAGCAAAGTTTTTATTTTTTAAACAGATGTCTGATATGTACTTTTCATTTATATTGTGTATAATGGTCCCTGATTTTTAAAAAATATTAGCTGACTGTTTTATTTTTCAGTAATTCAATTCAAACTTAAAATATAGCAGATGAAAGCTTATTTCCAAAAGCAGTGAAAAGGAATATTAAATTATAAACTATATTCACATTTTTAGATTGATGTTTGGAGTCTATAATTTTCAGCTATTCATGGCATTCTGAAAATATAGATCTACTCTTGTATAAATAAAATTTTTATGGTAGTTATATATATTTTGGAGAATTCTTTGATATGAGCACTTTGAGGCAGGATTTAGTATTACTCTAAAACTCGTATCAGAAAATTAGACCTATGCTCGCATTAATAAGTGAAAGAAAGTATTTTTTTCTCTTATAATCTATAATTAAAAAATGTGGTTTTTTTAATGCTACACTTTATATTATTCCATTTTAATTTATTTGTTCTTATTCCTTTATATCAATTTTTATTTATCTTTATAAAATGTGTATGGTTTCGTAGAGATATATTTTTAAATTTTTAGCCAAATGCTGTTGACCATTATCAATCATCTAATCATCCTTTACCAACTCCTATAAGTCGACCAAGATCATATAGCTCTTCAACTAATCATTCTGGAGAATCTATGCCGCACTATCCTAAAGCTCCTGGTTCTGAAAGAGAGGATAGAGAGGTTAGCATTTATTATTATTTTTGCTTTTATCATGACTATACTCCCTAAATAAACTGCGCTTTTTCTAAAAAGGTTTATAAGAGGTAATTTTTCTGCTTGATTCTATACTGTATGTGATATTCTATTTACAAGGGGAGGGCACGACTAAGGAAATCCATTTGGTGTCGAGACTTGGTAGTACTCCTGTAGGGTGTTCAACCCTCAATGTAATTCCGTCTAATGGCCAGTCAATTCGGAGAAAGTAGCCTTCTAAATTCATGCGTAACTTTTATACAATTAAGTTTTAATTTCCTCCAATGAGTCCGTAGCCTGGTTGGCAGATTGTCTGCTTACTATACCGGAGGTTAATCGATTCATGAGATGAACTTTTTTTTTCAGTTCATTTAATTATTTTTTAAAATTAAATAAATTTACTTATGAAAGGTTTAGTAAATATTAAATGATATTTTATGTAATTATTTTTTATTTTATATAGTAAAAAAATAAATAAATTATTATTTAAACTAGCTGTGTGGCCCGGCATTGCACAGGCTTTCTCTACTTTTATAAGAAAAAGCTTCAGCAAGGTATACTTTTTCGAAATTTCTTTGTGTTAAATGGGCTATTGCAGTTTTAAGAAATAGTGCATATTTTTCAGAATCAAAAAATGCTAACTCATATGTGCATCGATAAAATAAACGTTTAACATAACAAATAAAATTGATAAAAGTATCAATTTATTGTATTATTTTTAACATTTAAAGCTACCATTTTTTGTAAAAAAAAGTTAATCTGTGGAACCATTAGCCTGTGAATTAAATATTATATTTAAAACACAGTTTCCAGAGTGAGGGGCGAGGACCCTGTTCCATAGGTCACTCCACAGTATGCAAAATAAATGTTTTCATAAAAAAATTGTTTTAATAGTTGATTATGTAAACACTTATATTGCCATACCAACATAGTAATAACATTACAACAAACACATGTCAACAATCAAACTTAATCATGAAAGCCAAAATCACAAACGCGAATTAATGTTGAAAGCCAATATCAAACGAGAAGTAACTGGTGCAGTGATGAAACCAAAAACATTAAAACAAACATCTAAATAAATAAACATTCAAATAAAACCATCAATAATTAACAATTAACAATCAAATGTGAATGAAATTGAAAAGCAATGAAACAAAAATAACATTAAAACAAACACGCGTCAACATTAATATTGAAAACCAATATCATACACAATTTAACTACTACAGCAATGAAACCAAAAAAAAAAATCTAAGCATGCAATGATTAACAATTGAATATAAAATCTAGTTGTTCGAAAAAAACAATTTCTAAAAAACGTTGTATTCGAAAAGAAATCCTAATTTGATTTCAGCAAAGAGCTTCTTGATAAACAATGTTAACCATCTTACCATTAGCAGTAAAGATATACAAAATTTCTGCACTGCTGACTCGTGAACAACCCACCTAAAGCTTACCATGGGGAAAACTGAAATAAAAAAAGGTTAATAATTTAAAGCTGTATTATTCTGTCTAAAGCTTTCGAACTGACGAAATTAAAATGTAGTTGGAAAAAAACGATTTCTAAAAGACTCTGTATTGGGAAAGAAATCCTATTTCGATTTCAGCAAAGAGCTTCTTGATAAACAATGTTAACCATCTTATCATTAGCTGTAAAGATGTACAAAATTTCTGCACTGCTGATTCGTGGACAACACACCTAAAGCAGACCATGGGGAAAAAAGCTGAAATAAAAAAGGTAAGTAATTTAAAGCGGAACTTGTAGAAATTTAGGTTCTTCAGCAGGGCAAGGAAATATACTACCAATTCTGTGGTAAACTTGGCCTTGAACTTTAAATGTAGGCATAAATCTAGTCTCAATTACTTGCTTGGAAGAGCCAAATGAAGTCATTTGAAAGCAACTGTTGTACCGCCTTATATTCTTCTGAAACATCTTTGCACATAGTCAGATAACAACAAAGTATGTAGTGGCTCAGGTAGATCCCTTAATACAGGCAAATGCACCTTCCCACCACTACAACATAAACCAGGAGTTTCACCTTTAAACTTCATTGCACTGTAAAATTGGCAAGTAATTGACATAGGTCCAAGAGTACATGACACATCTGACTTGTAATCTATTGATGGATTGTAGGAATAGGCAGCATTTTCTTTATCTTTCCAAATAGTCACTTTTGAAGAGTGTGTGACATTTTTCTGACATTCAAGTCTCTCTTCTCGATCTTCAGCATTTTCAGAGATCCTTCCTTGCATTATTTGTAAACAATTGGACTTTCTTCTTGTTTTTTGTTCTTGCACAGTTTTCAAGGCCCTAAAACATGCCATTCTCAGTCTGTTTGATTCTCTCCTTGACTCTTGTTTTAGTGGAGGTTCATTTTCCCATTTTCTTATATTTTCTTCGATTTTATGTGTACAATACCGTACACTTTTCCTTTTGGGTGGTATTTTAGGATGGATCTGCTTCTGTTTTCCTGGAACTTTAATGTTGCTTTCAAAAATTTCACATTCCTCATTATTATAAGAAAACACATAGGCATCAAAGTGTCCGGCACTCAAAGTTTTTGCCACTGAACCTTATGTTTTTAACTGTTTGAAAATGCTCCCCAAATACAGCAAAGAAATGTCCATTACGAAAAATCTGGAAACAGCAAGAAAACACTTCTGAGGCAGCCTGTAACTCAGAAGCAGAACCGTAAGTCATAGGGTTCAACATGGCAGTTTTATAAGTTTCGCGAGATAGGTAGTTGTTCCCTTGATGATCATGAGTAAATACCTTAAATCTATCCCAGTTACTGATGATATAAGCAACAGCACCTGTCGAACAACAAAGCTGGATTGCACATTACCACACAACAAATAAGAAATTGAACTGAAAAGGCAGGAACCATCACTGTCAATTGGGACAACTTTGCTAGGGAATGTATCATTCCCAATTTCAACAGCTCAAACACTCGTTCCATTGTTTAAAATAACACCTAAACAATCAACATGAACAATCTAACCCAGAAATGGTTCGAAATAATCAAGTAAAATATAAGCAAACAAAAATGTATATTAAAGTAAATCAAATTTTTAAGCTGAAAAAGAAACAAAATTAATACTTAACTCAGATATGGTTCGGAATAATCAAATAAAATATAAGCAAACCAAAAAATATATTTAAGTAAATCAAATTCTTATGCTGATAAAAAAAACAAAATTAAATCTAAACTTAGAAATGTTTTGCAATAATCAAATAAAAATATAAGCAAACAACAAAATAAAAATGTACAATTAAAACAAACACCAAAACATTCAACACAACATTAAACTGAAAACCTTAAGACGCATGCGATACAATTTACAATTTCATTTCGAATAACTAAAAAAATAAGTAATTAACATGAAAACAACTCTGACCACACACAAAGTAACAAATAAATATAAGCAAAACAAAAATGAATTTGAAACAATTAAATTTAGAATTATAAAATAGACTTAACTTGAAGAGCCATGCATTCGAGTGCAAATGAAATATAAGCAAAACAAATGAGATTGTTGCCAAAACAACTCACTAAAAACCCAGTTGTTGAAAAAAAATGGAAAAATATCGCTTAAAAATTTAATTAAAAAAAATTAAAGCGAATTTCGAAAAAAACTCTTCGTAGTGCACATCATCAGGATCTAGAATAATTATGTGCCAAGTTTTATACTTCTGGGTTGCTTAGTTTGGGCGGTAGAGGTGAAACACACAGTTGGAAAGTTCCTTTTATTATTATTATTATTAAGAATTGTTTTTAATTTATTATAAAAATTATTTATTGAAATTATTTTTAAAATTTAAATAAACTTATTAAAATTAAATAAATTTATTTATAAAAAGGACTTATTAAATATTTTATGAAATTATAAAATAGTTAAATGAATAACATATAAAAAAGACATATTTTAAATTATTAATTATAAAATAATTTAATAATAATATATTTTACATATTTTTTATTATGTTATAAAATTAATTTAATAATATATTTTATAAATTATTTTACATTATATATAAAATTTTATTTATAGTATATTGTATTTCACATTATAAGACTATTTAATTAATTTTTATGTAAAATATTTCATATTTACAATATATTATAAATATTATTTAATATAAAAATGTATTTATATAAGATTAATATAAATATTTATATAATTGCAGTAATTTTTTTTGCTTTATAAAATACAAAATATCATTTATTATATATTAAACCTTTCATAAATAAATTTATTTAGTTTTAAAAAATAATTAAATGAATTGAAAAAAAAAGTTCATCTCGTGAATCAAACCCTAACCTCTGGCATAGTAAGCAGACGATCTACCAACTAGGCTACGGACTCGTTAGAGGAAATCAAAATTTATTGGATAAAAGCTAAGCATGAATTTAGAGAATTGACTGGCCATTCGACGGAATTACATTGAGGGTTAAACACCCTAAAGGAGTACTACTATTACACCATGTCCTCTTGTTAGATTAATAAGATAATTTGATAGGGAATAATTGAGGATAGTGGGTTAGTAGAATGACAGTTGAAGGTCACAAATTGAAAGTTGTGTTGAGTAATTGCTATTACATAAATCAAATAGAAGTTCTTATTAATGTGTAAGTTTAAATAGAGAAATACAGTCAAACCCTCTTATAACGCGGTGAGTGCGTTGTATCGAAACCGCGCAATAAGAAACTCAGAATTAGTACAAATCACATCATTCGTACCGCGTTATATGGAGACCAATAAATACAAAAGACGAGGTTAACTCCACTGGCGTTACTGATTTAATATAGGTGTGCAACGCGCCAAGCGCTTTTTGGTGTGATTCCTTAATCGTTTTGTTTTGTCTACGCCATGCCTCAGTGTGTGCTCCGCTTTTAATTTATTCCTGGATCAGTGTAATCACTACTTTTTTATTTCATAATAAAACTGGATTTCGAAGGGAGAGGTGGTGGCAAGATTTTAACATAAAATAAATACAACAGAAAGTAATATTAATGTATTACACTTCCAGATGTAAATTATTTACACTATTTTAAGCGTTCATTACACAAAATTTGAAACAATGTTTTACTTTTGCTGAGCAGAGATCCTGTGAAAAAAAAATCTTACACTAATGTATGTTATCCCTATCAGAAAGAACTGATGGGACGTTGTTAAACGGAAACCGCACTGTAAGAGTACCGCGTTATAGGAGGGTTGACTGTACCTATACCTGTTTAATAATTGAGTAAAGTTCAAAGTGAAAATTTTACATAATAACCTTTTGTGTTACTTTGTTATATTTATTTGAAACAAGGATATGTCTCGGGTATAATAATTATCTTTCAAATGTATTTCTTTATCTAATGAATCTATTTTTGTCTTCTGTTTTGAGTTATTCATCCATTGAATATTTTTTTAATGTTTCAAAAATTTATAAAATATAGTTTTAATTTATTTTTTGTTGAACTTATCCAGTTGTGAATTGCTAAAAATTTGTTACCAATAAAAATGCATATGCTTATATATATATATATAAATATGCCTCTGAAATTATTCGCTGTGTTTCTTGTAATATACAAGATTTTGATATATCTGGAGTTATAATTTTTTTATATATCTGAAATTAAAATTTGAAGTCTCATTTAAACATGGTATTGAAAGAACATTAGTGTTGATATTTCATTGAAATTATTTATTAGAAATACGAAATATATTTTATGAATCATCCTGTTAAATTTTTAAAGTATACAAATTTGTTCTGCTTTTATTTCATTCTACCTAAAGTAAAGTAATGAATTGCTTAGAATTAGTAATAGATTCATGCATTGGTTTTGAAGTCTTTAATATTTTATTACATATCCATGAAAGATTTTTTTATATGCATTTTATTTCAGTCCTGTATACGAAGGCAATTGCAAGCAATAGATGATGATCCTACCCTAGAACCTCATGAAAAATCACGTAGGAAACAAAATATTTATTTAGGCTGCGATTCTTCATTATCTCATTTATCCAATTCTTTGAAAACAATGTCTCCTTTAGCAACTTCTTTTTATCCAGCTGCAGATACTGTTGAATCTGTTGTTGGTAAGTTTATGTACTATTTTTTAAATACTTGTTAGTAGATTGTGTAAAATGGGATTTAAAGAAATTACACATTTTTTATGCACAGTGCATATTTTTTGCTACAATTTTCCGCTTTCTGTTAAAATTTAATATTTTAAATTCACTTTAAAGCATTTTGTGAAGAATTATCTATTAGAATAACAAAATTTATTATATGCAACAGTAAAAATTGCCCATACTCTTCTTTAATACATAAATTTTTTTTCTAATCAAAATTGGTTATTCTCTACAATTTTTCTGTTTAAAGGAAAATTAATTGGATCGTATTTTTCACATCCATAATCATAATTTTGGTCATTTTTTAAAATTACAATCTTGGAGGAAAAATACACAACCTGATTGCTTTTCTCAAATAAATATTGCCAGTAAAATTTACTTCAGAATATTTTTAATTGAAAATGTTTTTCTTTCAGGAAATGCTTTGGATGATTTAAATATTGACGATATTAATGTAGAAGCTTCTTTAAATAGAGAATTAATAAATGACTCTGTTTGTGTAAATAATTCTTTGCCAGGAATGACTGGTTCAAGTAAGTATTAGTATTTCCCGCCCCTTTTATATTATGCTGAAATGAATATTAAATGTTATCAATTTTAAAGCTATTAAAAAATTAAATGAAGTTCCATTAAAAATTTTTTTGTAATATTTTGAGTGCATTTATTTTTTATATGCTTTAAATAATCTGTAGCTTTTTCTTATAAATTGCTTTTTGATTTAGATGTATGGATGTGAAACATTTTTCTATTTGAAATAAGTGCAAGTTAAGAATGTGCATGTAAAAATTTTTTTAAAATTATTAATATATGATGGATAAAAACAACTTATTCTAGGTTTGTTAGGAGCTTCAGCACCTGTCAATATTCCCTGTAGTGGGGATATTCCCAGTAGAGGGCTGCCTAGTTTATCACCACCTGTAACGTCTCCTTTGGGTTCATTATCTCATAGTTTACAATTAGGCTCCTCATCTTTAACATCAGGAGATCATTCTTTAGATAAAGTGAGTATTTAGGTTTATATTTATTGTTCCACTATTAACATCAGAAAATGGGCATTCTTCTTAAAGTGTCTTGCCTTGGATATTTTTCTTCTAGATTATTTACTTTGATTTTATACAACATGAATTAATCACTGATTTCATACAGCATTTAATTACAGATTTTATATAATATTTGATTACATAAGTGACTAAGTTTTCGCTTTTGTGCTGTGGCTGGAGGATTTTTTTAGTGTCTCGTGGACCGAAGAATTTTTTTAGTTTTAAATCCATAAAAATACTGAAATGCGAGCAAGTTTAACTGTACATTGTGGGGTATATAAACGGCATATACTTTATACATTTTGTATTTACTTGAGTAATTTTATGTTCAGTATTTGCTTTTTATTTAATTTTTTCAACATTATACATTTGAAAACTGGATGTATTATTCAAAGTTCTTTTTTAGTTTGAAAATTTTTAAAATAGGCTCTGTGTGCAGTGGTTACAATCATTGAGCTTGTAGCTCATGTACCATCTTGAAAGGTTTTTGTGAGAATGTGAACAAACACTAAAACTAAATTTTCTAATGTAGATGACCATTCGGAGAAGTATTTTCCTTCATGTACTCTCCATATATATGTCCCAAATATCACATCATTATTTATGCATTAAAAAAAATCGGAATGTATTATAGTGCCACTATGATTTTAAGAATCTATTTTTCATTATTTCTGCTATTTCAAGTTCAATTAAACATTTTTAATGCTTCAACATTGTAAGTGTAAAAAATGAAAAAAATTGTCTACAAGACTAATTATTGATTAAAAAAACTAGGTTGCAACTCCCTATATCTAATGATCCATTGAAAATAAAATTCTCTTAAATATGCACAAATACCATGTGCATTAAGAGGCATAAAGCATGCCATTCAGAAACGTTACTTTTCCCTTTATGTTTATAAATTGAAATCCACGTGCATGTAATATTTCTCATTTTGAGTATTAAGTCAAATCTGCATGTATCTTGAGTTCTGCACACAAGCAATGCCATTTACTGTCAAAAAAAAAAAAATTCAGGTATTTCAAATTGACTGCATAAATATCTGAAAGACACAAGAGTGGAAAGAAAAATTGCCTCGTTGCTCTGCGATGGCTGGCAATAGAGTGCATTTCTTGCTGGCACATATGTGTGACTGTTGATGCAAGGGGTTAAAGACATTTCACATGGTTTTGGGTATATTTCATCATATATTATGAATTATTTTGGGAAATCTTTGTACTTATTTGTGTGTTCTTTGCAACAGAGCTATGATTATTTTTTTGTTGAATTATTGCACGAAACACATTCTTTCAAAATTAATTGAAAATTATAAAATTACTGAAGTGTAGCTGGGAAGATGAATGAATTTTAATTTAAAAATTCACCCATATGTAGAAATGTACTCCAGCTAGTTAAGCAATAAAGTGTTCTAATATTTTTACTTCTCTTTTATTATTTTTCATTAATTTAAACTAATATTTTTTTTAAAAACAAAATTGGATTGGAACAAATTTTTTTCCCCATGGTATTATTTCACTCAGTGGCTTAATGTGGTACTTTAAAGTAAGGGTCTTCAACCTGTGGCCTGCAGTCCATGAATAGCCCACTGAAGGCATTTTAGTGGCCCCTCATTTCAATTTGAGACATTCTCCCCCTCTCCCAAAATTGCCTTGTCTACTTTTTGTCATAAAAAACACCATTCTTTCTGTTCTTGATATTTAAAACATTCACTGATGTGTTTAATATCCATTTGAGACAAATTTTTCAAAAATTTCACAATATTTTAAATGTTAAATATAAAAAATCCTGACGGTGTAAAATCTCAAAAATTCTCTGAAAAAAAGGTGGATTTTTATCTTTAACAGGTTTGCAAAGTATTTGACTTCCATTTAACTTTTTGAAATCCATATATATATATATAATGTGCACACAAATCTGTAAACATCATCTCTTCCCTTAGAATCACTTATAGTCTTGTAAAACAAACTTCCCTTTTTTATATATATTTCCTGACTACAATATTTCTGACATTTGTTTGGCCCGTGAATAACTGAATTTTTTTTGTGTGGTCCGTGGATAACTGTGAATTTTTTTATACGGACTCCGAATAATTGTAAATTTATTAATTTGGCCCTTTGTGCATGAAAGGTTGAAAACCCCCTACTTTAGAGTAACCGATGGCCATTGAGTAAGGTGTTCCTGTGTTTCATTATTGTACATGATTGTGCTAAACAACTTTGTATATTGTGGGTTGCGCTTAAAAAAGTTGAGAGGCGAAGATGTGAATTGTATTTAATCCTTTTTATTTTAAATTAAATTTCAAAATGCTTAGGAAAATTCATTAGTGATATATTTTTAATTTATATTTATTTTCAAACAAGTTATTTCATGAATTGTTCTTTTTCTAACTAGGCTGCTGCTGCTTTTTATGGACATTCTGGGTCATTTACAAATTCTAAATTTCACTATCCTGGTTCAAGTTTATATGAATTTTCGGGGCCACAAAATATGTCTCCTTCTAATAGGATAGGAACACAGCCATCTTTAGTTCAATCAATGAGTGGGTTCAATTCTTTAGGTTCGGATATTCAAAGATTAAGAGAGGATTATGCTACCAATAGGTTAAAAATGCCATGGGAAGATGGTGGTACAATGCAAACTAGATCAGTAAGTTCAGTTTTATGTTAATTGATTTTCATATTCTTAATCAATATTTTTGTTGAATTTTTTAAAAAGAAACTTTTATAAATCTATTAAACTATTAGGAATTATATGGGAATAATTAATGTTTTCATGAATGTTATAAATCTACATGTAAAATGGGTTTTTCTGTTTTTCCTCCTCTGCTATTTATTTGATGTGGAAGGAGGGGCGGTTGTGTAAACTTTTTAATCGCGTTTAAGAAATAGTGTAGTGAAATAGTAGTCTACACTGGTGTGCAAAAATTAAGGACGAAGTCGAAAAATTAGCATATCAGCTGAACGAAGAGGCAGAGCGGACAGAAAGACCAATCAGGAGATTAAGTAAGGTGATGTACGGTAGCACATGCGCAGATATGCAGGTAGATGTAATGGGGGAGTGTCTGAGTAGTATAAAGCATGTGGTCGGTGTAAGATCAGTATTTCTGGCAAAGAGATTGCACACCGTATAGCAGTTAAAATCACACAGAGTTGCTGCCTCAGCGAGAAATGGCGAATAATCAATCTGTTAGACGACATCTGGATGCTTTTACCCGAGGTCGAATTATTGGGAAGTTGGAGGAAGGCCGTGGTGTGACACGTGTGGCTGCAGAGTTTGGAATTGCTCACAGCATCGTTTCACGACTTTGGAGACAATTTCAAACTACAGGAACAGCTATCCGGGGGTTCAGTAGTGGTCGTCCACAAGGAACCACACCCGCAGATGACCGGTACATTGTCTTAGAGGCCAGAAGAAATAGGCGGCAGACAGCGGGAGAAATCGCTAGACACACGACACAGGCGACTGGACGACCGATATCACGTTTTACCGTGGCCAGAAGACTGCACGGTGGTGGTCTGTTTGCACGATGTATGGTGTGTACCTTTAACGCCTGCCCATCGGAGAAGGCGTTCTCTGTGGTGCCGGGAACACCGGAATTGGAGAGACAATGAATGGGGACGAGTACTCTTTACAGATGAGAGCAGATTCAGTTTGAGTAGCGATTCTCATCGCATACTCATCTGGAGAGAGCGGGGAAACCGCAATCATCCCTCGAACATCATTGAAAGGGACAGGTATGGAGGTTGTGGTGTTCTCGTTTGGGGAGGCATCATGCTTGGTAGTCGTACGGACCTTCACATCTTCGACGCAGGTTCAGTCAACGGGACCCGTTATTGTAACGAGATTCTTCTTCCATATGTGCGTCTTTTAGAGGCGCTATGGGTCTGCAGTTCCTTTTCATGGACGACAATGCACCATGTCATCGCACAGTAGCTGCCGAACAGTTCTTAGAGAGTGAGGATATTGAACGTATGGATTGGCCGGCACGATCTCCGGATCTCAATCCCATCGAGCATGTATGGGATTTTCTAGGCAGACGCTTGGCAGCTCGTACCTTGCCACCAGTAACGATTCGGGAGCTTCGATTGGCGCTGCAAGACGAATGGGCAGCAATGCCTCAACAACTCATTGACACCCTCATCCTCAGCATGGGCAGACGCTGTGAAACCTGCCTAGCAGTCAGGGGAGATCATATCCCCTACTAAAGACCGGATGTTTCTTGCTGGACACCCATCACAGGGATGTTTCGGCCTTCAGTCGCATTGTGCTCCATGCTACTTTTTCAATCAAGCTTCTTTTTATCCCTCTGATTTCTCTTTTAGTAAGTGTTGCTTACATTACACATGCCCTTACGTATTGGGGATCTTACAGTATTAAATATGTTGATTTGGAAAGCTTTTGTACAAAGTTATATTGAAAAAACCGTCTCGTCCTTAATTTTTGCACACCAGTGTATAATAACATGTCCAAATAGTTTGTCTTATTATGAATAGGATTGGTATGGTGAACATAATGACTCAAGAAGTTAATCAAATGATAAACTTTTTGTCTTTTCTTTCACTTTGAAAATGTATAACAATTTAACCTTGCAATTGATGAAAATTTTTGCACTGTGGATAAAATTATTGGAAACTTAGACAAAATATTACATTTAGCCTTAATTATAATGCACATAGAAAACTATAACTAGGATAAACATGACACATGATTAAAGGATTTAAAAACAGTAAAATTTGATATCTCATGTGTTGAATTTGACTTTAATGTAAAATTTTATTGCTAAAAGTGACATACTTTTTAAAAAGGCCCATAAACTCTAAAATCTCAATAAAAATTCAATTCATTTGGCAATAAATTGAATGAAAATTGAAAGAGTTTACATAAAATGTATTTCGTTTCATGAAAATCAAAATTTAAAAAAATATTTTAAAAACTGCTGCAGATTATTTTAACTATGGCAGACTTATCATTTTCCATAATAAATTCCCATGTACTAAGGCTTATAGAACCATAACTAAACAGGGGTATAAAAATAGTAAAATATGCTTTTAGCAGGAGGAAAATAATTTATTTTGGATTATATAAATGTGAGAAATAAAGTAACTTATATGTACTAATTCTTTTAAAAAATATATATTACAGAAAATACAAATTTGTGTATGTAAAATTGATTTATTCTCAAATTTTTAAATTTACAATGCTCTACAATTTTAGAAAAAAAAATATGTTAACACGGGAAAACTTCAATTCTTTTTACTACACCCTGTCAAAAAGGATGAACTTCTCTTGTATTCAGATACTGTGCTTTCTAAAGATAATAAATGTTTATTATTCAAATAATAAAAAAAAATTAAAAAATTTTTTATTACACATTGTTTATTTTTTAATATTAATTATGTGTTTGAGTGTTAACAGAGAAATAATTGAACAAATCTAATGAAATTTAATATTTTTATTAATTTATTGCAAAATAAATGCTTGATTTGAAATGTTCATTTTTTTAAATGTAAAACATTCAAAATGCTTGTTTTAAATGAATTAACTTTTTTTTATTACTATTAAAAGCCATTCCCTGGTACTAAAATATCTGTTCAAAATTTACACAATTTAAATTGTATGTAGTTACTGTTTATTGAAGTGGAAAATTTCATTTTGGATGTATTCGAGATTTTTAATGTGTTTTTCTTCAATAAGCTTATCTTTCTAAGTCAATCAGTATTAAAATTTTTGATAAGCTATTATCTATAGTTGTGTGTTCAATAACCCATTACATTGTTAAAATTAAGTGCTTTATTATTTCAAAGGTATATCAAACATATGAAGTATGGAAAAGAGAGGCTGAGGAAGCATCTAGAAGAGAAAGATTAGCTGAACAACAAAGAGATGAAGTAAGTAAATGTGTATCATGTATTTAATTTAAAAAAGTGATTAGATAGTTAAAAGTTGTAAAATTCAAATAGGAAAGTTCTTTCTTTAAATCTTTGTCAAAGTATTTTTTTTACCTTATTTTTTAACTTAAAAAAATTAGCATGCTAAAATATTTTAAATTTCTAAGCTTTCATTTTCAACTATTACTTTATTTTATTTGAAAATGTTGGTTCTGCAGATTTTACAATTTGTAATTAAGAAAAACTCTGCTTTATAATTTTGTTTCCAAGATTTACGAATAAAGGTTGTAAAAAACATAGGTGTATGTTTCGTACTTCTGCCATTCCTGCTAACTTTTATGCTTTGTAAGTAAAGTTTGCACTTCTTAGCTTTTCATTGTGCTTTGATTGTTCAACTTTCCACATTTTTTGCAAAATTTTTATCGGCAGAGGATATTCAACCCCTCCCACTCCACCACCTCTTGTGCCTCGCTCCCATTTGTATTTCTTATGCTTTATATTGCCGAACAATATATTTTCATTGATTGTTCTGTTATTTTTCTGTTACTGTGATTTTTAATAAAGACAAAATATTCTTTTATGTGTGTAAAGGATATTATAAAAAGGAATTCAAGTGTATTAAAATATTCCAAAACTGGAGCAAATATGTATTTTATCTCCTATGTTGTACTGACAAATGCATTTCTCGTGGTTATTAAGATATTGCCCGTCGTGAAGTACCTCACAAACGAGAAATCATGTAGCAGTTGCTTGAATTTGGATTGTTTTGAGAACTTTGTCCAGTCAAATGTAATCAGGGCTGAAGTACTGTTTACATATCTTTTCTTGTAGAACACAACTTGTTTCTGCAGCTGATTGTACTGGTCCTTGTCAGATTATAGAAACATTTTCTGAAAACATTTTCAAGCAGTATGGATGTGCAAAAAAACTAAACATCTGTTGCAAGTAGTGAACTAGTTACTAATTAGAAAGGAAATAGTTTAAGAAGTATGATTAAGTTAATGAAACAGGTTCTATTTTAGTACAGAAGCTTTAGGGCACGATTTATTATCTATTGTAAATCAGAATGTTTAGTTATAAAAGTAACTGGTTATAATATTTGGTTTTGAAAAGCAGATGTGTGAAGGGTGAAATCTATAAGTTCAGTGGCTGAGTAGGCCAGCTTCATCTAAAATCTTTTCCGGGTATCTTTGAATCTATTTGAGTTGTTATAAGAAATCCATGTTTACTGTGTATTTTCATGCTTTTATCCATGACTGAAAATCCATTAAAAATGATTTTCTCTTTCAGGCATTAGCTAAAGCAAATAGTTTACAAAAAGAATTAGATGAATTAACTGGAGGGCCTTTCCTTCATACACTTATTAGGATATCAGAATTAGAAACTCTACCACTAATTAAACTAAAACAACTTCAAGAACAACTTAGAGAAGATTTAGAAAAAATAGAAAAGGTGATTTATTTTCAACTATTTTGTTTGCTTTAATATATTTTGTACATTAATGCTTTGATATTATATTATTAATAATATCCAAGCATCTACTTTAACGTTTTATATAATATAATATTCAAGTGTAAAGGCTTTTTGATGTAATTTTATAAACATTTGAAGCTATTTAGTTTTATAATCTAATTCTGAAATCGATAAGAAATTAAAATATAAAAATATTGGAAGAGTTACTATTGTTAAATCCTAAGTTTTTCTTTTACTCAAATTTTGAATGAAGTGCAAGTGATGTGGGAAAGATTGCTCTTACAATTTCATCAGTATCTTGTAATGTAAAATTTTAACTATGTAACAATTGTTATTCACAAAAATTAAATTTCTGTTCATTATGTAATGAGAAATTGTGACTCAAAAATTAGTTTAAATTCCCCGTGTAGAATGAATGATACTAATGTTGCTTTGAAGCTTTTTTTTTTTGAATAATTTTAATTAACCTGATCCTCCTCCTTATTTTTGCTTTCAGGTACTATTTTATCAAACAGCTACTAAATGTATGATATGTGAAGATCGGAATCGTAGTATTACCGTGGTACCTTGTAGCCACTATGTTTTATGTAATCAGTGTGCTCCACATCAAAAGAACTGTCCTTATTGTCATGAAGAAATCACTTCACTATCTAATGCATCTTTATAAAAATAATTGTTTTTAGGTTTTTTGAGATTGAAAACTTTTAATATAGTTCCCCTGCTCGAAAACCATCTTTTTGAAATATATATATATATTTACATCTATATAATGTACAGCTCTGTTAAATTAACGGAAGATTTCACATTATTTTATTGATATGACTGGATGAGAAATTTAAAACTAGAGAAAACAATGACTGCTTGTCTAAAAGTTGTTGGATAATTTTAACATTTCTTAGTTATTAAAAGATTTTTAATACTGTGTTTGAATTTGTGATCCAGTATTTTTGTGCCAGTATAATGATTATTAATACTATATTTTTCTGAGTATGGGGAATAATATGTTACTTAAATTTATTTATCTGCTTATATATGAAAGGTAGTGTTCAATATGTTATATTCTTTTCCTTATGTGATAACTAAGTGAATGCTGTGTTCATTAACGAACAAAACATTGGATGTCATTCATGCACAAATATATATATTTTCTCCTTTGATTCCAAAACTGTAATTTATTTAAGACATAAATCCCCTAATTAGATCTATAATCAAAGTAAATGCTTCAATGCATGTATTTTTACAAGATTATATTCATTTTTTTGTGACAGTAAAATCAAATGGGATTACTTTTTTGAAATGTCTTGATTTTTGGTTCTAGCTTGGTATATTATTTTTTATCCGATCATAGTTTTATTGCTTTGCACCTGCTTTATTTCCTTCCGAATGTTTTGGCATTTCAAAATGTTGAATTGTATGAAGTTGAGGTGTATCCAAATTTTATATTTCAATAATTCTAGCATTGAATGCTTATTTTAAATATCTTGAATTATGTTTAAATTATTGCATAACTTCATATATTTTTGTCTATGGGATTTCACTACATTATGATGCGCGTATTTCTAAAATTCTTTAAAAATCAGAACTCCTTTAAATTAACTACAAAAGTTTTCCCTTGTGTATTACCACCATTTGTCTTTTATAACCTGTAAAAAATTACATTTATTTCCAGTAACATTTTCTCAAAGCTTGTTTAATATGCTTATGGACATTTTGCTGTACCAACATGTTATGGCATACTAGTCGAGTAATATATATTTTTTAAAAATAAAAAAAATTGATTTCAGAATTGTGTGCTAAAATTGTATTGTTAGTTATATTACAATTAAGGATCTTAGTCTCCATTGAATGTGAAGTAATTTTCAAATCTTAGCAAAATGAAAAAACTGATTTTTTTAAAAATAAAGTTATATTTATTAATAGTTTTAAGACATCATGTGACATAGTTGTTAATATCAAAATTGTTTAATCAGCATTTATCATAGTTTTATTTATTGACGAATTAAATTTTTGTGTGAAATTTTTAATTAAAGATGTTAATTTTGTATTAAATGCATACTCTAGTTTTAAAAGTTTTAGTGCATTAGAATAAGGATTCTTATTGAGAAAAAGTAGAATACCCCATAATTTATCTTTTATATACATTGCTAATATAAATATCTAGTTGAATTAATGAGGGGCTTCATGTAAATACAATGTTACTTCACCTTATGAGATAAAAAAAAAGACAATTATATTAAAATATTTTATAAATTTATAGAATTAGTATATAATTTAAAATTGTGCTTGTGTCCATGTACATATTGATAGCTTCATCATAATATAATATAAATTAAATTTAATAATAGGTGTACTCGCACATTTTCCCTTTAATATTTTTTTTTATTCATATACCTTATTTTAAATATGAGTGAAGCATATACATTTTTTGAATTAATATCAAGGTTATTCACATATTACCAAAGTTTTAGATGATTCAATAGATGTTATAAATTCAATAAATATTTAAATTTTACTCATTAATATTGAATAGTACTCAATCATAAAGTTTTTATAAGTCATTGATTGATTTTTCTTATTTAATTGTTTTGTTAGAAATTTGGATACAACTCAAGATTTATAAATTCCAAAAGACATTCCATGTCAATCACATGTTTGTAATTAGTAAAATTTGCTTTTTGTGTTTTGTATGGCTTTATTGATTTGGATCCATTTTCCGGCTTATTTTATATTGAATATGTAAAACATCTGTTAATATATTTACTAATTTTTCACTATTTTATTTGTAAAAAAAATGTTTGTTTTAAAATGTATGTTTAGTTCATAATTTTGTTGCAATTTTTTTTCTCCCTGATTTTTGAAATTATTTATATTTAATTTATATTAGACATACTTAAAAAAATATTCACTTACGAAAAAGTTATATTTAATGCTTTTTGTATTACAAAAATATTTTCAGTAATTTTGTGCTTAAATATACTTCTTACCGGTTCCTTTTTTAATTAATATGACAATTTACGTAGAGTATCTATTTCATTTTTCTCATCCGAGAATAGTTTGTACAGCTTTTGAGCATATATAGAATTAAATTTATGACATAAAGGTTATATATGTGAGAAAAAGACGAAGCTAGAAAATTTCGTAGCATATTTAATTTTTTTTCCTGGTATCTTTTTTTTTCTTTGTATTTTGTTAGGACAGTTTAATTTACATCTTGTTTCTAAAATCTAGTCTTTTTTTCCCTTGCGTAGTTTTATTTTATTCTTTATTTTTTGTTTTGAATTGACTATTTGAAAGATTATGAGACAATTATTGTGTGCGGAAATACAATTCTATTTTTGAAAGTTCGATGCAGTGAAAACTTCTTTGAGTTCAGATAATGAAAGTCTTAAGAATTGTAATTAAAGTTTTTTTTTTATCAAGAAAGTGAGACAGCAATTAAAAATAACCATAAATGTTTTGATTTTAATGTATAGTTTTATTTAATGTTGATTATGTGCTTAATAGAAATTTGTTAAAATTAAATAAAAATTAGTATGTGTTTTGCCTTGAAAACCTGTCTTCAAATGAAAACATTTTTTTTTAAAATGCAAAATTTGCATTATATTTAATTTTTTTTAATGACGGCGTGGGGGGAGATCAGATGAATTTTTCTATTAGTTGTTTGAGGTTATTGTACAAGTTGTACTAAAAAAAATTTTTTTTTTATTATACTTAAATTTTTTCTTAAGTTTTTTTAAAATTTAAACATGGTGAGAGATATTGCAATGTTTCTTATTGATAGAAAAAGATGTGTTAAATACTATACACAGAATATTTTCAATAGTTGTGAGGGACAGTTAAGGAGCTGATAATTTTGTTTCAGTTTGTAGATTTAGATTGAAATTATTACTTAAGAGTTTTTACTGCATCTTATAACAATGTATTGAAAGGGGTGGGGTAAATAATGGCAAATATGCTAAATCTTCTTTTTCCTACCTTAAATTACATTGAGGAATCAAGGAAATGTATGTTGCTGGAGCTTAAACATAGATAGTTTCAACTTTGTTACTGATATGCGACACCATAGCAAAGAAGTATGTCTTGACTGTTTTCTTGTTTTTCCTCTTTTTGTTTTTAAGTAAAGGATTCAGTTACAAAGTTTTTGGCTTATCAATTAATAGCTGTGGTCACCTATCAGTATTGCATTATTTTTTGTGAGCTATTGTGACCGAGCTATGTAAATTATTATAGTTGAGATATTAAAAGTGATGGGAATGCTATTTTGTTATGAAGGTGAATGGAAGATGAAACTCTATTTGGAGTGAGCATTCTGTATTGTATATATTTCCATGCAAAACTATTTTTCATCTGTAGGTTTTGTTTATATAAATATTTCGAAATTTTAGGTCCAAGAGTAAACATAACATGCACTGAGCATGTACCTGTAAATGTTTATAAAGCACATTTGCTAATAGTTGTGAATTTAGGAAGTTTGAAATGTTGAATTTATAGGAATATGCTATTTGTGAATGTTTCCAAGAATTAAACTGTTACTGATTTTGTGTATGTATTTTTGACTTGTAACTATGTTACTTTCTTCAGTAATTTTTCTGTAAAATTTTTCTCAGTTATGGAAAATTAAAAAACCTCTTTAATTGCCAATGCTATATTTAGTTATTGTGCAGTTTTTAAGAGTTAAGTTTTTGAAAAATAACGAAATTTGTTCTCAATTTAACAAATTGTGTAACAGCAATTTATGTGCTGTTGAGTAATATATACTGAAGTTACTTAGTGTTTTTTTTTAAATCTTATTTTTTCTTATCTGTGTATACAGGAGTATTTTTATTGCATACATTTGGTATATAGTGTATTTTACTAATATTAAAAGTGCTGTTCTAAATTACATTCTGCATTAAGAAAGTTTTCCCAGTAATTTGACTTTATTTAAGTGACTGATTTTTGAAATTATTTCAATTAAATTAAATCAATTTCTGTTTAATTTTTAAAAATCTTTATGCATGACAGTGTAAAAAATGACAAAGCAAATTTATTATGTATATTCATGAAAAATTATGAAATCTGAATGAATGAAATTTAAAGGACTTAGATTAATCTTTGTTACTTTCCCCCTATTTTTTTTCTTTGTGTTGATATTTTTCATAAAAGTGTTGTATAAAAATATCCATTCTCAAAGTTAATTTTTATAAAATTTAATATTTTCTGTAGAAATAGATTTGTTTATCTTTCAGCTAGTTTCAAATGCTTTGCTGTATTTTTTGGTTACTATATTATAGTATTTTAAATTTTGCTTTTTTATACTTGAGTTTTTTAAAAACAAATTTATTTCATTATTCTAAGGTTTGATAGCAAAATTGAAATCTAAATGTTGATTGCTGTAAAAAATTCAACTTTCTAATTTTAAGATAGATAATGATATGTATATATGGAAATTTCAAATGAAATCACTGGTTAAATCTAATGGTCTTAATTCTTATAAACTCTAATTGAAGTGTTTTTTTAACAAATTTTTAATAAATGAAAAGTTTTTATTGTTTTTAATAGTGATTGTATTGGATACAACTAGTGTGCATAAGAAATGTGAAGTAATGAAACTTTTGGAGTTGACCTGAGAAAGTGTTAGCATATTCCTGTAAAATAATTTGCTTCAATGAATTTTTTAAATTCAACTTTGTAAAGTAATTATTTTTATTTGGTTTCTTTCTTTTTTTAAAAAAAATTTCTAACTGTTATTTACTTGAGGGAATTGTTAAGCCCCATGTTTTTTAATCACGAAGTACAAAAAACTTAGGTGTGAAACTGTTGAAAAAAAAAAAATTATAAAGTGCCAATATTTCGCACTTTAATTTCTAATAAATAGCTTAAGGGGATCAACATGAAAAATGTTTAATTCCTCTTTGTAAGCATAAAACATATGCTTTGTTTTGCATGTTTGATAGAATATGTAAACCTTTCCCCAGAATATAGAAAATGTTATATGCTAAAGCTATTTAGAATATTTAAACTGTTGAGATTCTGATTTACATTTTTTGTTTTATTTGTGTGTATTTTGAGAAATATACAAAGTTTTATTTTGAAAGGTCAAAAAGGTTGTGGGTAGAAGATTAAAAAATTAGGAATATTATACTAAGTTATTTCTCTCAAAGTATAGAGTTGAGTAACTTATTTCATTTTATGTATCTCAGATAAATGACTTGGGATGAAAAAATTATGTATTCCAGCAATTTTACAATTAGTTGTGTATTAAAATTTATGCAACTAACTGGGGGGAAAAACTGATATATTAATTCACTTTTTTAACTAGTAGAGTTAAAACTTCATTTTGTTAAATTATCCGTTGACAAAATATTTTCTTTTATTGAATGAATATACAGGTA
Organism: Trichonephila clavipes; assembly: GCA_019973935.1. NCBI lineage: Eukaryota > Metazoa > Arthropoda > Arachnida > Araneae > Nephilidae > Trichonephila > Trichonephila clavipes. The sequence goes on from BMAU01001230.1 coordinate 653,855, forward strand.
AAGTCAATTAGATAAATCCATGAAATTTTTGTTGAAAAGTATGTAAAAAAAATTGAAAAAAGTATGTTGAAAGTTGAAAAGTGAATCCATTTTCTTGAATAAATTGTTTAATGTCTGTTTTAAATTTTTGAAATACATTTAAATCAATTTTTAACTTGTGATGTGAATTTTTTGTAATATTTTCTGTAAAATACTGAGTTTATTATGGAAAAAAAAAGATAAACTCCTATTAATAGATGCATCTTTAAATCAGACTATTTCATGATGGAATTTTTTTTTTAAAAACATGATTCATCTTTTTTCTATTATAACATTAAAAATTACCAGTGCTAGTTTATTTCATAGTATATATCATTGATTATTAATGTAAAATTTAATGTTCAGAATTGTAACTTAAATTATACTGATTTAAGTTATACAAAAAATTCATCTTAAATAATGGGATTTTGTTTATTTTTAATTTTAAGATTAATGTAATTGGCTATGTATTAAAGTATTGTTTAGTTTTAAAAAACTGATTTCTTTTTTTTAAATTTAAAGACAATTTTCTTATTTTTTTATTTGATCTTATGCATGCTGAAGTTAGTTATTTCATCCTTTTTTTTTTCTAAATGTTGAATGTTTATTTTTCTTAAGTAGGCTGAAAAACTGTTTTTCTATCATTTTTTCTTTAATCTGTATAAAATATTATAGTAATGTAATTTTGAATGTGATATTAGAACAATTTAATTCAAAAAATTGTATTTCTAATATCTCATTTATGTGCGAGTTCTTTTGGTATTTTCTCCATTGAACTATTAAAACAATAATATAACAGTGGAATTATTTTTTTTCATATAATAGTTATTTATTATATGAAATTATTTTGTTTCAAATGGAACTATTCACAGAATTTAATCAAGTAAAATTTACATAAACATTCAATTAACATTACTCTGTACAAAGTAATTGAGAAATATAATTTCTAAATTCTGAAAGATTACATTAATTTTTATTTTTTCAAAGAGTATTTCTTAAAATATTTTTTTTTCAAGTTTTGAATCTTGAAATAGCAGCGAAAGTCCATAAATATTTCTTTAACAAGTATATTATAATTGGTTTTTGAATGAATTTCATTTTACTAGTATTTATTTAATAGTAAGAACCAATTATAGCAGACGAAGAAAAAAATTGTGAGGTAGAGGGAGAAGTAGAGTATTTAATCATGTGCTTGATACCGGTGCAAAGTTGGCAAAGTTTTTTTTTTGTATATTTAGATATTTTAAAAAAAATTACGTATAGTGTTTTTTACTGTATTTTCTTGTTATTTCTTTAAAATAATTGTGTTTTATTAAGGTTTGTTGCAAAGTTGCATGCTTTGTATCCATTTGATTCCAAGGAAAAGAAATTCCTCATTAAATTGTAATTAACAACTCTTATTTAGTGTGGTATTTTGAAAAGCAAAGCAATTTGTATGTTGAAATTTATATTTTGTTACATAGAAGTTCAATTGTGTTGCCTTTATTGGCAATCTTATTGTAAAAATTCTTTATTTATTGCTACTTAAAATTTTCAAATATTTTGAGAACTGTAATAATTGAAAAGAACAGTGTGACTTTAAATAATTAGAATTTTGCCATTTTTCATTAAAATTAGTTTTGTGTGCTAGTGTAAGGTAATTGTTGATCCCTTTAAGTTTTAGGTTTTTAGATTATAGTTGGTATTAAAATATTGAACCATTATTTTCCTTATTGTGTTTAAAAAAATTCTGAATTTTTAATATTCAGTATTTTTGTTTTTTTACTTTCATATAAGTAAATCATTTTCAATGCATTTCATATTTTAAAATGTTTAGTATTCTCAAAATAAAATGTTTTTGATAAATTTTCATTTTTGTATGTTTTGAACTGAAGCCCGAGTACAGCAAGACATTGTTTGGTAATTAATTTTTTTATGACTGAACACTTAAAGTATTTGATCAAACGCATGAAAATTTCAGAGAGAATATTGTTCTTGTTTTAGATAATAATAAAGCTTTTATGACCGTAATTTTTTTTAAGTACACTTGAGTATATTTATACCAACCTAACTCACAGAAACGACAAAGAACATATACAGAATTCTTTTATTGGGGTGGGAATATATTCTAATAAACACGTAGATGAAAGAACCGAGGTTTTTTTTTTTTTTGATTTCTCTGCTAAAAATTAAATCTGTTGATCTATGGAGGTAGGGTAAGAACCTCCAAACTTCCTTGTAGGCATGTTACCATGCAGTGCCTCTTATTAAAAATACATCTTTTTTTTTTATTTTCACAGGGTTTTTTTATACGATTTCAAAGTAACATGGTTCACAAATTTTTTGTTCTAGTATGAATCCCCCCAAATTTGGGGATTCCTGTCCTTTTGATGTGGAGGATTTTCTCAAACTTTTGACATTTTCTGACAACAAAGAAGTCTTTACTGACGAAGTTGAAGGTTATTCAATTTGCTACAAGTATGGAATAATATTTTCTTATACATGATTCTGACATAGAGCTTGCATTAAAATTTCACGTAATTATAAATTTTGTGTAGCAGGATGTCAAGAGTTATATAAGCAACTTGAGAAATAAATAATAATAATAAACTCAGCGGAGGCTGTTAATAATGAACAAAATTTGTCCTCTGAATCAAAACCGACAATTGTGCCAGACATATCTAACACATCTACTGACGATAGCATTTTTTATCCCAGTTCATAATAAATGTGTGCACTTATCAAGTTGTAATGAAAAGTAGTTAATAATTCTTTCCTAATTTTAATTTTTATGTGGTATGTACTTACAGACTGAATCTTAACTGCTCACTAATTTTAATTTCTTTTTCTTTTTGTAGTAAAACTGAATTGTTTTTGTTTTATAAATATATAACATAGATACTTTTTTTTGCATGGTTTTTGAGGGAAATATTTAGAGATTTTTCATCCTACACAACTTTTTAAAGTTTTGTGAAACTTATCCCCAAATTTACCATTTGTTGCATGTATTTTTGTACACGATTTTTTTTTGCATGGTTTTCTAAGGAATGTATCTACTGTGTTGAAAATGTTGGGTGTATAATATTTTGCTGCTACAGTTTTATACATTGCATACTTCCACATACCTTCTATAGGTAGCAACGAAGAATTCTTTATAATATAAATGTGAAAATATTGGTGCAATTTTTTACAAACTTACCCCTATACAGTGGCGCAAAAGAGAATATTAGCTCCCCCCCTGCAAACTCAGGTTTTGGGCCCCAAGCCCAAATACGTAAGCGTCAGTCAAGCCTTGGGCCCCCTAGAGTCCCTAGGCCTCCCCGCAATGCGGGAGTGCACCTTATGCCACTGCATCTATAGAAATGGTACTATGCTGTCGTACCATTTTTAGTGTATATCATAAAATTTTAGTATTTTTGATACCACTTCCCAAAGCATCTGATGTAGAGTTAATTCATCACAATATTGAAGAACTACAGACGTAATTCATTTCATTAAGGAACATATATTTTTCAGACTCTTGCAAATGTCATTAATATTGAGGGTTTGCTCAACACACACAGTGTTTTATAAATTTTGGTATTTTTCAGGCAGAATTTTTTGGGTAAATAAAAATACACAAAATGCTGCTGCCCAAATAACTTCTTTTTTGTTCAATGGGTGACCTTAAAATTGAGACCATTTTGTGTGTGTGTGAGGGGGGGGTCACGTACTTCATGCCATTCGGAAAAACATTGTCTCGATTTAGTGAATAACCGCAGGAATTCTGAACCGTTTATATTTGAGTTCGTCCCTCTTACCAAGATATTCACCATCAGATAGTGTTCAAAGGGTACAGCTGTGGTCTTCAAACTTTTTTGACTCATTGAATCCTTAGAATTATAAAACTCCAATGTTTCCCTTTTAGGAAAATATATCATAAAATGTTTAAAATAGATCAACATATTATAGGTACTTTATGTAAAAAAACAAACGAAGAAAAATGTTGTATTTATTAAAATTTTCATGTATTATTTTAATACATGAAAATTTTAATAAATACAACATTCATAATATTAATATAGGCTCCAGGTGTCACCTACACATATATTATAATTAGTAACTGGGGTGTATGCTTGCATTTTTTCACACAAACCATCAATGCCTAGGTGTATTGATATTACCTACATTCACATTTCATACTCTGCGTTTAATAAATTTTTATATTTTGTTTTTGCTACCACATAAACATTTTCACTTATATACACCGTTCTGAATGGCATTAAAATGTTTATATCTGTGGGAGAAACTCTGTATTTCGCATGAATTTGTAACCTAAAATTTAGCAGCTTTTCTTGCTAAAATTCAGATTTTAGAGTATCTTTATTCCTTGTAAATTTGTAACCAAAAATCAAGATTTTCATATATCTGTATTTTAACATAGAATCTGTTGATAGTTCGATCATTTGTTCTTGTTATATCAGTAATAAATCCTAATTTGCATTCTTTAATCCAGTCTATAAAAAACGGGAATCCCCTTTTGCACACACATTTATAATTTTCTTTTCGATTTTTTATTTTGACTCGTGGAACGTAGTTTGAAGACCACTGGGGTACAGCAGTTCTTAAACTTTCAATTCTGGGGACCCCCTTTTCAATCACAATTTTTATCGCACCCCCTTATACATTAATGTACTGAATGCAATAATAATGCACTTTTTGACGCTAAAGCTACAGTCTTTATTATAAACCGTACAAATTAATGACATAAGTATTACATTTTGTATATGTTACTTTTAAGCAATAGAGGATAATTATTATGTTATTTTATTTCTCTAATTTTTAAATTGGAACATACTGCAAAATGCGGTGGCTGCTTAGAAGGCAAAATATAGATATCTCAGCTAAATATAGAAAAAGAACTCAGAGGGTCAATTTTTAATCATAAGCATTCTTTTGAAAAACTTAGCTGTGCAAGACAAGCCCATGGAAGTCGCTAATACATTAAACTTGTTCTTAATTCAGTATTAATAAGTTATACTCTGTGCAGCATTGATACATTAAAAGTATACCGGCCGAAGTGCCCGCTTTTTGCACGAGTTCATTTATAAGAAAATAAAACATTATTGATATAATAGCTGAATTGTAAGGAGAGTGTGTGTGTGTGTAAAGCCAAGTGTGCGACAATGTTTACAAAAATATAAAATGACTTTTTTAAAAATGATTGCTCAAATTAAAATTAGTTTTAAGCGAACTGTAATTTTAAGCCTCACAGAATTAGCATTAGCATCGAAATCAGTAAGTTATTCATGGGGGGGATGTAGCATGAACACAGAAAATATTTTAGAAAAAAAGTGATCGCACCGGGAACTCAGTCAAAACAAGCACCTTAAGATTGTAAAAAAAAACGTTTGTCACTCCCAAAAAAGAGGGAGTATGTGACAAATATATCTTAGTTCACGTTAAGACTGTCATACAGGAGGATAGTGCCAGGGCCATTGGTAACAATTAAATAGTTTTCAGTACACCAGTTACCGAACAGTTCAGTAAACCAGAATTACCGATTTCGTGCACTCTGTGCTCGGCGTGACCACTTCTGGATTAAAAGTATTACAACATGGATGTTCTAAAAAACTGTGTAAAACGTTTTTCACTATGCTTTATATGTTTGGGAATACTCATAAAAATAAATCTTGGCCTAGTACTCCTTCAAAGTGCTCTCTGTGCTTTTCCAAAAATCATAAAAATATTTTGCAAGGAAAAAAGCGCAGCAGAAATAGTTTATTTACAACTTCCCTAAATGAAAAAACAAATACACACACATAAGAGCAGGGACGTAACTAATCATACAAGTAAGTTCGAAGGTCAAACCGCAGCAAATACATTCTGCTGCCTACAGCCGATGTGCAATATTTCAATAATATAACAGTGATGAATTTTTTATCTTCCTAAATTTTTTTTGATTATGGGTCTGGGTTTTGTTTTTTCTCTGAAAGAGTAGCATTTTAAGTTTGAAAAGAAAACGTAATGAAAAAATTTCTCATCATGGGATTACAGCAAATCAAATAAAATGTTTTTTATTTGGTTATAGTATGAAAGATAGCTAAAATGAGGTTTTGAAGTAGAGGCTTTTATTTTTGATGACTTAATATCACAGATGATATATATAAATTATATCAGTGTAAATGTGTTTTTTATTGTGTCAGAAAGTATTTTGTTTACTTCATTCCAGTAAATAAATTTTTTTAATCTTTTATTTTCGATATGCTCGCGCCCCCATCGTAGGTTTATCGCACCCCGGGGGGGCACGCCCCACAGTTTGAGAAACACTGGGGTACAGTAATACCCCGAATTTACGTGATAGGTGAGTGATAAACACGCAAGTCGGTGTATAATTTCGCATATAAATTATTTTTAGTCAGGGCCGGAGACGAAAAAAAAAATAATTTAGAGAAAAAAAATGTTTATGAAATTCTTAGATAATACAAATTCGCAAACCAAAAGTTATTTTGATGTAGAAGGTTTCATAAAATCGATAACAAGTAGAGTCTGCCAGCTCAAAGATTTTTTCCCCTGATCCTTCAAAATTTCCTCTTAGCATGCTAATAAATATTTCATTCCTTGTTTTGTAGAAAAAAAAATATGCTCTTCGTTGGAGTCTGTATTTTCTAAAATTTGTAACCCTTTTTCAATTAAACTGAGGCCTTCTGTCAAAAAATTCCCAAACGTTGTTCGATCTTCTGATTGAACTGGGTCTATAGACTCCAGTTCTTCAATGTCTTGCTTATGCATTTTTATGAGCTCATTCATTGTGACCTCTTGATTGTAGGAATCCAGCTGTTCTTGAGCGTCATCACGATTAGGGATTGCAATATCGGAGCAAAAGTTCAATATCGTTATTCGGGATTTTTGGATCTTAATACCGGGAAACCGGTAGTAGAAATTGTAGAAAAAGAAAGAAAACGCAGGTGTGTGTTTTCTTGTTTTATTAGCGAGTGTAAATATAACAAAAAATAATTTGTGACTTATTAATCCTAACAGTACATAAAGAATTGCAAGAAAGTAAAGGAACACACACACACACACACACACACACACACACACACACACACACACACACACACACACACACACACACACACACACACACACACACACACACACACACACACACACACACACACACACACACACACACACACACACACACACACACACACACACACACACACACACACACACACACACACACACACACACACACACACACACACACACACACACACACACACACACACACACACACACACACACACACACGTATCTGATTTATCTAAACCACAAAAAAAGTGAATATAACTATATTCAGTCTGTGGTACTATTACAAATTTTTGAAATGCTATCTTAATAAATTATAGTTAAAAAACCCCTGAAAAACACGCTTTTATAGAGTGCGTGAATCGATGTAAAAAGTAAAAAAATAATTCTTAATATAAAAATAAAATGATTAACGAGAAAATGTATGTGTCATCGGAGTAAAAGCGTGGGTCGCTCTATATTAATTGTTATAATCTCTTACTAGTTCTATTCCGAAATGCTGAGTTAGTGTAGAAATGTAGTACAAAGCACCTCACGCTTTTACCCCAATGGCTTAATTTTCTCGTTAGTCATTTTATTCTTATATCAAGTATTATTTTTTTACCTTTTCTAGTTCGTTTCACACACACTGTAAAAAAGCGTGGTTTTTAGTTTTTTTAAACTATAATTTATTTTTCATTTTTTAGTTCGATCTACAATAAAAGCCTGTTTTCTTAGTTTTTAAAACTATCATTTATTCTTTGTTGAATTCATCTAACTAATACAAGTGTGTAAGAAGAAATATTAAATGTTGGTCGTATTATCACCTTTTTAAAAGTATTGCTATATGTTATTCGTATCATCACTTCTAAACGTATTGCTTTATCAAAAAAAAAAATATTTAGCAGTTATAGAACATAAATTTATCACCTTTTAAAGGTATTGCTATAATATTTATTCGTATCATCATTCTAAACGTATTGCTTTATAAAAATAAAAAAATATTTTTAGCAGTTAGAACATGAACTATTTTTATTCATATATACACGAGTCTTTTTTATCCCCTCTCTCACATAAGGAACACATTTTTTGTTTGTTTTATTTGAAAAAATTAGCGCTTTTTTCATTTTAGGGTTGCACCTTTTAAGGGGTAGGGTCTTTGAGTCACCATATCTAGAATTAGTCACCAAATTTGGAAATGATATGCGCAATTAGTCGCCAAATCTGGAAACAATATAATGAATTAGTCGCCAAAAACTTCAAAATCTTTAATATCATTATTTTTGACGATCCTGATCAGAACAATGGTACACAATTTTGAAATTATTGTATTGTCATCGGCCCTTGACAAGTGTACACAATTTCGAATTAATCTGATCTTTTAAAGTGGGTAAAAATCGAGTCCAAAGTTTCCCTTAAAAACAAGTGAAACTTATAAAAGCATGTTACAAAAAATAATGTATCAATTGTTCTGTATGATATGCAAATGCAATGTGAATAACAAAGTCACGAATTTAAAAAAAAATTAAAATATTCCTCCCAACTACAGCCCTGTTTTCACAGATACGAATAGATCCAATTACGAATCCTGTTTTGTGGGCTTAATCACGAGCGCAGGGACTGGAGAATATTTTCCCTCCCCTTCAGTCTACATGCAGAAATTGTGGAGGTGGAGATAGAGGTCGTGTCGCCATCTTTCGTCCCTTCGGGGAATTTCGCCGAGCTAAAATCGTACTGTCACCTGTATGGTGCTCAAGGTCAACGACAGGCGTACCTCTTGCCTATGCCACGATGAATTTCGTGGGCCTCGATCTGACTACGTCAGACAGGTGGCATTAGAAAAAACAACAACAACAACAACAACGAATCCTGTGCTTATGCAATATCGCTCTGAGTTGTAATAGGATAGTTTAGATCCACCTTCTTGGAGGATTCACAAATTTTATCACTGCTTATGCAACCTTATGTTCGTGGCCGCGGTAGCCGAGTGGTATAGGTATCGGACCGTGGCTTGCCTTGTCACGAGTTCGAGCCCAGTGCCACTAAAGACCCGCCGTGTAGGGCAGCGATGCACGTTAAATCTGTCGAGAGCTGAAACGTCCTCCCGTTGGTGTGGTGTGGTAGTTAGGAGAGGGGGTGCCAGCTCAGGTGTCGTCCACGTCACTTGACCATGGTTCAAAATTACGTGGTCCGTCGCCAAAAGCCCTCGTGTAGCTAAACAGTGCGACGTTAATAATAAATTATCATCATCAGCAACCTTATGTTCACAGTCTAATTATTTTTGCCCGTTAGGGAGACATTAAAACAAAAGCATACTATTTCGCTATCCTGGCGATCCCTGAACATATAGTGGAGGCGATTTAAAAAATGTCCAGTAAATACCGAAAAATCGGTATTTAAACTTGTGAATACCGGCATTACGAAATTGTACAAATGGCTCAAAATACCGGTATTGCAATCCTGAATCACGATCTACTTCTGAGCTTATTTGCCTGACAAAAATCGACAACTTCTTCAATCAAATTACCAATTTCATCAGGCTCTGGCAATGATGAAAGAAAAAATCAATTTTTAATGGTGAAAAAAATTTCAATGATAGGAGGAAAAAAAGAGACGAATCGGGGGTTTTTGAAATCCCGTACTCATAATTCGCGTAATTCGAGGTAGATAAATCGAGGTATTACTTATGTCAGGGGTGTCAAACACGTGGGCCGCATGTAGCCCACCAGTACGTAAGTTGCGGGGGAACAGGGCCGATCCGAGGGTATCGGCCGTCCTCGTGCAAACACCTAATGTGCCCCCTAGAGAACTTTTCATATTTTGACTAATACTTAACGTTGACGTTAAAAACTCATCTACTTATGAAAGAATAAGAAGTAAACACATTACTAATAATTCAAATAAAATTTGAAGTGCAGAGCTTCATTTTTTTGGCCAGGTAATGAGTTATAATAGCGACAAAATACTTTAACAAAATAATAAGCTAACAAAAATATAGCCTTTAAAATAAAAAGAAACATTTTATAATTATAAACACAAAACGACAGAATTTACTCAAAAAATACAATCTAATAAAAATAAATACTAAAGAACAAATTTTGGGAAATGGAAAGTATATAAATCAGTCCTTCTATTGTTGTCGTGTGTTTATTACTGGGATACATACGAAAGACATGAGATACACTGCTCTAAACAATTAAAGGATATATTGTAAGTTTTATATAAAATAAAGATATAAGCGAAATTTTTTTTTCCGAAAATGGAAGAAGAGAATCACAAATGCAAATTTTTCTGATTTTCAAACTGTGGAGTATGCTAATTTTGAGTTCGACGTCAAAAACGTCGCTTCAGCGGCAGCGAATGAAATTTGACTTTCAACTGAAATGTAGACAAGGATGATGGGCATTCAGTGACTGCTTTGTTTCGATGAGTACTATGTCTCAGCGAAGTCATTTAACCGATTCAGAAGCTTGGAGAGTTGTTGGCAGGTTAGAAGGGGGTCAAACTCAAGTCGAAATAGCGCAAGCCATTGGAGTGTCACAAAGTGTGATTTCCAGGATCTGGAACCGTTTTTTGGAGACTGAAAGTGCAGGCCGAAGACCAGGACAAGGTCGTAGATGGGCAACAACGCCCAATGAAGATCGTTATTTAGTGTTAACGGCTCGGAGACACCGAAATATGAACGCTACTCTTCTCCAACAACACCTTTGCTCGGCTACTGGCACCACGGTTTCAACTCAGACTGTCCGAAACCGGCTCCATGGTGTAGGTCTGTATGCTCGCCGACCGATGGCATGTGTTAGACTAACTTCAAGGCATCGTCGCGACCGCAGGGAGTGGGCAGCAGAGCATGTGACCTGGAGGAGAAATGAATGGAGCAATGTTCTTTTTTCTGACGAGTCCCGTTTTTCTGTTCATCCGGATAATAGGCGTATTTTCATCTGGAGGGCCGTGGCAGTAGGAATAATCCTGCGTTCGTGCACGAAAGTGTCAGATTTGGCGGTGGGGAAGTGTTGGTGTATGGTGGCATCTCCATTGACGGGCGCACAGACCTCTACATCATTCGAGATGGACCTCTGACTGCTCGCCGATATAGGGAGGAGATCCTCAGACCTATTGTAGTCCCTTACGCTGCAGCACTCGGAGATGACTTCATTTTAATGGACGATAACTGCAGGCCACCTCGTGCTAACCTGGTGGAGGATTTCCTTTTCGAGGAAGGAATCGTACGAATGGAATGGCCAGCGTGTTTTCCAGACATGGATCCAATAGAGCACGTTTGGGACGCTCTGGGAAGACGAGTTGCTGGCCGCCAACCCCCCTCCCAAACTCTCCAAGAACTGGAAAGAGCTCTTCTGGAAGAGTGGGACAGAATACCCCAACTCGTGATTAATAGCCTCATTGAATACATGCCTCAAAGGTTTCCAACGTTGCTGGCCGTCCATGGAAACCACACCCCCTACTGAAAATGATTTCCTTTGAAGAAAAACACCTTTTCTTATTCTTTTTTTTCTCATGTGCACAAATTGTGTTTTTTTCCTTTAGTACACAAATGCGCAATAAAATGCATTTTTTCTGCCAAACGTGTAATTTATTCTCATATAACCTATTACGTCTGTCGACCATGTATCAATCAGCTTAAAAGTTTCCTAGCCACAAGGTCCACCTAAAACCGCACTATCCTTTAATTATTTTGAGCAGTAACATATAACGCAACTACAGAAGAACACAGATTTTTATTACAAACGATGATCCCAGCATATAACAGGAAGAGATGCGCTGTTTTTCCTTTCGAGACGGGAATCCATTTCAGGCGAAAGACCGACTTCTTTCCCGAAGAAGATACAACCAAGTCTTACTCGGGATTCGAACCCAAACCCACTCGGTTACAAGCCGAGGGACATAGCCACCATACTGGCTGGGTGACCGTCCTTCTATTAAGACTAAGAAATAAATTATACCGCAAAATCCGGTGTATAACGCGCACTTTAAATTCAAAAATAAATAAATAAATAAAATCGAAATTTACGGGTGTGCGTCATAAGTCGGGTATAAAACTGAGAGGTTTAAAAACACAAAAAGATGAGCATAGAAAAAGATCAGACTTTTGCATATATCGAAATACTGTTTCTGTGAAAGAAATAACATTCCTTATGAGAGAGAGAACTTAAAGGGTTGTAATTCTGAAAATACACTATTTTTTACTAAAGCTTGGAATAATACTCGAATAAAGGATTGCTAAACATAAGATCATTGTACACATGCATTTCAGGTTTCTTCGTAAAAAAGGGTGTGCGTGTTATACGGCGAATATAAGTAGGGGCACGTTATACACCGAATTGTACTCTAACTATAAAATAACTTTTCTGGCTTTCTAAGAAGCAAATTTGTTAATAGTTTCGGTTAAATCAATTTTTTCTGAGATTTCGGATCCAATTGAGACTATGGCCAAATCTGAAAACCTTTCTTGTGTAATATTATTTCTCAAGTAATTTTTAATTTACTGAAACTTCTTTCACCGGAAGCTGCAGAAACAGGTAAGGTTAAAAAAATTATTAATGCTAGAGCGAAATTGGGAAAACAGGGAATAAGATCATTTTTCACTATAATTCCTAATATCTCAGTTGACTGTTTTTTACCAGGAAAAATATCTTCGAATGAAGTTATTTCATTGAAGAGCTGTATACCGTCTATATCATATTTTAGAATTTCTTTTTTATTTTCTCTTATTGTTCCAGAAATAGTTTTTTTTTTCAAAAGTTCATCTGAAAGTGGATAAGATGTGCACCAATTGTCTCCTTTAAAGTCACGTCCTTCCCAAATGTTTATGTGTCTATACATATAAAACATTTATTTCCAACTGTGTCTCCCTCTTCTAAATATGGATCGATTTCAGTGGAGGAATTATACTTGCTGTGTGTTATACTCTTCATCATTTGATTCTTTCTCGTCATAATCGTGAACAGAATTTCTTCATCCGAAAATACTGTTGTACTATATCTGTTAAATATATACTGTATCTATTAAATTACTTAAATATCGCATTTCTTCATCATAAATACAATAATACGCCATAGCATAAGGAAGATTTAAAACGTGCTCATGCATTCAGAACTGTAACGGCGATTCACGCGCAGGGAATGACATACCCGAAGAGGCGGTACCCAAAAATAAATATTTAGAATTCACCTACAAGCTAAGCCCCCTCAAAGGATATGACCTTGAAATCAGCTACACGAGAAACTATCCATTTTCCAAAAAAGTTTAGAAGGAGCGTTTAAAAAAAAGGTAGACGGTGGATATGACATACCCTGCGCGGGAAGTGCCGGGTTAAAACTGAGAAAGATCTCTGACCTGATGCATTCTATATCGGTATAGAGTTAAAAATATTTTTAAAAGTATCTCTACATTAGGGAAAGTCAAGACCATATTTTGCAACTTCAATGCTTGCGCAAAGCCTCGGGTCTGCTGCCCGAGGGATGATTTCCGATTCCGAGTCATATAATTTATTTCTGTGTAGCAGTGTGGAAGGAATTTCTATGAATGCTTGAAAATAAAGTTATAAATTTTGAATTAAAAATAACAAAATTCTTTTTAATCGAATTTAAATTTTCAAACTTTTTAAAGTTTTCTATTTATTATTGTGAACTATAAATTTTTCCATGAAATATTTAGAAAATTAAAATAATATAATCTTAAGTTTTTTAATTTTGTTTCCAAACTCTCAAAAATTACATTTCATCTTTTTTCAAATTTTCTGACTGAATTATGAAATTTCTGATTTAATACAAACATATTTTGTTTAATTCTTTTATTCTTTATAAAAATCATAGTTTATATATCATTCATATCATTTATAGAAGAAAACGTAGCTTAGCTTCCAGATTGCTATAGATTGTTGTAGATGAATTTTGATTAACTCTATTAGAATCATACAGAATGCTATACAATATTTTAGAGAAATTATAGGATTTTAATATATTTTTATAATTAATTATACACATAACTAATTATTAGGTTGCATTAAATATTCTTTCAAACTCTCTGGGCAAAAGATCTTAATCAAGAAGGTATCGTGCAAATCAGTCTTAAAGTTGCAATAAATGCAAAAAGAAAAAAAGAATTTGTGCTTTTCAAGTTCAATCTTACAAAATAATGGTTCTTTTAGCAGTCTTAGAGTATATTAGAAAAATTATGTGTTTATTTCACATGTTATCTCATAAAAAAAAATGTGTGTGTATCTTTAAATAAACGTAACATATTTTATTCCTATGAAAATTCTTTTCACGGTTTGAAGCAATTTAAATTAAATATTTAGAAATTATAGATTGGTTCATTTATAACTAAACAAAATTATCGTAATACGTTATGATTACAAACAAAATCATCAAAATAAATATAACTACGTTTCATTTCAATAACGAGCTATTGTTAGGATTCTTTTGGGTATGGTAAATAATTAATGAATGTACTCACAAAGGCTCATTAGTGTTTTGTATTTTGAATGACATACTACCGTTTTTCGTAAGTGACTAAAGAAATTATTTTTACACGAGAGGCAAATAATACTCTTTCATTTGAATAACAATGCCAATTGAAAATGTTTTAAGAAGATTTCGGTACATTCAAGCTACGAAAACATACACTTAAATATGTAAATCAACATGAAAGTATTCTAAGAAACTGATGACAAATATTTATATTTATCTATGTAAAACGAAAATAGTAATAGCACAAATGCAACAAAATATTTTTTTTCAATTTATCTTACGCCATGATTAAAATACCTGGGCATTAAATCTTAAAAATCGAAAAGATAATTTGAAAGTGAAAATATAGTTACCTTTTTTTTGTTTAACCGGTTTTGTTGTTCCGATTTTTTTCTTGTCTGTATAAGTGCAGGAAGCAAAAAGAAATTAGTTCGGAAGTCAAATTGACGCAAAATTTCCTCAGTTTTCTTTGAAAAGGAGTCCTTTTTGGGGGGTCATTCTGCCCCATTCTTTTCATTCGTCCTTAAACATGTCATAAATCTTGATCGTGCTTTGCATCACTTTTGTCCGATGTGTCGAAATTCTTCCTTAACGCCGCCTCCTCCTTCCCTCATGGGACCAGCGTTGAGAACTCAAGAATACTCGTTAAAAAATAATTAACTATAGACTTGGAGGGTGACAGAAAACTTCTGGCGCTTATGGGCCAGATGTTTCTCGGATCGGGAAGCAGATCCCTTGCTGACTGAATGCACATTCGGTCTTTTGGTTGTTACAGAGATAAAAGAGAACCGGAATACATAAAATCTAATATTCTCATTCGCTGGACCACTTCTGAAAAAAATTCCAACTGCCAAGCCTTCGTGTAGCATCTTAGTGTGGCGTTTATTCAGTGCTTCTCAAACTTTCAATACGTGTGACTCAATTTTCAAACGAAATTTTTATTACTGATAATAATGAATCGATTTAAAAAATAACGTACTTTGATGCTAGAGATACAATATGACTAATTATAAATCGTACAAATTACCGAGATAGGTATTTAATTTTGTGTATAACTTTGTATATGACAAGTCAATGGGAGTCACTAGTAATTATTAATCTTGTTCATAATTTTGTATTGATAAATTAATTATAAAATATATTGTGCATTACAGATGGATTTATAAGAATATATTATATATCTATGTATTTTAAATTTAATTCCGTCAGAGTGTATTTTGTTTTGCTGCCTTTCAGAAATTTTACAATTTTTTAAAATATTTTATGTTCGACTTTTTGATATGTTCGCGCCTTCCTTTTAAAGTTGTCGTGCTCTTCAGGGGGCGCCCCACAGTTTGAGAAACGCTGAGCTAAGATGTAGAAATACCTGGCGGTTGAGTCGCATCCTGCGAACATAAGAATTTCAGTCTAAATTCGTTTTTCGAAGTCCTCACCGAATGATAATTAATTACTCCGGCTTTGCATTGCTGGACACAGAAATTGCTTCTTGTGTGTATAAAGTAATCAATTTTTGTATCAAATGATTAATGAAACTCGTTTAATTTACATTCTACGAATGAAATATCGCGCGAAATGATTTTAACATAAATTAGTAAATAACTTACATTGAAGAGGAGCATTATTGAACACTACCCCGAATTTTTATCACCTTCGGTTAATGAGTTAACGTCCAACGCTTTGCAACATTCTTCTTGTTTTGCGATTTTTAAAACTTTTTTGTGACACCTTTTATTTAGTTTGAAAAAGGTGTATTGGTATCCTGTAAGAACAGCATTCACCCTGCAAGAAAATTAAATTACATTTTACAGAATTCCATCACGTACTGTTTGACAGAATTCATAATAGGCAGAAAAATTATGGGTTATAGCAACTTTTTCCCGTTTCAAATGAAATTCTAACACTGATGGATCTCATTTTTGTCAAAGAAAAGACAGTATTTTCGAGAGGAGATGACTTTTCTTTCTTAATGTTTGAATTGTAATATACATTACTCAGTTGGAATGGAGAGAAGCCATTCATTGCATGCGATCTGATATTGGAAAAGAAAGAGCAGAGAATGTGCCTCTGAATGCTCTTTTCCTAGCACCTTAAAATTTCCATGCCTTCCTCCCAGAGTATTGGATCACAAAAACAATGCACTTCCCCTGTATAAGCTTCGTACACCTTCCGCTTACCTCCGTGCAGATATCAAGATTTTGGAGTGTGGGTCTTTCATGCAAAAAGTAAAGGCACACAAATGTGTGTTCCATGTGCAGTGGAAATTTTGGAAAATTAATTGAACAATCATTTATGAACCTACAATGGAGTACCGGGGGAAGAATCCCGTAGGTTTGAAAACATATCAAACAGTTTATAGTCGGTTTGAAGATTAAGGTATAGATCCCCTTTCATTCACTCCTTTTTCTCTAGACCCTCTGCAAGGAATGTGCCAAACATTTCTTTTACAAACCGAAAAATAGGCAATGTGGATTCTACAGTCTTACACATTCGTAACAAGATCAGAATCTTGTTAAAATCGTGAGTAAGTGAGGGAATTTCAATCTTAAAATTCAGCAATAATTTCATCTCTTAAAACTATATTTTACAGGCTCTTTTAGAGTTATATAATCTGGAAACCTACTGACACGAGCATTACGTTGCGCTTGTTTCCGAGAAGTGATTAGGAAATCTGTCTATAACTGGAAAATGAAATAATTCGCGAGATCCTTCGAAGCCGAACGATTCAGAAGAATGATAAAAAAATGTGGAACGCTTCACGATTTTGCGTGTCATCCTTGCGCAGGGGCCATGCTAATCTTCTCTGTATCGTTCCAATTTTAGTATATGTACTGCCGAAGCGAGTACAGAATACCTGGCAGCTCAACTTTTATTTATACCTCACTAAACTTACTCTATTTTTAAAAGTGGTACAACGGGAACAGCTGATTCTTCGAAATGTAAGGTGGGAAACAAAAGCCTACTACAATTTTTAGTCTTTCATACAATAGCCAGCATTGCTTATGCCTTTAGGAGCAATCTTCACAATTTCTCCGGAAAATAGTACTTTTAGTGAAAAGCGACAACGTTGTTAAATCACTGTAGTAAATGAGCACTACCTTCAATTGGAACCTTGTTTCGGAGCCACACTACAAAACTTTAGCTTAAATCTTTGCATCGCAACCTGCTGGTATGCAACCCTGTTTAAAAAGAGAGAAAGCGCAAGATTTTGTGGGACAATTTGTATCATTCATTTCGTACAATAAAATGTTATGTGTAGCGTGCTGAGCTAGAACCATAAAACACAAAAGAACTCAACTTTTACAGCAAAACTGAAATTACTGAAAAAGTACTGGTCAACTGCGAATTCTACCCGTACGTGTGTTTCACGTTCCACATCTCGTGTGCACTACATTGAAAGACATTTTCTCATGCAAATATCAATGCGTGGAGGCCTTTTCTGCCACTGGAGGCGCAGCGATCACAATGCACCGAACGATAGTGGCAGGAAAACTTCAAATGATAGAATAGGTGGAAAGAGTTTTTAAATATCAATCCAGCGTTTTGGGGTGGTTATGTTGAGACGAGGAAAATGAATAACACACGTACTGAGGCAGCAAGTCACACTTCGAGCCAGACCAGTAAAATAACATGGTATTGGACGCGAACTTCTTGGTGAGACTATTTATAATTTTGAAACTCCAAACCCCCCCAGAGGGTTTCCAAAAATTGCCTCGGCCGACGGTATTTCACGTCGACAAGGCATTGGGAAAAGTTTTCAACTAGCAACAGTCATGCCTCGGTAGGACCTCATTGGCTATGACACTGCCGCTGCGCAATGTTGGAACATCTGTCTATTCCAAACTACAAGTAGAAACATATTCTATTATGTTAGTGGTCATTTCAGAGTCATAGCCTTAACACTAACATTTTGAGTCTTATTATACAATTAAAATACCCATTTAATCCTTTTCATCACATTTGTAGAATCGAAGGTTGAATCCAGAGAAGATTGTTCTATTTTTTTAAGGCGTTTATTTCTACAAAGCATGTCACTGAGCGGACTTTACTTTGGGTGGCCAGCATCAGACCGTAAGTAAATCATTTATTTAGATCCTACTAGAGTCCACTGCTTGGCGACGAAACAGAAACGCGATGGCGGCGTGCGATAAACGCGCCCAGGTGGAAAATCTTACAACCACAGATTAAAAAACTCATCCCTATTAGAGAACAGGCTTTTCCTCGTCCTGTGTTCCCACTGGAACTAAAACAGTTGCCTACTTTTGCACAAATGCATTGAATATTTCCAGTGAAACAACATAGGTTTCGAGTGAGTGAGTTAATATTAACGTCGCACTGTTCAGCTACACGAGGGCTTTTGGCGACGGACCACGTAATTTTGAACCATGGTCAAGTGACGTGGACGACACCTGAGCTGGCACCCCCCTCTCCTAACTACCACACCACACCAACGAGAGGACGTTTCAGCTCTCGACAGATTTAACGTGCATCGCTGCCCTACAAGGCGGGTCTTTAGTGGTACTGGGATCGAACTCATGACATGCCTGCCATGGTTGGATACCTTAACCACTGGGCTACCGCAGCCCGCAACATAGGTTTCGAACTTAGGCGCTTTGGTTCCACTGCTATTATTTACTGCCAATTCGTAATTAGTTTTTATTTTAAAGGCAAATGAAAAACGTCCCGTAAACATAAAGAATTAACCTGCTTTACTCGGAAGTGAACGAGAATCATCCCTTCAAAGACACAATAGCCTGTCCCAGCAATCGGGTGCAAGAGCAGCACGACGCATTCTTTTGAAACATTCAACTCCCAAGAGCACTTTTAGAATGCTCTCTCGAAACTTGTCTGTTCTATGTTTTCCACATTCCATCCGTAGCCTTCCATTCTTTCTCAGCAATAATACTTTTCTTACGTGAACGTGTTATCCTTTATAACCCAAATTTTGTTTCTATTGTGTCTTTTTACATTACACTGAACTCTACGTACGACTCTCGGTTCAAGCACATTCCATGACACGCCATTTGCTGACATATTGAACATCGTGCAAGTGCGTGGTAGCCTAGTGGTCATAATCGGGTGCTCGTGGCTAGTGCGTCGTGAGTTGGAGCCCTAGATTCACTGAACAGCTGCCGTGTAGAAGGGCTGATGTGTACATGTTAAATCTGACTCGATGCCATGGTGTGGAACATGGGAGGGGAAGTGCCACCTCAGGCATCTTTCTCGTCACCTTACCATGTTTCTAAAGTACGAAGGCTTTTACCAATTGCTCTCGTGTTGTTTTAGAGCGCGACGTAATTAAACACTCATTCGGGAACACATCATGCAAAAATAAATCTATGCTTTGTCTTATTGGCCTGTGATTGAGAAAATTATCGTGCGTCAAATATCTTCTTTGTACTTTCCTGTCGATGAAATAATAGAATGTTTTAGAACGACGGCGAAGAGGTGGCCCTACAATTATTTACTGCGTAGAATTCTGCCCCATCTAAAATGACTTTGCGAAATGATGTTTATAATTGTTTACATAGCAATGTTCTGCCATTGTAACTTTTGTCCCAATAGGATTTTGAAAAATAGAGAACAGCGTCTAACTAAGGAATAATTGGGCTCACGTCAACATTGAAAGTTCATTCACGAAGCCGATGTATGATGAAGTGTTAAATATAGGACATTGGAATATTTCACTCAAGGCACGAAGTGAAATTTTATCAATCCCAACAAATTAAAGAACCTGATGCAACATGCTCCATGACGATTAGGGATTGGTGATCGCATCCGATGCAGACGTGCTGGAGATCGGACCGAGAAAAAGATAATAAACTGGGTGTGCTTACTTTTGTTAGCTACCACTTTTTTACTGAGACCTCACTATATATAGTCCGCTCTGGAAAACAGTGTTTAGACAAGATTTGGTTTCTCTTCACCTACGTGCTAATCTTTTGCCTTTTACTAAAGATTACCGTGGAGAGGAACAATTTAATGAGCCTCATTTAATTTTTGGACCCTACTGTTGTGGGGTTTATTTAAAATAAAGCAGCAATACGAAGACTGGAAAGAGACGTCTGAGCTCCGTTCCTCGTGCTATTAGAGTGAAGTGTCTAATAATGATCCATATGAACGAGGCCCAGGCAGAAAGCTACTTCATCAACGTTTCCACTTTAGCACCATTTGTATCATTATTCGAAACATTTTGGATTCAATTATACCGAGTAACAAAAGCAAAGTCGTCTAATGAGAGGACAAAAAGAATCACACACTCTCGCGTTCATGTAAGTTCAATTTAAATCCTGCTTCGGTATATCTAAAAACACACTAAGCAGTTTCGAAGAGATACTACCCATTTGTTCTAAGACAGGTGTATTTGTCAAATAGATCTGAGAATTTTTTCTATTTGTCAACCTTTAAGGTACTTCATTGTATGGATAACCGTAATGAGATCCGTTTTGTTTTTAAATAAGCCTCACGGTGTCATTTTCGACATTGGTATCCGCACAACATCTGGAATCTGCTCAATGACGTTAAGTTTACGAGAAAGATTAAATTTTCCCTACATTTCGTGTCATATGTTCTGCACGACGCAATCCGATATTCCTTTTGACGGTTGTAACACTTCCGATGAGAGGCAGGGCTTGCTTATTCAACGAAAATCCGTCATTATAGCTTGTTCTCGACTAGTGAAGCTGGACGACGTGGAAAAAGGTATTCTTACTCTAAAGAAAATGCATGTGAGATTTGTAACCGCTCTGTTGTCACAATAACTGCAACTGCTGTACCAAGCAGAGAATGCACTCATGCCTCATCATCTGTAGAGGCCAGGAGATAAAAGAGCACGTTCTATATGAAAAGACACCCGTGTTCTTTGCCTTTTATTTTGTTTAACGATACTTATTATCTTTGTGTAACCTAACTTAAATAAATAAGGCTTCATTGACATCCTTGCCGGATTTTACCAGCTTAATTTTTAAGGTCCACTGCTGTACAAATGGCGCCCGTCTACTGTAGTACCGTAACCCCTCAGGGGGCTCACCTCCTTTAGGTGAGTACGGGATTCACGCTCCCGAGGTGCCCTAGTGATCTTTTCCTTTTCCCTAGGGGTTTACTGTCTTTGGTAAACATGGGCTTCACGAACCCGGGGAACCCTAGTGATCTTTCTCTATTTTCGGCCCTCTTTCTTGCCATTCAAATTTCCCTTTCCTTCTTTTCACGTCCAGACCACAGTCCTACATTAAACAATGAACTTTATTCGAACTTTGTTCTTTTTTTTCTAGTAAAAAAATCTGAATTTTTTTTTACTATAGTATTATGGTTTATATTTTATATTATGTTCTTTTAATTTGATTTTCTTATATTTCTTTCAATATTTTGAATTTGTTGCTTCTTTTATGTTCGATTATTGATTTTTTTTGTGTTCAACTTATTATCTTTATTTTTCTGCCACGAAGTCCTGTGGCAGACCAGGACTGAGTGGAATGAAGTTGTGTCTGATGGTTTTTCACTTTTGGTATGATGACACAACGGACTGCTCCCTGGGAAAACTGGCACTTGGAGCGGGGTTTTGAACTTCTGAGGATCTTTGGACTAGTGAGGTGGGGTCTTGGATTAAGCGGCCATGTAGAGGGTACAGGAGAAAAGCTGAGTTTTGCGTCTCAGGCCGCCAGATAGTACAGGAGCCCGGGACAGCCTAACCAGCATGTCCTGGCTGCTCTATCAGCTGGTGTATAATCCCGCCTGTCTTGTAGCTCCAGGTGGTGCCTGGATGGGGTCCTGCATTGCAGAGCGGGGGGCTCTCCCGAGGCCACTACTGGTTGCTGAATCTAGGGCTAGCCCTGCGAAACTGATCTTCTGAAAATCACAAGGGATTCTCCTCCTCCTTTCTAAAAAAAATCAAAATAAATCCAAATAAGGAAAAAACTCAAAACGTATCTACTAAAACTCCCATTCCACCCTACCCAGCTCATGATGATCAGGCTATTGATTCTTTAAATCCATGCCCTGATAAAGAACCCGTGTTGCCTAGACCAGATGTTAATGAAATTGCTGCTAATTCCAGATTTTTAATATTGTCTTTAACAAATACTGATATGTCGAAAAAGTCGCCATTCGCTATCCACAAAGCATTAATTGGAATATGTGGCGAACCTAAATCTGTCAAACGCTTACGATCCGGTGATTTACTTATAGAAACAAGTTCTGCTCTACAGACTAAATCTTTTTACTTGCCAAATCCTTTCTAGATTCTCCAATAACCATAAGTCCGCACAAAACGCTAAATTCCTGCAGAGGTGTCATTTCAGAATCTGATCTGTTGACCAACCCAGACGCAGAAATCCTCGATGGATTTTCTGATCAGGGTGTGATCCAGGTCAGAAGAATAACAATAAAAAAAGATAATTCGGTCATTCCAACAAAACACTTGATTCTAACCTTTAATAGACCTAAACTACCCACAACAACTAAAGCCGGATACCTAAACTGTAAGATTCGCCCTTATATTCCGAATCCTCTGCGCTGTTTCAGGTGCCAGAGTTTCGGACATTCACAAACTTCTTGACGTGGACAACTGACTTGCTCTAGATGTGCGTCTGCTGGACACTCTTCTACAGACTGTACTCTCGAGCCAAAATGCATTAACTGTTCTCAGTCCCATCCATCGAATTCTCAATTATGCCCAAAATGGAAACTCGAAAAAAAATACAAGAAATCAGAACAAACAATAATATTTCTTATATAGAGGCTAAAAAATTATTACCTCATCAGCTACCTCAAACATATGCCCAAGCTACTAAACCTTCACCAATATCCGTTACAACGCAGACAGAGGAAAACATCACTAAAATAAAATGTCCACCTTTAAAATTACTTGCACCAATATCATCCAAACAAAGAACAAATATTCCTACTGTTGTTACCACATCCTCAGCCCAAACGCAACTCTTACCCTCCGTCTCTTCAAAAACATCTACAACATCGGATCCTCCGCCACCAACTCCCATGTCTAAGACAAAAGGGAAAATTAAAGAACAACCACCTCAATTACATCGTCCCCGAAAAGATAGCAAAACAATAGATTTATTAAGTATAAAACCTAAAACAAATTTAAAGAAAAATCCTGCCAAAAGCACAACCTTAAAAACTGCGAGGGAACAAGATTCCCCCAATGAAACATCTCCCGTCTCCAAAAAATCTCGGAGACGGAAAACTTTTAAAACCTCGGATGCCATGGACACAGACGCTAATCCTTCGGACTCTGATTGCGTCATAGGTCTGGCATCCGAAGAGAAGAGCCTTTTAGAGGCTGATTTTAAAAAAATGGCAGGTAATCCCTTGAAAGGGCACCTTTCGCCAAGTTCGCCCAAAAAATAACTTCCCTGGTTTCTTGGAACTGTCGTGGCTATATAGATCGCATACAGATGACGTAAAAACATCATACGTCAATACCATCCAGTATGCGTAGCACTTCAAGAGACTTTCTTGAAGTCTTGTCACACAACAAAGATACGTCGGTATGGTTGTGTGCGGAAAGACACGGAGGGACCCTCTGTGTCCGGAGGTGTATGTATTTTTACATCCCTCGATGTTCCATTTAGTGCTCTGCCACTCCATACCTCGTTGCAGGCTGTAGCCGTGAGAATCCACTCCACGAGCCTAATCACAGTCTGCTGTCTTTACTTGCCACCAAATACTGCTATCCACCAACATGACTTGAACAACCTAATTAATCAGTTGCCAGCACCCTTTGTCATACTTGGTGACTTTAATGGACATAGCACTCTGTGGGGTAGGGCGAAGACGAACCCTCGTGGCAGACAGATTGAACAGGTGCTTTCTGATCACTGTCTCTGTCTGCTCAATCACGAGGAACCAACGTACTTTCACGAACCCACACGATCCTTTCACACATTAGATTTGGCCATCTGCTCACCGTCACTATTCCCTAATTTCAGTTTGTCTATTAAGAAGGACCTGTATAATAGTGACCACTTCCCTGTTCTCCTTTCTCACGATTCTGATACGGATGGAAAAACCTTTCCACCTACATATTCTTATCGTCTTGCAGACTGGGCCCTTTTCACGCAGTTGGCTGTGATAACTGATGCAATGGTCAAGACAGACAGTGTTGATACTGCTGTACAAGAAGTCACCAATGTTTTGATTGCTGCTGCTGATTTCTCAATACCAAAGAGTTCAAGTGATTCATTCCAACATTACAAACCTTGGTGGAATGCTGATTGTCAGACAGCATATAAGAACCAGCGGAAGTAATGGGGAATCTTTCGCAGATATCCCACTACGGAGAATCTCTTGGCATTCAAAAAGGCAAAGGAAAATGCTCGCAGAGTAAGGCGTCGGAGTCAGAGGCAATCCTGGATCCGATATGTGTCCTCACTCACTTCGTCAACGTCAAGTAAACAATTATGGAAAAAAGTTAAGGCTGCAAACTGGATATATCGGGAATTTTCCTTCCCTATTTTACAAACCTCGAACTTTATCTTTTCTTCCCCAGTCGAAATTGCCAACATTCTGGGTGAAACTTTTCAGAGTGTATCGAGTGCAGCCTCTTATAATTCTCATTTTCTCGAAATTAAAAGGCAAGCAGAACGTACCCCGATTAACTTTTCCACTCATTCCTTTTTTCCATATAACTGTGATTTTACGATGACTGAGTTAAAACAGGCACTCTTACAAGCCCACAATACAAGTCCTGGACCGGATGGAATTACATACACGATGCTTCGTCATCTACATCCAAACTCTCTGGCCAACATTCTTTTTTTATTCAACAGAGTTTGGAAGGAGCATTGCTTTCCCTCCAGCTGGAGGGAAGCCATTGTGATTCCAATCCTTAAGCCGGGCAAGGTGGCAACAGATCCTCTGAGTTACCGTCCCATTGCTCTGACGAGCTGCTTCTGTAAGACCTTTGAACGCATGGTTAATACTCGATTAGTGTGAGTTTTAGAGAAAGAAAAGTGTATTCCTCCTCTACAGAGTGGATTCCGCAAGGGCTGATCCACTCTTGATAACCTTGTTTTTTTAGAATCCCAAATCAGGGATGCCTTTATTAGGAGAAACCACTTGGTTTCTCTTTTCTTTGATATAGAAAAGGCATACGACCGAACTTGGCGCTATGGGATTCTCCGTAATATGTATGATTTTGGCCTAAGGGGAAATCTTCCCATTTTTATTTTTAACTTTTTAGCTGTTCGTTATTTTAATGTACGCATTGGTCACTCCTCTTCTCATAAATTCATTGAATATCAAGGTGTTCCTCAGGGTAGCGTTTTGAGCGTTACCCTTTTTAATATTCATATGAGTAACATACTTCATCAACTTCCACCTTCAGTGCGAGGAATGCTTTATGTTTACGATCTGCAAGTCTCTTGTCAAGGATCAGATATGCGACTAATTGAGCGACAGCTGCAAACAACTGTCAGTCGATTGGTTCAGTGGTGCGATCAGAATGGACACACGATATCTCCATCCAAGAGCAGCTGTGTCCATTTTTGCAGAAAACGTAATCTACACCCAGATCCTTCTATTCATAAACGACATATTCAAATACCTGTCGTCAGTGCGATGCGCTTCCTCGGAGTAATCTTTGACTGCAAATTGACTTTCCTTCCACATGTCCTTTCCTTGCGGAAGAAGTGTGAACGATCCCTCAACATCTTAAAAGTACTATCCAACACCTTATGGGGAGCGGATAGAGTCTCGTTACTCCGAGTGTACCAAGCACTAATACTTTCACGTTTGGACTATGATTGTGTAGTGTACGGTTCTGCTCGTACACCTGTATTAAAACGACTGGACACAATACATCATTCTGCTCTGAGAATCTGCTTTCTGGTGCCTTCAGAACTTCGCCTGTTACCAGCTTGTATGTGGTATGCCATCAACTACCTTTAGAACTAAGGCGGAGGCAATTAAGTGCAAATTATTTTATTCGTACCATGTCTGTTCCTTCTCATCCATTAAAACCCTTTACTCTTGCCATTGGTCTCAACCGACTTTATGAGGCGCGTTCATTTCACATCAAACCTTTTTCAGAAAGAGCAAAGGATGTTCTAAACGACGCTCATTTAAATAACATAAATATCCAGGAAAATAATATCCTTGCTTTTCCACCCTGGGACATCCAAATTTTTAACTATCACAACCCCTTTTCGGGCTATGACAAAGCAGGCACTGCTGCTGTTATTTATCAGCAACTCTTCTCTTTTCATCGCAGTAAGTATTCTAAGTACATACCCGTCTACACGGACGGGTCGAAGACTGCAGGACATGTTGGATGTGGTGTAGTTTTTAATAATACCATTTTAAGTTTTAGCTTACATAATTCCATAATTAGCGCAGAATTAACAGCCATTCTTGTCGCCCTTCAACATATAATAGTTTCTAACCACCGTCATTTTTGTGTGTACACTGACAGCATGAGTGCTCTAGAGTCCTTACACTTTTCAACAGAGCATAGGCACCCCACTGTGATAGAAATACTTCTTCTTCTGCGAAAACTAGAAAGGAAGGGTTTTGATATAATTTTTTCCTGGGTACCTTTATACGTGGGTATACTTGGTAATGAACAGGCTGATACCGCTGCACGATCAATGTCTGATCACATGCAGCGGCCTGTCTGTTACCAGGATTTAAAAACTTCTGCACAGAACTATATCCATCGTGTATGGCAAGAGATTTGGGATCAACAGGTCCTCAACAAATTGCATAGCATTCATCCTTCCACTTCTCATTGGGCAGCACTACCAGTGCGAAGACATGATGTCCGCTTGACTCGGCTTCGCATTGGTCACACTCGTTTCACGCACAGGCACCTTCTGTTGGGTGAAAATGCCCCAGAATGTCCCTCGAGCAAAGTCCCATATTCAGTTTGTCATATTTTAATAGATTGTCCCGTTTTTATCTGACATCGCGTCACCTTCTTTCATACATCTGTTTTAACCTTATCTGACTTGGTGGGGGAATCCCCCCACCAAAATCTATTTGCCTTCGTTTTAAAAATAGGATTTTTACATATGATTTGATTTGTGTTTCTTTATATTTTTAATATATTATATGCATGCATATACATGTGTACATATATTTTTCAACATATATATTTTTAAAAAATATGACATTCTTTGAACAAGTGTTTGGCGCAGCTTGGCCAAAGTTGGCCCTTGCGCGACTAAACCCCACATTCACATTCACATTCACGGTAGTACCGTATCGTGCGCCTATTCTTATTTGGCTTTTGCTCAATGCATTTTATTTCGGCTAATACAGAGCTTCTCAAACTTTCGATACGTGTGACTCAATTTTCAAACGAAATTTTTATTACTGATAATAATGAATCGATTTAAAACATAACGTACTTTGATGCTAAAGATACAATATGAGTCTAATTATAAATCGTACAAATTACCGAGATAGGTATTTAATTTTGTGTATAACTTTGTATATGACAAGTCAATGGGAGTCACTAGTAATTATTAATCTTGTTCATAATTTTGTATTGATAAATTAATTATAAAATATATTGTGCATTACAGATGGATTTATAAGAATATATTATATCTATGTATTTTAAATTTAATTCCGTCAGAGTGTATTTTGTTTTGCTGCCTTTCAGAAATTTTACAATTTTTTAAAATATTTTATGTTCGACTTTTTATATGTTCGCGCCTTCCTTTTAAAGTTGTCGTGCTCTTCAAGAGGGGGCTCCCCACAGTTTGAGAAACGCTGAGCTAAGATGTAGAAATACCTGGCGGTTGAGTCGCATCCTGCGAACATAAGAATTTCAGTCTAAATTCGTTTTTCGAAGTCCTCACCGAATGATAATTAATTACTCCGGCTTTGCATTGCTGGACACAGAAATTGCTTCTTGTGTGTATAAAGTAATCAATTTTTGTATCAAATGATTAATGAAACTCGTTTAATTTACATTCTACGAATGAAATATCGCGCGAAATGATTTTAACATAAATTAGTAAATAACTTACATTGAAGAGGAGCATTATTGAACACTACCCCGAATTTTTATCACCTTCGGTTAATGAGTTAACGTCCAACGCTTTGCAACATTCTTCTTGTTTTGCGATTTTTAAAACTTTTTGTGACACCTTTTATTTAGTTTGAAAAAGGTGTATTGGTATCCTGTAAGAACAGCATTCACCCTGCAAGAAAATTAAATTACATTTTACAGAATTCCATCACGTACTGTTTGACAGAATTCATAATAGGCAGAAAAATTATGGGTTATAGCAACTTTTTCCCGTTTCAAATGAAATTCTAACACTGATGGATCTCATTTTTGTCAAAGAAAAGACAGTATTTTCGAGAGGAGATGACTTTTCTTTCTTAATGTTTGAATTGTAATATACATTACTCAGTTGGAATGGAGAGAAGCCATTCATTGCATGCGATCTGATATTGGAAAAGAAAGAGCAGAGAATGTGCCTCTGAATGCTCTTTTCCTAGCACCTTAAAATTTCCATGCCTTCCTCCCAGAGTATTGGATCACAAAAACAATGCACTTCCCCTGTATAAGCTTCGTACACCTTCCGCTTACCTCCGTGCAGATATCAGGATTTTGGAGTGTGGGTCTTTCATGCAAAAAAGTAAAGGCACACAAATGTGTGTTCCATGTGCAGTGGAAATTTTGGAAAATTAATTGAACAATCATTTATGAACCTACAATGGAGTACCGGGGGGAAGAATCCCGTAGGTTTGAAAACATATCAAACAGTTTATAGTCGGTTTGAAGATTAAGGTATAGATCCCCTTTCATTCACTCCTTTTTCTCTAGACCCTCTGCAAGGAATGTGCCAAACATTTCTTTTACAAACCGAAAAATAGGCAATGTGGATTCTACAGTCTTACACATTCGTAACAAGATCAGAATCTTGTTAA
Source organism: Trichonephila clavipes (assembly GCA_019973935.1). Lineage (NCBI taxonomy): Eukaryota > Metazoa > Arthropoda > Arachnida > Araneae > Nephilidae > Trichonephila > Trichonephila clavipes. Next base: position 683,299 of record BMAU01001230.1, read on the forward strand.
AATCGTGAGTAAGTGAGGGAATTTCAATCTTAAAATTCAGCAATATAATTTCATCTCTTAAAACTATTTTACAGGCTCTTTTAGAGTTATATAATCTGGAAACCTACTGACACGAGCATTACGTTGCGCTTGTTTCCGAGAAGTGATTAGGAGAAATCTGTCTATAACTGGTAAATGAAATAATTCGCGAGATCCTTCGAAGCCGAACGATTCAGAAGAATGATAAAAAAACGTGGAACGCTTCACGATTTTGCGTGTCATCCTTGCGCAGGGGCCATGCTAATCTTCTCTGTATCGTTCCAATTTTAGTATATGTACTGCCGAAGCAAGTACAGAATAACTGGCAGCTCAACTTTTATTTATACCTCACTAAACTTGTTCTATTTTTAAAAGTGGTACAACGGGAACAGCTGATTCTTCGAAATGTAAGGAGGGAAACAAAAGCCTATTACAATTTTTAGTCTTTCATACAATAGCCAGCATTGCTTATGCCTTTAGGAGCAATCTTCGCAATTTCTCCGGAAAATAGTACTTTTAGTGAAAAGCGACAACGTTGTTAAATCACTGTAGTAAATGAGCACTACCTTCAATTGGAACCTTGTTTCGGAGCCACACTACAAAACTTTAGCTTAAATCTTTGCATCGCAACCTGCTGGTATGCAACCCTGTTTAAAAAGAGAGAAAGCGCAAGATTTTGTGGGACAATTTGTATCATTCATTTCGTACAATAAAATGTTATGTGTAGCGTGCTGAGCTAGAACCATAAAACACAAAAAGAACTCAACTTTTACAGCAAAACTGAAATTACTGAAAAAAGTACTGGTCAACTGCGAATTCTACCCGTACGTGTGTTTCACGTTCCACATCTCGTGTGCACTACATTGAAAGACATTTTCTCATGCAAATATCAATGCGTGGAGGCCTTTTCTGCCACTGGAGGCGCAGCGATCACAATGCACCGAACGATAGTGGCAGGAAAACTTCAAATGATAGAATAGTTGGAAAGAGTTTTTAAATATCAATCCAGCGTTTTGGGGTGGTTATGTTGAGACGAGGAAAATGAATAACACACGTACTGAGGCAGCAAGTCACACTTCGAGCCAGACCAGTAAAATAACCTGGTATTGGACGGGAACTGCTTGGTGAGACTATTTATTATTTTGAAACACCAAAACCCCCAGAGGGTTTCCAAAAATTGCCTCGGCCGACGGTATTTCACGTCGACAGGGCGGGGTATTGGGAAAAGTTTTCAACTAGCAATAGTCACGCCTCGGTAGGACCTCATTGGCTATGACACTGCCGCTGCGCAAAGTTGGAACGTCTGTCTATTCCAAACTACAAGTAGAAACATATTCTATTATGTTAGTGGTCAATTCAGAGTCATAGACTTAACACTAACATTTTGAGTTTCATTATACAATTACAATACCCATTTAATCCTTTTCATCACATTTGTAGAATCGAAGGTTGAATCCAGAGAAGATTGTTCTATTTTTTAAGGCGTTTATTTCTACAAAGCATGTCACTGAGCGGACTTTACTTTGGGTGGCCAGCATCAGACCGTAAGTAAATCATTTATTTAGATCCTACTAGAGTCCACTGCTTGGCGACGAAACAGAAACGCGATGGCGGCGTGCGATAAACGCGCCCAGGTGGAAAATCTTACAACCACAGATTAAAAAACTCAGCCCTATTAGAGAACAGGCTTTTCCTCTCGTCCTGTGTTCCCACTGGAACAAAAACAGGTGCCTACTTTTGAACAAATGTATTGAATATTTCCAGTGAAACAACATAGGTTTCGAACTTAGGCGCTTTGGTTCCACTGCCGTTATTTACTGCCAATTCATAATTAGTTTTTATTTTAAAGGCAAATGAAAAACGTCTCGTAAACATAAAGAATTAACCTGCTTTACTCGGAAGTGAACGAGAATCATCCCTTCAAAGACACAATAGCCTGTCCCAGCAATCGGGTGCAAGAGCAGCACGACGCATTCTTTTGAAACATTCAACTCCCAAGAGCACTTTTAGAATGCTCTCTCGAAACTTGTCTGTTGTATGTTTTCCACATTCCATCCGTAGCCTTCCATTCTTTCTCAGCAATAATACTTTTCTTACGTGAATGTGTTATCCTTTGCAACCCAAATTTTGTTTCTATTGTGTCTTTTTACATTACACCGAACTCTACGTACGACTCTCGATTCAAGCACATTCCATGACACGCCATTTGCTGACATATTGAACATCGTGCAAGTGCGTGGTAGCCTAGTGGTCATAATCGGGTGCTCGTGGCTAGTGCGTCGTGAGTTGGAGCCCTAGATTCACTGAACAGCTGCCGTGTAGAAGGGCTGATGTGTACATGTTAAATCTGACTCGATGCCATGGTGTGGAACATGGGAGGGGAAGTGCCACCTCAGGCATCTTTCTCGTCACCCTACCATGTTTATAAAGTACGAAGGCTTTTACCAATTGCTCTCGTGTTGTTTTAGAGCGCGACGTAATTAAACACTCATTCGGGAACACATCATGCAAAAATAAATCTATGCTTTGTCTTATTGGCCTGTGATTGAGAAAATTATCGTGCGTCAAATATCTTCTTTGTACTTTCCTGTCGATGAAATAATAGAATGTTTTAGAACGACGGCGAAGAGGTGGCCCTACAATTATTTACTGCGAAGAATTCTGCCCCATCTAAAATGACTTTGCGAAATGTGATGCGGCACACACACACACACACACGTATAAAGAATACACCATTTTGTGTTTATAATTGTTCACATAGCAATGTTCTGCCATTGTAATTTTTGTCCCAATAGGATTTTGAAAAATAGAGAACAGCGTCTAACTAAGGAATAATTGGGCTCACGTCAACATTGAAAGTTCATTCACGAAGCCGATGTATGATGAAGTGTTAAATATAGGACATTGGAATATTTCACTCAAGGCACGAAGTGAAATTTTATCAATCCCAACAAATTAAAGAACCTGATGCAACATGTTCCATGACGATTAGGGATTGGTGATCGCATCCGATGCAGACGTGCTGGAGATCGGACCGAGAAAAAGATAATAAACTGGGTGTGCTTACTTTTGTTAGCTACCACTTTTTTACTGAGACCTCACTATATATAGTCCGCTCTGGAAAACAGTGTTTTGACAAGCTCTGGTTTCTCTTCAACTACGTGCTAATCTTTTGCCTTTTACTAAAGATTACCGTGGAGAGGAACAATTTAATGAGCCTCATTTAATTTTTGGACCCTACTGTTGTGGGGTTTATTTAAAATAAAGCAGCAATACGAAGGCTGGAAAGAGACGTCTGAGCTCCTTTCCTCGTGCTATTAGAGTGAAGTGTCTAATAATGATCCATATGAACGAGGCCCAGGCAGAAAGCTACTTCATCAACGTTTCCACTTTAGCACCATTTGTATCATTATTCGAAACATTTTGGATTCAATTATACCGAGTAACAAAAGCAAAGTCGTCTAATGAGTGGACAAAAGGAATCACACACTCTCGCGTTCATGTAAGTTCAATTTAAATCCTGCTTCGGTATATCTACAAACACACTAAGCAGTTTCGAAGAGATACTACACCCATTTGTTTTAAGACAGGTGTATTTGTCAAATGGATTTGAGAATTTTTTCTATTTGTCAATCTTTAAGGTACTTCATTGTATGGATAACCGTAATGAGATCCGTTTTGTTTTTAAATAAGCCTCACGGTGTCATTTTTGACATTGGTATCCGCACAACATCTGGAATCTGCTCAATGACGTTAAGTTTACGAGAAAGATTAAATTTTCCCTACATTTCGTGTCATATGTTCTGCACGACGCAATCCGATTTTCATTTTGACGGTTGTAACACTTCCGATGAGAGGCAGGGCTTGCTTATTCAACGAAAATCCGTCATTATAGCTTGTTCTCGACTAGTGAAGCTGGACGATGTGGAAAAAGGTATTCTTACTCTAAAGAAAATGCATGTGAGATTTGTACCCGCTCTGTTGTCACAACAACTGTAACTGCTGTACCAAGCAGCGATTGCACTCATGCCTCATCATCCGTAGAGGCCAGGAGATAAAAGAGCACGTTCTATATGAAAAGACACCCGTGTTCTTTGCCTTTTATTTTGTTTATCGATACGTATTGTCTTTGTGTAACCTAACTTAAATAAATAAGGCTTCATTGACATAATTGCCGGATTTTACCAGCTTAATTTTTAAGGTCCACTGCTGTACAAATGGCGCCCGTCTACGGTAGTACCGTATCGTGCGCCTATTCTCATTTGGCTTTTGCTCAATGCATTTTATTTCGGCTAATACAGTGCTTCTCAAACTTTCGATACGTGTGACTCAATTTTCAAACGAAATTTTTATTACTGATAATAATGAATCGATTTAAAAAATAACGTACTTTAGTGCTAAAGATACAATATGACTCTAATTATAAATCGTACAAATTACCGAGATAGGTATTTAATTTTGTGTATAACTTTGTATATGACAAGTCAATGGGAGTCACTAGTAATTATTAATCATGTTCATAATTTTGTATTTATAAATTAATTATAAAATATATTGTGCATTACAGATGGATTTATAAGAATATATTATATCTATGTATTTTAAATTTAATTCCGTCAGAGTGTATTTTGTTTTGCTGCCTTTCAGAAATTTTACAATTTTTTAAAATATTTTATGTTCGACTTTTTGATATGCTCGCGCCTTCCTTTTAAAGTTGTCGTGCTCTTCAAGAAGGGGGGGCGCCCCACAGTTTGAGAAACGCTGAGCTAAGATGTAGAAATACCTGGCGGTTGAGCCGCATCCTGCGAACATAAGAATTTCAGTCTAAATTCGTTTTTCGAAGTCCTCACCGAATGATAATTAATTACTCCGGCTTTGCATTGCTGGACACAGAAATTGCTTCTTGTGTGTATAAAGTAATCAATTTTTGTATCAAATGATTAATGAAACTCGTTTAATTTACATTCTACGAATGAAATATCGCGCGAAATGATTTTAACATAAATTAGTAAATAACTTACATTGAAGAGGAGCATTATTGAACACTACCCCGAATTTTTATCACCTTCGGTTAATGAGTTAACGTCCAACGCTTTGCAACATTCTTCTTGTTTGGCGATTTTTAAATTTTTTTGTGACACCTTTTATTTAGCTTGAAAAAGGTGTATTGGTATCCTGTAAGAAAAGCATTCACCCTGCAAGAAAATTAAATTACATTTTACAGAATTCCATCATGTACTGTTTGACAGAATTCATAATAGGCAGAAAAATTATGGGTTATAGCAACTTTTTCCCGTTTCAAATGAAATTCTAACACTGATGGATCTCATTTTTGTCAAAGAAAAAACAGTATTTTCGAGAGGAGATGACTTTTCTTTCTTAATGTTTGAATTGTAATATACATTACTCAGTTGGAATGGAGAGAAGCCATTCATTGCATGCGATCCGATATTGGAAAAGAAAGAGCAGAGAATGTGTCTCTGAATGCTCTTTTCCTAGCACCTTAAAATTTCCATGCCTTCCTCCCAGAGTATTGGATCACACACAAAAACAATGTACTTCCCCTCTATAAGCTTCGCACACCTTCCGCTTACCTCCGTGCAGATATTACCCATCAGGGGGCTGACCTTCTTTAGGTTAGTACGGGTTTCACGCTCCCGAGGTACCCTAGTGATCTTTTCCTTTTCTCTAGGGGTTTAATGTTTTTTTTAAACACGGCCTTCACGAACTCGGGGAACCCTATTGATCCTTCTCTATTTTCGGCCCTCTTTCTTGCCATTCAAATTTCCCTTTTCTTCTTTTCACGTCCAGACTACAGTCCTTTATTAAGCAATGAACTTTGTTCTTTTTTTTTTTCTAGTAAAAAAATTCAGATTTTTTTACTATAGTATTACGGTTTACATCTTATACTATGTTCTTTTAATTTGATTTTCTTAAATTGTTTTCAATATTTTAATATTGTTGCTTCTTTTATGTTCGATTATTGATTTTTTTGTGTTCAACTTATTATCTTTATTTTTCTGCCACGAAGTCCTGTGGCAGACCAGGACTGAGTGGAATGAAGTTGTGTCTGATGGTTTTTCACTTTTGGTATGATGACACAACGGACTGCTCCCTGGGAAAACTGGCACTTGGAGCGGGGTTTTGAACTTCTGAGGATCTTTGGACTAGTGAGGTGGGGTCTTGGATTAAGCGGCCATGTAGAGGGTACCGGAAAAAAGCTGAGTTTTGCGTCTCAGTCCGCCAGATAGTACAGGAGCCCGGGGCAGCCTAACCAGCATGTCCTGGCTGCTCTATCAGCTGGTGTGTAATCCCGACTGTCTTGTAGCTCCAGGTGGTGCCTGGATGGGGTCCTGCATTGCAGAGCGGGGATCTCCCGAGGCCACTACTGGTTGCTGAATCTAGGGCTAGCCCTGCCAAACTGGTTCTCTGAAAATCACAAGGAATTCTCCTCCTCCTTTCTCCAAAAAAAAAAAATAAAGACAAAATTAAAAACGCATCTATTAAAATCTCCAACCCACTTGACTCAACTCATGCTGCTCAGCCCGTGGCTTCTTTAAATCCAAGCCCGGGTGAAGGCCTCATGCTACCCAACCGTAACGTTGACCAACTTTCTCTTAGTACTAGATTTCTCATAATTTCGCTCCCAAGCAATGCAATATCATCCATATCGCCTTTTGTTATACAAAAGGCTCTGATAGGAATTGGTGGTGATCCCAAGTCGGTTAAAAGATTGCGATCCGGTGACCTGCGAATTGAAACACTCTCTGCTATACAAACCAAGTCTTTTGTTCCAGCAAAAACATTTTTGAATTCAACTGTAAATATATATCCACATAAAACCCTTAACTCTTGCCGCGGTATCATTTCTGAACCTGACCTGTTGACCACTACTGATGCCGAAATCCTTGATGGATTCTGGTGTCAAGGTGTAATCCAGGTCAGAAGAATAACAATAAGAGATGCATTAATTATTCCTACCAAACATATAATATTTACTTTTAATAGCCCCAAACTACCGTCAACTATAAAAGCCGGTTACCTTAACTGCAGAATTCGCCCGTACATTCTGAATCCTCTGCGCTGTTTTAAGTGCCAGAGGTTTGGACACTCACAAACTTCCTGCCGCGGTCAACTTACTTGCTCTAGATGTACATCTGTTAGACATGCTTCCACAGATTGCAGTCTAGAGCCAAAATGTATTAATTGCTTACAACCTCATCCATCAGATTCCAAAATATGCCCTAAATGGAAAATAGAGAAGCAAATACAGCAACTAAAAACAACTAAAAATATTTCTTACCCCGAAGCACGTAAATTAATAGTCCCACAGTTATCTCAAACATACGCTCAAGCTGCCAAATCCTCTACTTTAACTAATTCTACCCAAACAGATGAAAATATAACTAAAATAAACTGTCCACCTTTAAAATTACTTGCACCACTATCATCCAAACAAAGAACAAATATTCCTACTGCTATTAACACATCATCCTCTGCCCAAACGCAACTCTTACCTTCCATTTCTTCAAAAAAAATCAACTATATCGAATCCCCAGCCACCAACTCCCATGTCTAAGACAAAAGGAAAAATTAAGAACAACCATCTCCACTACATCGTCCCCCAAAACATAACATAAAAATAGACTTAATGCGCATAAAACCTACATCCATTTTAAAGAAAAATCCTGAAAAAAACTCATCCATAAAAATTGCGAGGGAACAAGATTCCCCCAATGAAATATCTCCCGTCTCCAAAAAATCTCGCAGACGGAAAACTTTTAAAACCTCGGATGCCACGGACACAGATGCTAATCCTTCTGACACGGATTACGTCACAGGTCTGGCATCCGAAGAAGATGAGAGCCTTTTAGAGGCTGATTTTAAACAAGTGGCAGAAAATCCCTTAAAAGGGCCCCTTTCGCCAAGTTCGCCCAAAAAATAACTTCCCTGGTTTCTTGGAACTGTCGTGGCTATATAGATCGCATACAGATGACGTAAAAGACATCATACGTCAGTACCATCCAGTATGCGTAGCACTTCAAGAGACTTTCTTGAAGTTTTATCACACTACAAAGATACGTCGGTATGGTTGTGTGCAGAAAGACACGGAGGGACCCTCTGTGTCCGGAGGCGTATGTATTTTTACATCCCTCGATGTTCCATCTAGTGCTCTGCCACTCCATACCTCGCTACAGGCTGTAGCCGTGAGAATCCACTCCACGAGCCTAATCACAGTCTGCTGTCTTTACTTGCCACCAAATACTGCTATCCACCAACATGACTTGAACAATCTGGTTGATCAGTTGCCAGCACCCTTTATCATACTTGGTGACTTCAATGGACATAGCACTCTGTGGGGTAGTACGAAGACGAACCCTCGTGGCAGACAGATTGAACAGGTGCTTTCTGATCACTGTCTCTGTCTGCTTAATCACGAGAAACCAACGTACTTTCACGAACCCACACGATCCTTTCATACATTAGATTTGGCCATTTGCTCACCATCACTCTTAACTCATTTAAATTTGTCAGTTGAGAAGGATCTCTATAATAGTGACCACTTCCCTGTTATCCGTTCTCACGATTCTGATACGGATGGAATTGATTGATTGAATTAATATTAACGTCGCACTGTTCAGCTACACGAGGGCTTTTGGCGACGGACCACGTAATTTTGAACCATGGTCAAGTGACGTGGTCGCACCTGAGCTGGCACCCCCCTCTCCTAACTACCACACCACACCAACGGGAGGACGTTTCAGCTCTCGACAGATTTAACGTGCATCGCTGCCCTACACGGCGGGTCTTTAGTGGTACTGGGATCGAACTCGTGACCAGGCAAGCCACGATCCGATACCTATACCACTCGGCTACCGCGGCCACCTGATACGGATGGAAAAACCTTTCCACCTACATATTCTTATCGTCGTGCAGAATGGGCTCTTTTCACGCAGTTGGCTGTGATAACTGATGCAATGGTCAAGACAGACAGTGTTGATACTGCTGTACAAGAATTCACCAATGTTTTGATTGCTGCTAATGATTTCTCAATACCAAAGAGTTCAAGGGATTCATTCCAACATTACAAACCTTGGTGGAATGCTGATTGTCAGACAGCATATAAGAACCAGCGGAAGTTATGGGGAATCTTTCGCAGATATCCCACTACAGAGAATCTCTTGGCATTCAAAAAGGCAAAGGCAAATGCTCGCAGAGTAAGGCGTCGGAGTCAGAGGCAATCCTGGATCCGATATGTGTCCTCACTCACTTCGTCAACGTCCAGTAAACAATTATGGAAAAAAGTTAAGACTGCAAACGGGATATATCGGGAATTTTCCTTCCCTATTTTACAAACCTCGAACTCTATCTTTTCTTCCCCAGTCGAAATTGCCAACATTCTGGGTGAAACTTTTCAGAGTGTATCGAGTGCAGTCTTTTATAATTCTCGTTTTCTCGAAATTAAAAGGCAAGCAGAACGTACCCCGATTAACTCTTCCACTCATTCCTTTTTTCCATATAACTGTGATTTTACGATGACTGAGTTAAAACAGGCACTCTTACAAGCCCACAATACAAGCCCTGGACCGGATGGAATCACATACACGATGCTTCGTCATCTACATCCAAACTCTCTGGCCAACATTCTTTTTTTATTCAACAGAGTTTGGAAGGAGCATTGCTATCCCTCCAGCTGGAGGAAAGCCATTGTGATTCCAATCCTTAAGCCGGGCAAGGTGGCAACACATCCTCTGAGTTACCGTCCCATTGCTCTGACGAGCTGCTTCTGCAAGACCTTTGAACGCATGGTTAATACTCGATTAGTGTGAGTTTTAGAGAAAGAAAAGTGTATTCTTCCTCTACAGAGTGGATTCCGCAAGGGCTGATCCACTCTTGATAACCTTGTTTTTTTAGAATCCCAAATCAGGGATGCCTTTGTTAGGAGAAACCACTTGGTTTCTCTTTTCTTTGATATAGAAAAGGCATACGACCAAACTTGGCGTTTTGGGATTCTCCGTAATATGTATGATTTTGGCCTAAGAAGAAATCTTCCCATTTTTATTTTTAACTTTTTAGCTGTTCGTTATTTTAATGTACGCATTGGTCACTCCTCTTCTCATAAATTCATTGAAGATCAAGGTGTTCCTCAGGATAGCGTTTTGAGCGTTACCCTTTTAATATTCATATGAGTAACATACTTCATCAACTTCCACCTTGCTTTATGTTGGAATGCTTTATGTTTACGATCTGCAAGTCTCTTGTCAAGGATCAGATATGCGACTAATTGTGCGACAGCTGCACACAACTGTCAGTCGATTGGTTCAGTGGTGCGATCAGAATGGACACACGATATCTCCATCCAAGAGCAGCTGTGTCCATTTATGCAGGAAACGTAATCTATACCTAGATCCTTCTATTCATATAGGACATATTCAAGTACCTGTCGTCAGTGCGGTGCGCTTCCTCGAAGTAATCTTTGACTGCAAATTGACTTTCCTTATGCATGTCCTTTACTTGCGGAAGAGGTGTGAACGATCCCTCAACATCTTAAAGGTACTATCAAATACCTTATGGGGAGCGGATAGAGTCTCGTTACTCCGAGTGTACCAAGCACTAATACTTTCACCTTTGGACTATGGTTGTGTAGTGTACGGTTCTGCTGGTGCATCTGTCTTAAAACGATTGGACACAATACATCATTCTGCTCTAAGAATCATCTCTGGTGCCTTCAGAACTTCGCCTGTTACCAGCTTGTATGTGGTAGACCACCAAACACCTTTAGAACTAAGGCGGAGGCAATTATGTGCCAATTATTTTATTCGTGCTATGTCTGTTCCTTCTCATCCATTAAAACCCTTTGCTCTTGCCATTGGTCTCAACCGACTCTATGAGGCCCGTTCATTTAACATCAAACCTTTTTCGGAAAGAGCAAAGGCTGTTCTAAAGGACGCCCACTTAAATAACATAAATATCCAGGAAAATAATATCCTGGCATTTCCACCCTGGGACATCCAAATGTTTACTATCACAACCCCTTTTCAGGCTATCACAAAGCAGGCACTGCTGATGTTATTTATCAGCAACTCTTTTCTTTCCATCGCAGTAAGTATTCTAAGTACATACCCATCTACACGGACGGGTCGAAGACTGCAGGAAATGTTGGGTGTGGTGTTGTTTTTAATAATACCATTTTAAGTTTTAGCTTACATAATTCCGTGTCTGTCTTTAGTGCAGAATTAACTGCCATTCTTATTGCACTTCAACATATAATTATTCCCAACCACCGTCATTTTTGTGTGTACACTGACAGCATGAGTGCTCTAGAATCCTTGCATTTTTTAACAGAACGCCGACACCCCACTGTGATCGAAATACTTCTGCGAAAATTGGAAAGGAAGGGTTTTGATATAATTTTTTCCTGGGTACCTGGACACGTGGGTATACTTGGTAATGAACAGGCTAAAACTGCTGCACGATCAATGTCTGATCACATGCAGCGGCCTGTCTGTTACCAGGATTTAAAAACTTCTGCAAAGAACTATATCCATCGTGTATGGCAAAAGACTTGGGATCAACAGGTCCTCAACAAACTGCATAGCATTCATCCTTCCACTTCTCATTGGGCAGCACTAACAGTGCGAAGACATGATGTCCACTTGACTCGACTTCGCATTGGTCACACTCGCTTCACGCACAGACACCTTCTGTTGGGTGAAAATGCCCCAGATTGTCCCTCGTGCAAAGTCCCATATTCAGTCTATCATATTTTAATAGACTGTCCCGTTTTTATCTGACATCGCGTCACCTTCTTTCATACATCTGTTTTATCCTTATCTGACTTGGTGGGGGAATCCCCCCACCACAATCTACTTGCCTTCGTTTTAAAAATTGGATTTTTACATATGATTTGATTTGTGTGTTTCTTTATATTTTTAATATATTATATGCATGCATGCATGCATGCATATACATGTGTACTTATATTTTTATAATATATATTTTTAAAAAAATTGGCATTTTTTTAACTAGTGTTTGGCGCAGCTTGGCCAAAGTTGGCCCTTGCGTCACTAAACCCCACATTCACATTCACATTCCATCTCTTCAAAAACATCTACAACATTGGATCCTCAGCCACCAACTCCCATGTCTAAGACCCCCTCAGGGGGCTCACCTCCTTTAGGTGAGTGCGGGTTTCACGCTCCCGATGTACCCCAGTGATCTTTTCTTTTTCCCTAGGGGTTTACTGTCTTTGGTAAACACGGGCTTCACGAACCCGGGGAACCCTAGTGATCTTTCTCTATTTTCGGCCCTTTTTCTTGCCATTCCAATTTCCCTTTTCTTCTTTTCACGTCCAGACCACAGATCTACATTCAACAATGTACTTTGTTCCATCTTTGTTTATTTCTGGTAAAAAATTTGATATTTTTTACTACCGTGTTATGGTTTATATTTTATATTCCGTTCTTTTCATTTGATTTTCTAAAATTTCTTTCAATATTTTGATTTTGTTGCTTCTTTTATGTTCGATTATTGATTTTTTTGTGTTCAACTTATTATCTTTATTTTTCTGCCACGAAGTCCTGTGGCAGACTAGGACTGAGTGGAATGAAGTTGTGTCTGATGGGTTTTCACTATTGGTATGATGACACAACGGACTGCTCCCTGGGAAATCTGGCACTTGGAGCGGGGTTTTGAACATTTGAGATCCTTTGGACTAGTGAGGTGGGGTCTTAAACTAAGCGACCATGTAGAGGGTACAGGAGAAAAGCTGAGCTTTGCGTCTCAGGCCGCCAGATAGTACAGGATCCCGGGACAGCCTAACCAGCATGTCCTGGCTGCTCTATCAGCTGGTGTATAATCCCGCCTGTCTTGTAGTTCCAGATGGTGCCTGGATGGGATCCTGCATTGCAGTGCGGGGGGCTCTCCCGAGGCTACTACTGATTGCTGACTCTAGGGCAAGCCCTGCCAAACTGGTCCTCTGAAAATCAAAAGGAATTCTCCTCCTCCTTTCTCAAAAAAAAAAATTCAAAATAAATGAAAATAAGGAAAAAAATCAAAACGCATTTTTTAAAACCCCCAACCCACCCTACCCAACTCATGATTCTCATACCATTGATGAGATAGCAAGTACTGCACGTTTTTTTATTCTTTCATTACCCGACAATGAAATGTCAAAAAAATCACCTTTTGCAATTTTCAAAGCCCTCTAAGCTATAGGCGAGCCAAAATCTGTTAAAAAATGAGATCCGGTGACCTACTTGTGGAGACAAAATCAGCTATTCAACCTAAATCCTATCTATCTACAAAACATTTTTTGGATTCTATTCTTACAGTTACTCCTCACAGATCTCTAAACTTCAGTCATGGTGTCATATCTGAACCTGACCTGTTGACCACCACTTTCGCGGAAATTCTTGATGGATTTTCTGATCAGGGTGTCATTCAGGTCTGAAGAATTACAATTAAAAAAGATGCAACAGTTATTCCTACAAAACGCATGATTTTAATTTTCAATAACCCGAATCTTCCAGCTACAGTAAAAGCCGGATATCTAAACTGCAAAATACGTCCATATGTTCCGAATCCTCTGCGTTGTTTCAAATGCCAGAGGTTCGGACACTCTCAAACTGCCTGCAGAGGACAATTGACGTGTTCTAGATGTGCAACCGTTGGGCATCCTTCCACGGATTGTACTCTAGAGCCGAAATGCGTTAATTGCTCCCAATCCCATCCATCAGACTCAAAATTGTGCTCAAAATGGAAAACTGAAAAAGAAATACAGGTTATCAAAACTAATAGAAATATACCGTACGTAGAAGCACGAAAACTAATAGCTCCACAATTATCCCAATCCTACGCTCAGGTTACCAAACTCTCGACTACAACCACTACAACACAAACAGATGAAAATATTACTAAAATAGTTTGCCCACCATTAAAATGGTTAAAACCACTAATATACGTTCCAAAGCCAACTATATCTTCCTCAGTCGCTGCAGTTAGTAAATCCTCTACATCAACTCAGGCAGAACTCGTACCCTCCACCTCTTCTGTTACAGTTGCATCGCCTTCAAAATCTCAAACTCCTAATTCTGTAATAGATACTGCTCCCACCACTTCTAATAATATCTATCTATGCTGCATCTTCCTCATCCACAGCATGCTCTGTTCTTGAAACGACCACCACTACGTCCAACACCATACTCGCTATATCCCAGGATACAACTCACACCTCAAAACCCCGTAGGAAAAAACGTCCTCCTAAAAACCAATCTAACACTATAAAACGAAAAATAGAAATTAAGACGGCTCCTCATAGACCTCGAAAACCAGCACCTACCGAGTACTCAACGGATGAAGAAGATATGATAGTATATGATGTGTGGAAGATAAACCTGAGCTGAATCCAAAGTATAATATTAGTTACAAGGGAGAAATAGTAAAAGGACGTAATGGTGCATATATACGGTATGACTTTGAACACCCGATCAAAGAATCGTGTTAACAGCAAATTATAACATTTTACTTTAAAAAACAAATAATTTTTTTTCTTACAAACTAAATATTTTTCTGATTTGGTGTGGAAAACCCCACCAAAATTTATTAACTTAAGCTTTTAAAATTTTTTAATCTGAGACCTTACTTTTTTAACTATACAATTTAATACTGATTTTATACTTTTAATGCTTAAAGAGTTGTTTGGCGCAGTTTAGCCAAAATTGGCTCTTGCACCATTAAACCCCACACTCACTCACCCATGTCTAAGACAAAAGGGAAAATTAAAGAGCAACCATCTCCACCACATCGTCCCCGAAAAGATAACAAAAAAATAGACTTATTAAGTATAAAACCTACAACAAATTTAAAGAAAAAACCAGCAAAATACACTTCCGTACAGATTGCGAGGGAACAAGATTCCCCCAATGAATCAACTCCCGTCTCCAAAAGATCCCGGAGACGGAAAACTTCTAAAACTTTGGATGCCATGGACACAGACGTTGATCCTTCTGGCACGGATTACGTCACAGGTCTGGCATCCGAAGAAGATGAGAGCCTTTTAGAGGCTGATTTTAAAAAAATGGCAGGTAATCCCTTGAAAGGGCACCTTTCGCCAAGTTCGCCCAAAAAATAACTTCCCTGGTTTCTTGGAACTGTCGTGGCTATATATAGATCGCATACAGATGACGTAAAAAACATCATACGTCAATACCATCCAGTATGCGTAGCACTTCAAGAGACTTTCTTGAAGTCTTGTCACACAACAAAGATACGTCGGTATGGTTGTGTGCGGAAAGACACGGAGGGACCCTCTGTGTCCGGAGGTGTATGTATTTTTACATCCCTCGATGTTCCATTTAGTGCTCTGCCACTCCATACCTCGTTGCAGGCTGTAGCCGTGAGAATCCACTCCACGAGCCTAATCACAGTCTGCTGTCTTTACTTGCCACCAAATACTGCTATCCACCAACATGACTTGAACAACCTGATTAATCAGTTGCCAGCACCCTTTGTCATACTTGGTGACTTTAATGGACATAGCACTCTGTGGGGTAGGGCGAAGACGAACCCTCGTGGCAGACAGATTGAACAGGTGCTTTCTGATCACTGTCTCTGTCTGCTCAATCACGAGGAACCAACGTACTTTCACGAACCCACACGATCCTTTCACACATTAGATTTGGCCATCTGCTCACCGTCACTATTCCCTAATTTCAGTTTGTCTATTGAGAAGGACCTGTATAATAGTGACCACTTCCCTGTTCTCCTTTCTCACGATTCTGATACGGATGGAAAAACCTTTCCACCTACATATTCTTATCGTCTTGCAGACTGGGCCCTTTTCACGCAGTTGGCTGTGATAACTGATGCAATGGTCAAGACAGACAGTGTTGATACTGCTGTACAAGAAGTCACCAATGTTTTGATTGCTGCTGCTGATTTCTCAATACCAAAGAGTTCAAGTGATTCATTCCAACATTACAAACCTTGGTGGAATGCTGATTGTCAGACAGCATATAAGAACCAGCGGAAGTTATGGGGAATCTTTCGCAGATATCCCACTACGGAGAATCTCTTGGCATTCAAAAAGGCAAAGGAAAATGCTCGCAGATTAAGGCGTCGGAGTCAGAAGCAATCCTGGATCCGATATGTGTCCTCACTCACTTCGTCAACGTCCAGTAAACAATTATGGAAAAAAGTTAAGGCTGCAAATGGGATATATCGGGAATTTTCCTTCCCTATTTTACAAACCTCGAACTCTATCTTTTCTTTCCCAGTCGAAATTGCCAACACATTCTGGGTGAAACTTTTTAGAGTGTATCGAGTGCAGTCTCTTATAATTCTCATTTTCTCGAAATTAAAAGGCAAGCAGAACGTACCCCGATTAACTTTTCCACTCATTCCTTTTTTCCATATAACTGTGATTTTACGATGACTGAGTTAAAACAGGCACTCTTACAAGCCCACACCCCCCACCAAAATCTATTTGCCTTCGTTTTAAAAATTGGATTTTTACATATGATTTGATTTGTGTGTTTCTTTATATTTTTGATATATTATATGCATGCATGCATGCATATACATGTGTACATATATTTTTATACATATATATTTTTCAAAAATATGACATTCTTTTAACAAGTGTTTGGCGCAGCTTGGCCAAAGTTGGCCCTTGCGCCACTAAACCCCACATTCATCATCATCATCTTACAAGCCCACAATACAAGCCCTGGACCGGATGGAATCACATACACGATGCTTCGTCATCTACATGCAAACTCTCTGGCCAACATTCTTTTTTTATACAACAGAGTTAGGAAGGAGCATTGCTTTCTCTCCAGCTGGAGGGAAGCCATTGTGATTCCAATCCTTAAGCCGGGCAAGGTGGCAACAGATCCTCTGAGTTACCGTCCCATTGCTCTGACGAGCTGCTTCTGTAAGACCTTTGAACGCATGGATAATACTCGATTAGTGTATGTTTTAGAGAAAGAAAAGTGTATTCCTCCTCTACAGAGTGGATTTTGCAAGGGCCGATCCACTCTTGATAACCTGGTTTTTTTAGAATCCCAAATCAGGGATGCCTTTGTTAGGAGAAACCACTTGTTTTCTCTTTTCTTTGATATAGAAAAGGCATACGACTGAACTTGGCGCTATGGGATTCTCCGTAATATGTATGATTTTGTCCTAAGGGGAAATCTTCCCATTTTTATTTTTAACTTTTTAGCTGTTCGTTATTTTAATGTACGCATTGGTCACTCCTCTTCTCATAAATTCATTGAAGATCAAGGTGTTCCTCAGGGTAGCGTTTTGAGCGTTACCCTTTTTAATATTTATATGAGTAACATACTTCATCAACTTCCACCTTCAGTGCCAGGAATGCTTTATGTTGACGATCTGCAAGTCTCTTGTCAAGGATCAGATATGCGACTAATTGAGCGACAGCTGCAAACAACTGTCAGTCGATTGGTTCGAGTAATCTTTGACTGCAATTTGACTTTCCTTCCGCATGTCCTTTCCTTGCGGAAGAAGTGTGAACGATTCCTCAACATCTTAAAAGTACTATCCAACACCTTATGGGGAGCGGATAGAGTCTCGTTACTCCGAGTGTACCAAGCACTAATACTTTCACGTTTGGACTATGGTTGTGTAGTGTACGGTTCTGCTCGTACATCTGTATTAAAACGACTGGACACAATACATCATTCTGCTCTGAGAATCTGCTTTCTGGTGCCTTCAGAACTTCGCCTGTTACCAGCTTGTATGTAGTATGCCATCAACTACCTTTAGAACTAAGGCGGAGGCAATTAAGTGCAAATTATTTTATTCGTACCATGTCTGTTCCTTCTCATCCATTAAAACCCTTTACTCTTGCCATTGGTCTCAACCGACTTTATGAGGCGCGTTCATTTCACATCAAACCTTTTTCAGAAAGAGCAAAGGCTGTTCTAAACGACGCTCATTTAAATAACATAAATATCCAGGAAAATAATATCCTTGCTTTTCCACCCTGGGACATCCAAATTTTTAACTATCACAACACCTTTTCGGGCTATGACAAAGCAAGCACTGCTGCTGTTATTTATCAACAACTCTTTTCTTTTCATCGCAGTAAGTATTCTAAGTACATACCCGTCTACACGGACGGGTCGAAGACTGCAGGACATGTTGGGTGTGGAGTTGTTTTTAATAATACCATTTTAAGTTTTAGCTTACATAATTCCATGTCTGTCTTTAGCTCAGAATTAACAGCCGTTCTTGTCGCACTTCAACATATAATAGTTTCTAACCACCGTCATTTTTGTGTGTACACTGACAGCATGAGTGCTCTAGAGTCCTTACACTTTTCAACAGAGCATAGGCACCCCACTGTGATAAAAATACTTCTTCTGCGAAAACTAGAAAGGAAGGGTTTTGATATAATTTTTTCCTGGGTACCTGGACACGTGGGTATACTTGGTAATGAACAAGCCGATATACCGCTGCACGTTCCATGTCTGATCACATGCAGCGGCCTGTCTGTTACCAGGATTTGAAAACTTTTACACAGCACTATATCCATCATGTATGGCAAGAGACTTGGGATCAACAGATCCTCAACAAACTACATAACATTCATCCTTCCACTTCTCATTGGGCAGCACTACCAGTGCGAAGACATGATGTCCGCTTGACTCGACTTCGCATTGGTCACACTCGTTTCACGCACAGGCACCTTCTGTTGGGTGAAAATGCCCCAGAATGTCCCTCGTGCAAAGTCCCATATTCCGTATATCATATTTTAATAGATTGTCCCGTTTTTAACCGTCATCGCGTCACTTCTTTCATACATCTGTTTTAACCTTATCTGACTTGGTGGGGGAATCCCACCACCAAAACCTTTTTGCCTTCCTTTTAAAAATTGGATTTTTACATTTAATTTGATTTGTATGTTTCTTTGTATTTTTAATATATTTTATGTATGTCTGCATGCATGCTTGCATGCATATATGTGTGTACATATACTTTTAAACATATATATTTTTAAAATTATACGGCTTTTATTTTAACAAGTGTTTGGCGCAGCTTGGCCAAAGTTGGCCCTTGCGCCACTAAACCCCTTATTCACTTCACTTCACTTCTATACATATAGGAAATATTCAAATACCTGTAGTCAGTGAGGTGCGCTTCCTCGGAGTAATCTTTGACTCTAAATTGACTTTCCTTCCGCATGTACATGCATGCATATATGTGTGTACATTTACTTTTAAAACATATATATATTTACAATTATACGACTTTTATTTTAACAAGTGTTTGGCGCAGCTTGGCCAAAGTTGGCCCTTGCGCCACTGAACCCCACATTCACTTCACCTTCCGCATGTACTTTACTTGCGGAAGAAGTGCGAACGATCCCTCAATATCTTAAAAGTACTATCCAACACCTTATGGGGAGCGGATAGAGTCTCGTTACTCCGAGTGTACCATTCACTAATTCTTTCACGTTTGGACTATGGTTGTGTAGTGTACGGTTCTGCTCGTGCATCTGTATTAAAACGACTGGACACAGTACAACATTCTGCTCTGAGAATCTGCTCTGGTGCCTTCTGGTGCTTTGGTGCCTGTTTTGTCACAGCCCGAAAAGGGGCTATGACAAAACAGGCACTGCTGCTATAATTTATCAACAACTCTTTTCTTACCATCGCAATAAGTTTTCTAAATACATACCAGTCTTTACGGACGGATCGAAGACTGTAGGACATGTTGCGTGTGGTGTTGTTTTTAATAATACCATTTTAAGTTTTAGCTTACATAATTCCATGTCTGTCTTTAGTGCAGAATTAACTGCCATTCTTATCGCACTTCAACATATTTTAATTTCCAACCACCGTCATTTTTGTGGGTACACTGACAGCATGAGTGCTCTAGAATCCTTGCACTTTTTAACAGAACGCCGACACCCCACTGTGATCGAAATACTTATTCTTCTGCAAAAATTGGAAAGAAAGGGTTTTGATATAATTTTTTCCTGGGTACCTGGACACGTGGGTATACTTGGTAATGAACAGGCTGATACCGCTGCACGATCCATGTCTGATCACATGCAGCGGCCTGTCTGTTACCAGGATTTGAAAACTTTTACACATAACTATATCCATCGTGTTTGGCAAGAGACTTTGAATCAACAGATCCTCAACAAACTGCATAGCATTCATCCTTCCACTTCTCATTGGGCAGCACTACCAGTGCGAAGACATGATGTCCGCTTGACTCGACTTCGCATTGGTCATACTCGTTTTACTCATAGGCACCTTCTGTTGGGTGAAATGCCCCAGAATGTCCCTCGTGCAAAGTCCCATATTCCGTCTATCATATTTTAATAGATTGTCCCGTTTTTAACCATCATCGCATCACCTTCTTTCGTACATCTGTTTTAACCTTAGTTGACTTGGTGGGGGAAACTCCCCACCAAAACCTTTTTGCCTTCCTTTTAAAAATTGGATTTTTACATTTAATTTGATTTGTATGTTTCTTTTAATTTTTAATATATTTTACGTATGTATGCATGCATAATAATGTGTGCATATACTTTTATATATATATTTTTCTTTTTCTTTTAACAAGTGTTTGGCGCAGCTTGGCCAAAGTTGGCCCTTACGCCATGTAAATTAACAATTAATCAATCAATAAAACTCATAGAAGTCTTGGCCTTTATTGGCGAAAAACTCTAGTAATCGATTTTCACAAACTTCTCTTGATTTCAATTTCTTATCCCTCTGGAAGTTTTGCAATGCAAGAAAAAGGCTGTAATCGCTTGGTGCCAGGTCCAGACTATATGGTGGATGCATTAATACTTTCCAATCAAGCTCCCAGAGCTTCTGGCGAGTCACTACAGACATTTGTGGCCTGCCGTTGTCCAGATGGAACACAGAACCTCTTCTGTTTGCCAATTCTGGTCATTCCCTAGCTTTAAACGGTACAATTGTTGACAGTAGAGATCTGAATTGAGTGTTTGACCCTAGGGCAGCAACTCGTAATAAATGATTTCTTTTCAGTCCCACTAAATACACAGTAGAAATTTTCTGGGTGTTAGTCCGGGTTTGGTTATCGTTTGAGCTGCTTCATCGCACTTTGACCTCGATAGTTTTCGCACAATACTGTCGTATGGGACCCATTTCTCATCCCCAGTCACCATCCGCTTAAGAAATGGGTCGATTGCTTTCCGTTTGGCCAGGGCTTTGCCGATAGAAATTCGACCCGTCATGTTTTTAGTGTTAATTGGTGAGGTACCCAAACATCGAGCTTCTTTTTGAATCCAACTTTGATCAAATGGCTTAAAACTGTTTTATGGTCGATCTTTAGCTCCTGGTTGATGCTACGACTACTATCATGCCGGTCAACTTTGATTATTTCTGTGATTTTATCGACATTATTACTGACGGTAGTGGGGCAACTTTTTAACATAAAAAATGTCTGAACGGAATCGACGAAATCAAAATTGCACGTAATTAGCTGTTACAGTATCGACACCATAAACACCATTCACAATTTCAGCCGCCTCGCTTGCATTTTGGTCTTTATCAAAGAAAAACTGTAAAATGTATCGGATTTTCTCTTTGTTGATTCCCGTTTTTAACACCCTGTAACTCACAACTGAATGGAGCAAACAAAAAACAGCAAAATAATTTTTTTAGTTTGAAATGTCACCTTCACAACGAGCATAAATTTGAAATTGATTGATCGATACTTCACGAGATATCAACATTAATGCCATCTACTGAAAAAATAATGGATTTCTTTTTCCCCAACCTAATATTGAACACGAATAAAGCCACATTTCGGAACAATTTTGAATGAATTATTCTACACATCAAAACTAGATGGCAGCACGAACATAGAAAATCAAGTCACTATTTACCATTTTGAATTCGATGCTTAACCACAATCTAGGAGAGAGAATCACGGTTTTTTCCCTCTTACAATTAGAACTTGTAGCGGTATCTAAGTAAAACCAGTACTTAGACATCACGCGAAGACGATCGTCTTGGCGTGATCGATAAAGTACTGGCGTTCGGAATGGAAGGTGCCCGGTTCGAATCTATACCTACATTGGTGGCCCTGGACTGAAGTAAGGAAACGCAACTTTCTGAACTGTAATGGTGCCATCTACCGCAAGAAAAAGTAAATAGATAAAAAAAAGGAAGAGTGAAAAAAATGAATAAGAGAAGAAAAATATAAATAAATAAAAAAAAACATATACTCTCTCCGAAACAAACGATAGATCATCTTTCTCTCATCTCAGCAAGAAAAATAAATAAGAATAAAAATAAATGAATGAGAGAGAGAAAGAGAATAAAATAATTAAAAAAAACATGCTCTCTCTCCAAGAACAAACAAACGGGGGAAAAATCGTTCGCCTATCCACCTCAGTGGTGGGAGAGTAGTGTAGCGGTATCTAAGTAAAATCAGTACTTAGACATCACGCGAAGACGATCGTCTTGGCGTGATCGATAAAGTACTGGTGTTCGGATCGGAAGGTGCCCGGTTCGAATCTATTCCTACAAACTACAAAATCCATCTCTAAAATTTTTTTTTATTTCTACCTTATACAGGCCAAAGTTCCCAAACAAAATATGAAATTAAAAATTATTTAAAAAATTAAGTTTATGGATAATGATAGAAAAAAATTAGGAGTTATAAAATGAATAGATTTTTCTAAATAAAAGCTACATTTCTGTCATTAATAAAGAAACGTTTCAAAAAATCATAAAAGTGACCATTTTCATCATTTTTTTTTGAGGATAAACTAATAATTCAAATAAATGGGAAAAAACATGGAATGTGCTTCTTAAAACCGAAAGGTAAACTTAAAATAGCTCCCATTATTAAAAAGGGTGTCAAATTTCTTTATTTCAATCTGAAACGTACTTGGGATAATTTTTATGAAAGATTCATACTCCCAACAGGAAGCACCATTAATATTTTAGAAACAAGAGTCCCTTCTCGCTATATATGACAAATATCCCTTAACTAAAGTAATAAAGGGTAAACTTTATGAAATAAAATAATAATTTGAAACATATCTGGATATGAATTTATCACTATATATAAATTATGAGAACTTTATATCAAACTTTTTTTTCACTTTTTTTAATTCTTGATAGTTGAATGTATACTAAATATTCTGTAAGGGAAGCAATATGTTTAACATAATCAGATATACTAATCAAAATCAGGGCTGGTTTATCCTCTGGGATCTTTCGTCGGGCGCCCAGGGGCCCTGGGTCCGGATAAAATGAACTTAACCAGATTTTTGGTTATAAATTTCGACCCGCTAGTGCCAAGGAGGCCGTCGATGTTCTGTGCCCAGGGCCCGAAATGAACCTAAACCGGGCACTTATCCTAACTACGTAATATAAATATGGTTCGCGTTATCGTAGTTTTAAGAGGATTTTGTACCCATTAAATATTCTTTTTCTATTCACTCATTTAAAAATTATATTTTAGCATGTCATAACATTTTTACTTACCGTAAAATCCGGCGTATAACACGTGCCTATACTTTAAAGCTGCATTTTTTAATTTTAAGGTATATTCGCCGTATAACGCACATCCCTTTTTTTACGAAGGAATCTGTAATGTACGTTACCAATGCTATTATGTTTTGAGGCCATTTATTCGAGGTATTGCCACAGGATTTTGAAAAATAGTAAATTTCTAGAAAAACAACCCTTTAAATTCATAAGGTATGCTATTTCCTTTAAATAAACAGTGTTCCGATCTTTGTAAAAGTCTTTTTATGCATATATCTTTTATTTATTTTTATTTTTGAAGCTATCATTTTTACACCCGGCGTATAACGCGCACCCGTAATTTTCAGTCTTATTTTTTGTGATATCAGTGCGTTTTATTCGCCGGATTTTACGGTAATTAAATGATTTTGGTGGAAACTCTATACTAATATTGTCAATATAGTCAAAAGCAGTTAAACTTTCCAAAAAGATATCAAAATTTTGCTCCTTTTTTAATATTTTAAATGAAAACTTTTTGTAATATTCTCAAGGCTGCTTTATAAATAATTTTAGTGATTACTTTTACTTTTGCTGATATAGTTTTATTGAAGAATAAAATGTTGCACACGTGCTAAAATTCAGCAAAAATCCAGCATCCTCCCGCAGTAAAATTTATTTTCAGAAAGGTTATTCATTTTATTGCAAAATGGATCGCTAATTTTGTGTCACATGCTTTATATAACACTCACACAAACATTAAAGTGATTGGTTAATATTCGCAAACGATTGAAATATCGAAAAAACACAAACTGATAAAATCTATTTAAGTTTAAAATTAAAAAAGAATAATTATCAAAAGTTTCAGATAATCTAAACTGTCATTTGAAACAATCTCATATACTGTATATTTCCTTAAGTTGAATTGCATTTTCATATATTTTCAGTAAGTATATTCAATAATTGATCTCCTTTTACAGAGTACCTAATAAGAAAACGTGGCAAAATACTGAAAAAAATTTATTAAAATAAACAATTTTCGATATTTTTTGCTTTGTATAATGTCAAAATATTGTATTCGTATTTCATAAGTGAGTTCTTGAATTATAAAATTATTAGTATTATATGTCACCTTAATAATGCTAATGTCATAATAACCGTTATAATATATTGATGATCTTAGAACATTAAAATAGAACTGTTATAATATATAAGAAAATTAAAAAAGAACTGTTATACTATATAAGCACATTAAAATAGATTCGTTATAATATATTAGAACACTAGCTGGTATACCAGTTCTTCGCAAGGGTGAACGGAAAAATGAAACAACACAGATTGAAGGATAATGAGTTAATTTTACGTGAATTGTGCAACTTAAACAAAAAAAGCTTTTTGCATATCTCAGCTAAACAAAAAAAAAAAAAAAAAACACATTTGTTAAATTTTAAGTATGTAGATCTAATAGCTGATAAAAAGGATTTTTTTTATTTATTTATATTTCCCAGTAACATTCTTGAGGGTCGATTTTTGAAAATACTTCTCTAAGCTGATCTCTGCTCAGCAAAAGTAACACATTGTTAAAAGTTTCTATGTAATGATCGCTTAAAATAGTGTAAATAATTTATATCTGAAAGTGTAAAGTAATAATATGGCTAAATAATAATCGAAAAAGCAAGCCTTAAGTCATTTTTAGAGTACTGAATTTTCCCTAAAGGTTCTTAATTGCTATGTTAACGTTAACTTTGTTAAATTCTCGTTATAGGAGTGTTTGAAAACACAACGAGAGTTAAAACTATATATGTCGCAGGGAAATGGCGAAATCAGGAATTTCATCAAATTACTTGACGGTAGACGTTAAAATAACGCCTCTTCAAGGTCATTTCCCTGATGAAAGGAAGTGATTTGATCAAACCCCTCAACTGTTTCAGTGAAATGATGAAATGAAGTAGTCAGGATTTGCATTGGTAAAATGCTATTACAAGGGGGGTTGAGTCCTTATACTTCCTAACCATACAGGTAGTACTATCGATCCCCCGAAATATATATCCCCGAAAAAAAGGGCACCATAGGATTAACAAAGGGATTGATATTTCAGAGTGTAAACAACCGAGAAAAAAATGTTACACATATAAAAAAATACAAGCCTAATTTTCTAATTATTTGTTAGTTAGTTTGGAATAAATAATTTGTATTTCATTGACTATTGTTGTATTACTTACTTCTACGTTTAATAATGCACCTTATTTGTTAAATAAACACTTTTAAACTCTTGACAATATTATTTCATCATTTCACTGAAACAGCTCAGGAATTTGTTCAAATCCCTTACTTTCATCAGGGAAATGATCTCGTAGAGACGTTATTTTAACATCTACCGTCAAATGATTATCTCTTTTAGGGATTTGATGAGATTCCTTATTTCAACATTTTCCTGCGACATATATATATATATGAAGAATTTGTGCATTCCACACACACAGGTTACATTTTAATATACATTTTAATACACACACACTTAAAACAATATTTACACGACTATATATACACTTTAAAATTATTTATTACCAGTTAAACATTTATCTCCTAACAGACATTTATGACCAATCAATCAAGCAAGTCTTTTACATGTGATATGGTTTGCATCTAATGCCAAGTAGTCATACTCTAGTGTTGGATCAAGAATCGATTGGATTGACATGGTTAGATGTTATGAGCAAAATATGTGTAATTGATATATTAAAAATGAAAAGTCGTGCTATAAGAAATGGATCATATTCTTGATGGGATACTGTTTGGTGAGTCTTTAATGATTTACTCTATTCATTTGTGAATATACTGTATTTTTAATGATTTACTCTATATATATTCATTTGTGAATATACTGTGTTTTTAATGTGAACATTCGGTTTTTAGAAATTTTTAGTTTGAACTTTCAGATTTTTAACTTGAACTTTCAGATTTTTAACTTGAACTTTCAGATTTTTAACTTGAACTTTCAGATTTTTAACTTGAACTTTCAGATTTTTTAACTTGAACTTTCAGATTTTTAACTTGAACTTTCAGATTTTTAACTTGAACTTTCAGATTTTTAACTTGAACTTTCAGATTTTTAACTTGAACTTTCAGATTTTTTAGAACTTTCAGATTTTTTAACTTGAACTTTCAGATTTTTAACTTGAACTTTCAGATTTTTAACTTGAACTTTCAGATTTTTAACTTGAACTTTCAGATTTTTTAACTTGAACTTTCAGATTTTTTAACTTGAACTTTCAGATTTTTTAACTTGAACTTTCAGATTTTTAACTTGAACTTTCAGATTTTTAACTTGAACTTTCAGATTTTTTAACTTTTCAGATTTTTTAACTTGAACTTTCAGATTTTTTAACTTGAACTTTCAGATTTTTTAACTTGAACTTTCAGATTTTAGATAATTTTTGATTTGAACTTTCGGATCTCAAATATTTTTTGATTTGAACTTTCGGATCAGGAATTTATTTTTTCTACCTTTACAACTATTTTAAAGATGGGTGCATCATCTTGGGAGTTTGAAGGTTCACTTATATTATGCACTAAATTGTTTTTAAATTTTAATATTGCAATATCTTTCGGAATGTGATGGCGAATAGTTTTATTTTTCAAGTATAATGATTTAATTTTAACTTTTTAATTTAAAGTATAATGGTTTAATTTTAACTTTTTAATTTTTAAAATTTTTTTTTTCTTCTGAAATTTGAAAATTTTCCAATTAACTTACCAAGTTGCAATAGGGGGAAGGTTGGCGTCATCAAACTAGTTTAACCTCACTTATTGGTTCTAAGTCCGAGATTGCACTTGGATATTTTATAAATTTTTATTTTATTTTATAATTTTTTAATTATGTTTGAAAATGATGGAACATTATCTTTTATATTCGCCATTGATATTCTGAAGTGTTTTGGTATTTTAGGATTCATATATTTCAATTTTTAAATTGATAATTGTGATTGTTTTTATATATATATATATATATATATATATATATATATATATATATATATATATATATATATATATATATATATATATTTACGTATAATATATTAAGGAATACGTTCACATAAATAAAAAAAAAATGCTGCAGTATTAATATTCTGTTTTCATTGATGCATGAAATTTTTTTTTCATGTGTTCCATTCTTTAATACTTGGATTGTTGTTCATTATTATTATTTATTATTTTGTATTTTATGTAAAGTACTCAGTTTTTCAATTTCTGTTTTTTAATAAGCAAATGGGTTTTCAAAAACCCATGTGAAAAGTAGGGCATTTATTGATTGTTTTTAAGAATCAGAGTGATGAACGAATACTTGAGTTGAATTCTGAAGAATTTTTGTCCAAGCACTTTTCCGTCTAAAAAGGTGTTTAGAATATCGATTGATTTTTCGTGCTGAGCGAAGACGAACGAAGATGCGTAGTGATAGAGTTATACGACAATTACTTTTTGATTACTTACCTTTTTCCTTTCGTAAATTTAAGAATTCTATAGAAGGATTAAAACGCATAAGGTAAACTGATATTTTCGTAGAATATCATCGTTCAGTTTTGCCAGTACAAAAGATGTCGCCAATTCACAAATTGTCGTCAAATCCTGACATTATTGTGTTTGAATACGCGCGAGAGCCGTTTCCCACTATTGGCTGCATATCGCAGCCTTTAACGACACCTTTTGATTTGGCGATATTGCTCGACGGTATTATACGTAAGTACCAGTAAAGTTTCTTTTCCATGTACTAGAGCTCGAATATAACAAATCACAAAAATTACAATAGTATACGAAAGAGAGTTTAAAGCGGGTCTATGAGTTACTTACACAGAATGTATGAATTTTTATATTTGTGCTTGATTTGGTGTTTTCATTAAAATAATTAGTCAAACATGCATTTTCTCTTTTACTTAATATTTATTTGCAAATTTATTCAACGCGAAAAGGAATTAATCAATTTGCTTTTTTTTCAATTAAACTCATGTCTTTTTTAAAGTATTTTACAATTCTAAAACTATTATCCAAAACCAAAATAAATTTCTAAACAAATGAGACTCCCTTGATTTAACATGCTAACAAAATTTTCTCGTAAAATTGACGAAGCCTTTTTATTTAGCAACTTATATTTTTTCTTAGTGGTATCATCGGAAACTGATAGGTGAGATTATTTGTTATTATTTATTATTATTCAAAAACGTGAAATTAATTTTTATTGCAAAGTTTACAATCGTTCCCATATTTAACTTCTATTTCGATTATTTTGAATGAACCTATAGAATTTTTTTGTTGTAAAGTAAAAAAAAAGAAAAAGAAAAAAAAAAAACATGAATTAATTTTATGTATATTACAATTTTGTTAATTTTAGTTGCTGTTCTGGAGATGAGTTAAAAGGCAGAATGAATAATTTGGTCCAAATGATTTCTATGAACTCGCTTGATTTTTTTCTCCAAAAAGTTATTTATATGAGTTTAAATTCCCTTACTAAAGCCAGGTTTAGTCAATAGAATTGGACTGCACGTAATGTATTTTCAAATGCAACGAACATTAAATCATATAAAAGTATTGTTGCCAATTTTCTACAGCAGTAAAATTATATTTTCATTTTATTTTTTTATAATGGACGTTATGAATACATTCTATATCATAAATAGACATCTATATATGTTAATCTATATTATAATATCTTTATTACTATCGAAGATCTCTTTTTGGACTTTTCATAGTCACTGAACCATTTCAAATCAAAATCACAGTTTAGTATTTCTTGTGGCATTCTTGACTTTACTAGTTAACAATCTTTTCCACTTTGACTAGTACATTCAGTGCTCCCATCGGCACTTCTGGAAATTTTAGCTCAAAAACCCATTGCGCAGCCATCCGAGCGAGGATCAGCCCCCGCCCACCAGGACTTCGAACTTCTGGAGGCAGAGTTGGGGTTGAAAAGTCTCGACCGTGCAATGACATGACCTTTTCCGAATACTTCTCGTTTGTAGCCAGAAAAGTATCTGCAGTTGTGGCCTTTGCTTTCCAGCTGAGGAACTATGGCGGGATCAATGCCTCCTTCAAGACACAAACCTTGCAGAGAATCCCTGGAATGAAAGAAAATAACGTTTTGATATGTTCAACCAACCAGGTTTTTGGCAAAAGGGGCAGGCATTTTAAACCATAGTTACAGTCACAGAAAAAATTCTGAAGACGGTACTTTTATTAGAAGCTTTCAGGTGCAATTGTTTCCATTTCCAGGTGTATTTAACTTACTCTGGTTCTGCCATACGAGAGGGAAATTGAGTATTTGATGGATGAACCTGTGATCTACAGGTTGTTTCTCTGCCATTTGAGTATCACGGTGGAGCGAAAGAGGTGGCTATAAAATATTCCCCATCGAGCCACGCTTCAAAGTAAAGAATCAAATTGGCTGTACTTCGCAAATAATTGATTCGAAGATACACGTAGCGAGCAATACTTCAATAAGATCTGATACAGATTCACGTTCAATGAAAATATGGTATGGCTGGTATGCAAATGATATAAGCTTTGTGGGAACTCGAAAATGCAGACGCCTTGTACCCTATAAGGGTTACCCAAATGAAAAGTGGACAAGTTGAATAAAAAAAACCTTTCTTGGAAATTAAAAGAAATCGCCATGGGTGTCGTAACACAGGTCCCATAATTTCGGTAGCAGGTCTATGCTTTTACTCTAGAAAGAACAGGGTTGATTCTTGAGACAGTCATGCCAGCTTCCTTCACTTCATCGTCCAAATAGAAACGAAAATCTCTCGTAAGTAGCCTAAAAGCCAAGAAGCCACATGGTGGCAAATCCGTACTGTACGGTGAGTGTTCTAACGGATCCTTCAAAGTGTTCTTGGTTTCACGGGAGACCTGTGGATGGACATTGTCGTGGAGATCCGATGTTTGCCGCCCTTCTGAAAGACTTTACGCCAGCTGTTCCCAGACGTTCGACCTAAACAGTGCTTGCCATAGACTGCCACCATTCGTCGATAGATGTCTAAATTAAACTCGCCTGCTGCAATCAGTAACAATGCTACCAAGCGTTGCTCTGATCTGGACGCCTCCCTATATGGCTCGATTTTACTTTCGATTAATTTCCTCTACCAATAACTGGTTTCACTGTTAAACGTCGTACGCAGAGTACACTGTCTACCGTCCTTTATGTCTCTAATTGGTGGCTCTGCAATAGCTCCACATAATGGGACACAATCACATGTGTCCAATTTTTCTTTGGGCAACTCTAAAGCATATAAAAGCGAAAAACATTGAACCGATGCAATAATGGATGAATACTACCTTTCACACTTTAGATATGACAATTTAAACATTCGATAGATTTCAGAAGTCTCATCATCGAAATGGAAAACGCAGTGTTGTCGGTAAATCGTCTAGCCTATGCCTGGAATTATTCCTAGAATACTATTAGACAATGTTACCAGAGGGGGCATGTGGAGGAAGTAACATTCTGAATGAACTAATAAGATCAATTGCTTCTTATCTCGCCTATCTTAAAGATGAAGCCTATACTGAAAACAACGCGATGCATTTTGTTTTAATTCTTGCACATGTGTATAAATTTCAGACATTGAATACAGGTTCACTATGAGGAAGAAATACAATCAATATATCAGAGTCAAATAGTTTGAAATAAGTAATATAAAAAAAATTTCTTTAAGTCAATTCCTATAAGATGAACAAAGAGAAAAATTTAATTTTAGCTACTTTTTTTATTAAATAGCTACAATTAATATAAATATGTATATGCATATGACAGAATCACAACATTAAGTGGTAATTAATTTTTATTCTTTATCATTAAAGTATCGTATTGTCTTCCAAAACAATCGTGTATATAAAATTTCAGTTCAATTGAATGCTTTAAAACGTGAGAAATTTTTTTTTAAAGTTTTGACCCAAGACGCTAAAAATGAAACCAACGTGTAATTCTTGAAACAATTAGTTTCAGCCAATAAATTTTAATTAATTATAACTAAATTATCGTATTTTTATCCAAAACAATACTGTATAGAAAATTTCAGCTCAAATGATCCCTTTAAAATGTGAGAAAAAAATCTTTTCAAGTTTTGACACAAGTCGACAAAAATGATGCCAACGAGGCTGTATTTGTAATTCTTTAAATAGATTTAATCAATTAATTTTTATTAATTATGAATAAATTACTGTATTGTCATCCAAAATAATCATGTTTATGAAATTCAGCTCCATTGAGCGTTTTAAAATGTATTTTATTAACGATTGAAAATCCCATCAAGATAAATAAAAAAATATGTAGAGGGTGTGAGCTAATAGTAAGAATTGAATAACGCACTATAATAGGAATAATTCTTTCACGTTTATGGTATTAATATTCTTATAGTTTCATTGACTGATTGTTTTATTAACGCCGTACTCAGAAACAAGACGAAGACTATTGCAATGGACCTCGTAATTTTAAGCTACGATTTAGTATGAGGACAATCCCT
Organism: Trichonephila clavipes; assembly: GCA_019973935.1. Classification (NCBI taxonomy): domain Eukaryota; kingdom Metazoa; phylum Arthropoda; class Arachnida; order Araneae; family Nephilidae; genus Trichonephila; species Trichonephila clavipes. Next base: position 715,319 of record BMAU01001230.1, read on the forward strand.
CTTTCAAACTTCCCATCTACCCTAACTTACCCGCCGGTGGGGTGTGGTAGTTAGGAGAGGGGGTGCCAGCTCTGGTATCGTCCTCGTCACGTGACCATGGTTCAAAATGACGAGGCCCGTCGCCAAAAGCCCTCGAGTAGCCAAACAGTGCGAAGTTAATATTCACTCACTCACTCTACGCTAACGTTAAGACTTTGAGTGAGTGAAAAGAGAAGGGAGGAAGAACTTATATATTGTATATAGATATAAACGTTGCCAAAAGCACCTAGGTGTAATCTTTCAGCAAAAAATAAAAACTTTTAGTTTATGGGGGAGGGAAGAGTCCCCAAATCCCATTCTGGTGTCCACCCTTGAGCCTCAACAGATTGAACGTGAATCAGCGCATCTCCACGGATATCTAAAATCAACATATCGTTTTAGAGTAATTATAGTTATTTGTCAATTGATATTAGATGATTCTATTTCTTCTAGAAATGACAAGGCCGTGAATCTCCTTTATCCCCTGTAGAATGAATGTTTAGTCGTCACATACCTTTCAATGTGTGATACCCCGTGGGATAGGGGTATCATCGCTTTATCATCTATAGTTGAAGGGGATAAAATATTGACCAGCACATGCTTCCATAGTGAAATTAGTTTATTATGATCTTAATTTATATATATTCCACAAAACAACACTAGTCTAGGAGGCTTATGATCAGAAGTGATGAGACAAACTGTAATTCTAAAAAATAGCGCATTAAACCACCGAATCTATATTTAAAGATGATTTCCTAACTTACTAGAATCCGCTCTAGTCTTAAAGCTTAACCTAAATTATCTTACCGCTATTCCAACGGTGAACAACTACCGTCCTTATATCGTCAATCTAATCTTTGGTCTCGCTTGATCCGACAAATGGATAATTTTCTGGCTTCGATTTTCACATAGAACTCAACTTCACTGGCACTTTTAGACCGCCTCTTAGCACTATCTTAGACTTTACTAGCATTTCGCTAGAATCCCCTCTTAGAACAAATGCGAATACCAAAGCTCCAATATATAAGTATGTACTTCCTAATCTACATAATTATCTTCTTGGATTGGTTGGAAAGAATTGCCATTCTGGCCCCAAAGATACCCCCAAGAGGATTATTAACAGAAGTCACGATAAAGCCCCGCCACAAACGGCCTTTTCAGAAAATTTATCTTTGAGACATCAAGCACTGTTGTTTAATGTATACTGAGCCCTTCACATGAACTATTACTTGAAATAAATTCCCAATTTATACCATGCTTTAATTATATATATATATAATTCATGTGACCGATAAAGTGTAATTAATTAATAGTTAAAGAGATATAGCTGTTTTATGTGTAATTTTCAAGTGTAAAAGACAGACCCAGACTTTTGATATCTCTGTCCTTCAGTTGCTACCCCTGTCGAGCTTTACTTTTTATTATGAACGGAAAATTTAACGAGTAAGAACCAGATTGATAAGGCCTTCCTAGTTCACGTCTTTGAGTTTCTGAGAAATCTTGCGAAAACATATTCAATAATTCTCTTCTGGTGTATGACTTTCTATGTGAGAAAAGCTTTCTCAAGATGGTCTGTCTGGAGCTAGACAATTTTTAAAAAGACAAGCAGCAAGGCAGGGATAATGTATATTATTGAAACTATTGGCTTAAATATTGTGACGTGGCTTTATCGCGCCTTCTAACTAATCCTCTTGGGGAATCTTTCGGGCCAGAATGGCATTTCGATCCAACCTTCTCAAGAAGAAAACACGATATGCAGATTAGGGAATAGATATATAAGGGAGCTTTAGCATTTGAGAGTTAGTCGGCTGGAGGTCGGAGAATCATATAGGAGATATATAGGAGTCATATAGAAGTCGTCCATAAGCCGGAAAGTTGAATAGAAGCTGGATCAAGTCGGATAATAATATATATAGAATATTAATATTAAAAGAATATAATACAAGAGGAAGACATAAAGCTTGGTTGCTGATCACCGTGTGATACCAATAAGAGATTGATTATTAAAGTTTAATCATAGAAAGGAATCTAGTTTGTTAAGGAATCTACTATAGATAAAGATTTGGAGGTTAATTTATCATAAAGATAGTGAGTAGGATTTCAGGCACTATTTAAACTTAGTATTGATAATTACGTCGTATAATTCCTGATCGTTTTCTTCTAGTAAGACTTGTGTTGCATTGATTAATATATATTGAGTCGTAATAAATTAAATTTATTATGGAGAGTTCGAGTGGTCAATCATTTATTTCTACAAATCTAGGTCGCGTGGATGAAGAGACGAAACCCCAGGGCCGGGGGTATCACAATATGACGGAAAATTAGAGTTGGTTATCCTTAGCGACGGGATTACGCAGAATCAAGCAATTTCCAAATTCATTAGTCGGCTCATATCTCTCATAGGGTGACTTCAAGCTACAGCTGCATCTCTCGTAGGGCTAATTTTAACATATACCCTGAGAATAAAAAGATGGAGAATGAATGTGTATTTCCTTTACTTGTAAGAGACGTAAGGTCGTGGATCTCCAACAAAAAATCTCGGTTGGTTGAGGGCTACTTGAGGATCCATTCCGAAGATAATCATGTTCAATAACACCTGGAATGAGAATATAAAAGTAAATGCTTATACACTGAAACTTTAGAAAAAACATGCCTACCCAAGGTAAATCTGCGAAAATTTATGACGATTTTGAGCACATAAGATAAGCAAAAATTACACCAATTTGTTCTTATTATGTGCAGAGATTTGTTAATAATTTCTGACACTCATCCTTTCACTTACGCGAATTAATTTTCAAGCACTTAAGTTTCTGGAGGACCGATGACGTCACTGAGGTAAGCTATATGAAAATACAAATTTGGGACAGAAAATACTTATATAAATACAAATTAATTTCGTGTCAGTAAATTAAAAAAAAATCTAGTTTAAACTTGTTTATTCTGGTAAGAGCTACATACATATTGGAGAACATGAAACGGGTTTTAAAGCATTTTCAGGTGCTACTTTCGTAGAACTATGATGAAAAAAAGAGGGAACTTTTTGTATCTATTTAATTAAACAACTTGAAAATGTGATAGAATGATACCTATAACTATTGATACTTAACTTCAATTATTGAATAAAACGGAGGTACAAAAGGATTGCAGGGTCAGCCCAAAGAGCTTACGAACTTGGAACACTAGAAGTTTCGGAAGACTTCAACTCATAGCTAGTTTTGCAAAATAAATGATTTCCTTTTTTTAAAAAATTTATTTAGTATTTTTTTCTGAATATCCATACGTTTGAGAATAGTACGAAGCGATTAGTGACATTTCCCATCAGCTATTCGAAGGAGAAGTCAGATGCCTTGAATCAATAAATACTTGTGCACTGTTAGATATTTGAACATTCTTACTGGAGGCATTCAAATGTTCATTGGAGGCGGTTCAGTGTCAGGGGCGTAGTTACCGTCGTATCTATGATACAGGGCCCACAAGCGACAGGAGCCTCTACATGTGTAACTACAGTACCGCTGAGAAGGCTTTCGTTTCTAAAAAAGGGCCCCGACGAAGTTTTGACACGGGGCCCACTCAGAACTAGCTACACCAGTTTTCAGTGTAATGAGTCAGTGCCATAAATCTCAGTAAAGCTAATTATTAATTTAATGACTTAAGAGTACATGTTCACTTGTTGGTGTCTATAACATCTTTGAACACCTCAGAACAAGTGTGCGCGAGAAGCGTCCTCTAGTTTTGAGTAGGTTCAACGACCAACATATACAGTTATCAATACTAAAAATTGGCATTTAAAAAGGCATTTTAAACTTTTTTTAAAAATAAATATGCTTGAAGATTTAAGAAGATATGAATTGGGATTCACACATCTGTAGTAATTGCAAAGGAGATGCTTGGAAAATTGGAGAGATATGAATTTAATAATGAATTAACTAAACGAAAAACAAATCGATTTTGCTTTGAAAAACCGATCATCAATTTTATCTTAAGAATATTTCTGAATTAAATATTTTTAATTGTAAGATATTGTGCGATTATTACTTCTGAGGAAAGATTCGAAATTTATCGAAACAGGAAACTTCATCTGGTTTTTACATTTTTGTTTTTTAATGTAGATATTTAAATTCTACTTGACAAGACTGCATTGTTTATTTAATGAAATCAAATTATTTGAAATTTTGCCTTCCAGGACCACAATATTACAAAAACTATAATATCCTTATTTAAAAATAATTTATTTGAGTTTTATACAAATTTCGTCCTGGTTCTGAAAATAGTATTAAAACTCTATTACACACACAATTACCTGAAATAAATTTCGCTGAAACTTTTCTCAGGATTGAAAAAACAATAATAATATAAAAAAATAACTTCATGTATATTATCAGTCAAGAATAATTTATTTTCATTGTCAGTTTATTTACTCGTACCAATAACGAATTAGCCAAAAAATGATGAGAAAATTGCTACAAAAAAAAACCGAAATAAAAACCGCTTATTTCTACCTTATTCTACTAGTACATAGCATTTCAAATGATATTGTATAAGCGTACAAAGGAATTATATTGGTTATTTAATTTACTATTGATTTTTTTATGTGATGAAAAAATCAATTTTATGAAAATAATATTTAATGAATCATTTTTTATGTCCTCCCGTGCAACGTAATAAATAGCAAAATGCAATAAATTACTTTCTTATATGAAATTTATTTCAAGACTCTCCTGAAGGTAAGGTAGCATGTGATAACGCTTTTGCCCATGTTTCACCTAAGGATTTTCTATATAAGCGACAGTTTCTAAAAAATTTTCTTTACAATTATACAAACCCATACGTGCTAAATCAAAACATTATCAAATCAAATTTTATTTGAACCATTACATTTGTTAGGGTAATATCAAAAGCAGGCAAGAAATGAGAATTAAAGTGGAATGTCAATAAAGAATTGTTTCTGGTGTTGATTGTTAGGTATAAGGGAAAGTTCTGTCCTTTTTGAACACGTGCACTTTCATGCGTTATCGATCCTTAACAAGAATTCGGATCCGACTAAACCAGTTTAAACAGTTAGATTAGTGTACTATTGATGATTTAAACATAATTGTTTTGCATTTTAGTCAGTTTTTCAAACTTATAAAACTGTCAATATGAGTGAAGAAAAAGTGCACTCTTAAAACCGGGGTGGGCATTAAGTCGATCGCGATTGACCGCCAAGGCATTTTGGGGTGAACGCTTGAAGATTAGCAGTTAATAATTTATGCGAAAATATTCAAAATTGGCTGAGAGTATGCAGACTAAGTCTCCTACTGACTTTAATTACGAGAAGAAAAAGTTTCTAACGTATGTTTTTGAATTGTTCGGCAATAAATACATCATTTGATATTATTACATTTGGGGCTATTATTATTATGTTTTAGCATGAGTTTTCCTTTTAAAGTGGTTTTAAAAGCGTCAGGGACGTAGCTACCACCATATCAATGATACGGGCCCCCAAGCTTTGGGGGCCCCAAAACGTGTTAGCGAAAATCCGAAAATATTAAGGAGCTTTTAGGAAGGCCCCCCTCGAAGAACTTTGATACAGGGCCCACTCAGGAATTAATTAAAAAGTAATTAATTAAAAAGTATTAAGAGCAAAAATTGGCTGATAATAAGCCAAGATCTGGTCGACCAAAAAAATTTCTCAAGCGGTGGAGCAATGGCTTGTACGTCAAGTTGAAAAGGACCACAAAGCCAATGCATCAAATGTTGCTAAAGTTACCAAGGACTGTTTAGACATTGATGTTACGCCCCAAACTGTTAGAAATTATCTGCATAATGATGGATTTAAGGCTAGAACTGCCTGAACGAAGCCATATATATTCAAAAAGAACCTAGTGCAAAGACTAGAATTTGCTAGAAAATATGCAAACAAACCAGTAGAACTCTGGCACAATGTAAGTTTTGCAGAAGAGAGAAAATTTAATTTTTTTGGATGCTATGGTAAAATTATTTTGTACAGAAAATTAATGCTGAGTTGGAAGGATGAAATATGGTGTCCATAATAAAGTATGGAGGAGAAGTTATAATGGTTCAGGGGTGTATGGCGGCTTCAGGAGTGGGAAATACTGTCGTTATTAACGGTATAATGGACCATCTGTATTACATACAGATTTTAAAAGGAAATTTGAGTGCCAGTGCTGAAAAACTGGGTATAGAGGACTACCAATTTTACCAAGACAATGACCCAAAATACTCCACTCACAATACAAGGCTTTGGTTGCTATACAACTCAACAAAAGTTATAAAAACAATCAACCAAAGTCCAGAACTCAATACAATTGAGCCTCTGCGGAGCAAGGTTAAGACAGCGCCATATTTTTCTAACAAACGTCAAATGGAGGTCCTTACAGAGGAATGACCGCAAAAATTGATCAATACGTGACAGAAATTTTGGTTAAATGGATGCCACAGCGTTTAAAGGAAGTCATCCATCGGAGAGGAATTGCAACTAGATACTAGTTTTGTATTATTTGTATATTTTTCATTTATTTTTATACTTTGTCGAACATTTTCTTTTTTGCTTAACTGCCTTTGAATGAAACAATTGTGATTTTGTTAATTTATTACATTTTAATGTATTGCAAAAGATGTTACATTTAACACTTAATGATATTTGGTTTAAAATCAATAAAAATTGTTTTTTTTAATACAGTTTTCATTTTTTATTCCTATATCTGCAAAAATCTTCGCATGCCGAATACTTTTTTTGACCGCTGTATAGAAATTATGAGGGTATCCAAATGTTAATGGAAGAATACTTTGTCCACAAAACATAGAACTTCTTTTCCAGGGGGTTAGATAAGAGCTGCCAGAGCGCTGGCAGGCAGTTGGAATTATATATATATATATATATATATATATATATATATATATATATATATATATATATATATATATATATATTTAAATATATAAAAACAATCACAATTATCAATTGAAAAATTGAAATATATGAATCCTATAATACCAAAACACTTCAGAATATCAATGGCGAATATAAAATATAATATTCCATCGTTTTCAAACAAAATTAAAAAATTATAAAATAAAATAAAAATTTATAAAATATCCAAGTGCAATCTCGGACTTAGGACCGATAAGTGAGGTTAAACTAGTTTGATGGCGCCAACCTTCCCCCTATTGCAACTTGGTAAGTTAATTGGAAAATATCCAAATTTCAAAAAAAAAAAAAAAATTAAAAATTAAAAAGTTAAAATTTAACCATTATATTTTAAATTAAAAAGTTAAAATTAAATCATTATACTTGAAAAATAAAACTATTCGCCATCGCATTCTGAAAGATATTACAATATTAAAATTTAAAAACAATATTAAAATTTAAAAACAATTTAGTGCATAATATAAGTGAACCATCAAACGCCCAAGATGATGCACCCATCTTTAAAATAGTTGTATAGGTAGAAAAAATAAATATTTGAGATCCGAAAGTTCAAATTAAAAAATATCTAAAATCAAAAAGTTCAAACTAAAAAATCCGAAAGTTCAAACTAAAAAATCCGAAAGTTCAAACTAAAAAATCCGAAAGTTCAATCTAAAAAATCTGAAAGTTCAAGCTAAAAAATCTGAAAGTTCAAGCTAAAAAATCTGAAAGTTCAAGTTAAAAAATCTGAAAGTTCAAGTTAAAAAATCTGAAAGTTCAAGTTAAAAAATCTGAAAGTTCAAGTTAAAAAATCTGAAAGTTCAAGTTAAAAATCTGAAAGTTCAAGTTAAAAAATCTGAAAGTTCAAGTTAAAAAATCTGAAAGTTCAAGTTAAAAATCTGAAAGTTCAAGTTAAAAATCTGAAAGTTCAAGTTAAAAAATCTGAAAGTTCAAGTTAAAAAATCTGAAAGTTCAAGTTAAAAAATCTGAAAGTTCAAGTTAAAAAATCTGAAAGTTCAAGTTAAAAATCTGAAAGTTCAAGTTAAAAAATCTGAAAGTTCAAGCTAAAAAATCTGAAAGTTCAAGCTAAAAATCTGAAAGTTCAAGCTAAAAAATCTGAAAGTTCAAGCTAAAAATCTGAAAGTTCAAGCTAAAAATCTGAAAGTTCAAGCTAAAAATCTGAAAGTTCAAGCTAAAAAATCTGAAAGTTCAAGCTAAAAATCTGAAAGTTCAAGCTAAAAAATCTGAAAGTTCAAGCTAAAAATCTGAAAGTTCAAGCTAAAAAATCTGAAAGTTCAAGCTAAAAATCTGAAAGTTCAAGCTAAAAATCTGAAAGTTCAAGCTAAAAAATCTGAAAGTTCAAGCTAAAAAATCTGAAAGTTCAAGCTAAAAATCTGAAAAGCTAAAAATCTGAAAGTTCAAGCTAAAAAATCTGAAAGTTCAAGCTAAAAAATCTGAAAGTTCAAGCTAAAAAATCTGAAAGTTCAAGCTAAAAAATCTGAAAGTTCAAGCTAAAAATCTGAAAGTTCAAGCTAAAAATCTGAAAGTTCAAGCTAAAAAATCTGAAAGTTCAAGCTAAAAATCTGAAAGTTCAAGCTAAAAAATCTGAAAGTTCAAGCTAAAAAATCTGAAAGTTCAAGCTAAAAATCTGAAAGTTCAAGCTAAAAAATCTGAAAGTTCAAGCTAAAAAATCTGAAAGTTCAAGCTAAAAAATCTGAAAGTTCAAGCTAAAAAAATCTGAAAGTTCAAGCTAAAAAATCTGAAAGTTCAAGCTAAAAAATCTGAAAGTTCAAGCTAAAAATCTGAAAGTTCAAGCTAAAAATCTGAAAGTTCAAGCTAAAAAATCTGAAAGTTCAAGCTAAAAAATCTGAAAGTTCAAGCTAAAAAATCTGAAAGTTCAAGCTAAAAAATCTGAAAGTTCAAGCTAAAAAATCTGAAAGTTCAAGCTAAAAAATCTGAAAGTTCAAGCTAAAAAATCTGAAAGTTCAAGCTAAAAAATCTGAAAGTTCAAGCTAAAAAATCTGAAAGTTCAAGCTAAAAAATCTGAAAGTGCAAGGTAAAAATATGAAAGTTCAAGCTAAAAAATCTGAAAGATCAAGCTAAAAAATCTGAAAGTTCAAGCTAAAAATCTGAAAGTTCAAGCTAAAAAATCTGAAAGTTCAAGCTAAAAAATCCGAAAGTTCAAACTAAAAATTTCTAAAAAACGAATGTTCACATTAAAAACACAATATATTCACAAATGAATAGAGTAAATCATTAAAAACTCACCAAAGAGTATCCCATCAAGAGAATACTATCCATTTCTTATAGCATTTCATATTTTGCTATAACATCTAACCAATGCCATGTCAATCCAAACGATTCTTGATCCAACACAAGAGATTGACCACTTGGCATTAGATGCAAACCAGACCACATGTAAAAAACTTGCTTGATTGATTGGTCATAAATGTGTGATTGGACATATATATATATAAATGTTTAATTGGCAATAAATAATTTTAAAGTGTATATATAGTCGTGTAAATATTGTTTTAAGTGTGTGTGTGTATTAAAATGTATCCTGTGTGTGGAATGCACAAATTCTTCACAGCTGGACCACTAACAAGCTGACTTTGTGGACCTAATGTTGTGTGGTGGATTTGTGCATTTATGAGTTTAAAAATATTTTTAAGAAATATTTCTGATCTATATATTTTCTCAGGAAGTTGATGGGATAATCATTTTGTATGCAACATAATATAAAATTCTGGATATTTTTGAATTTATCAGTATTGTGCGTAGTTAAATTATTATTTCTCATCAGAAAATTTAAAATTATATTTCTAAATACTGATATATGTAGACAACTATTGAAGTTTGGTATCTTTATGACACTGAATTTAAATGCTTCCCTTTTATCATATATATTGCTATATAATTTGTTGTCAATAATAGTTAAATCCAAATCTAAAAATTCAACTTTGTTTGAGTTAAAATTCGTCTGTATTAATTTTAGGTATTTCGGATAAAAATTAATGTTAGGTTTAAATTCCCTATCATGACCTATAACAATTAAGTCATCTATGTATCTTAATAAGAGGCAAGAGGGTTCCTTTCTTCGAATTGATTCATAATGGTGTAAATACAGGTTAGTGAGACTATTACTGGCTGGACCACCCTGAGGCAATCCTCTGATTTGTTTATAAAGTTTGTTCTCAAAAATAATGAAGTTCTCCTGTATTACAAAACGAATAAGTGTATTGAACTTTTCAAAACTAATAAAAAAAAATATAATTATTCAAATCATATTTCTCATATTCATCTGAAAGTACCTGAATTATATCTTCTATTTTAATGGAGTTAAATAAATCTTCGAAATCGAACCCATTCACAGAAAATACCTCTTGTTGATCAACTTTCTTTATTACATCATGGCTGTTTTTTATAATAGAAGTATCCTTAAATTTGTTTATTGTATCTTGCAATATGATCTGTAAAATTCTTCCCGATTTTGATATATAAGTATTGAATCCATTTGTTACACTGCGGAATTTGATTGGATTCTTATGAAATTTAGGAGTTAGAAATATATGGGGATATATAATTTTATTGCTAGAAATATTTAATTGTTTACCAAATGCCAATAATCTGTTGTTAATTTCTTTCTGGGACTTTATATACATAAACAATCACAAAGTGTTTTTGTAAGTTTTCTATTGGTCCCTTAATTTTTCTATAACAATCTTCATTTTTTGTTCTAAAATTAAAATTCATTAAGTCCTTGAGGACATGAAAACCATATTCTTTAAAAGCCTGAGTAGGTAAATTATATTTATTTGCAACATTTAGAATAAATTTATTAATATCTTCTGATAGTTGTTTTCTCACATTTAAATGGCTGTTTGAAATAGTCAATCGATAACCAGTACCTTTGCTCATAATTTCTCTTAATTTCTGTGTGTGTGTGTGTGATCCTGTACTATTTCTAAGTTGCCAGTTATTACGTGCCCATGATATTCGTCTACGTAATTCTTGTATTCATTGCAACCACATTCTTTTTTATCTACCAATTCCTTAATACCATTATAGTTAAAAATTGATTTATACTAATTTTTTTATCATACTTGAACGCTCGTTTTATTAACACATTTTTCATCGGAAATAAATCCATGTGTTTCCCAAATATTTCAGAAAACTGTATCCCATTATATGATTTATTCATGTATAGCAAAGTACAATATTCTATATTATAAACCTCCTTAGAGTCTATTTTTATTTTTAATCTATTTGTAATATATTTGCATAAATCCATTACCAAGTGTGATCCATGATTATCTTTTAATCTAATACTTTTTAATAAATTTAAAACTATTATTATTTCCTGTTTATTAAGTCCAAATAAAAAATACTTTATTTTTCCAACACTAAAACTATTCTCAAAGTCTTGTAATAAATTACTTACTTCTTTTTTTAACTGTATCTATATCTCTATTTTCTCTCTTTTTGCGCCCACCCTTACCAACCCCTTTTCTCTTATTACTATTATTTCTACTATTATAAATAGATTCTCTATCATTTTGTTTCACTGCCTGTATTAAATTTTTATTATTCCATATTACATTCAATCCGTAAGGATACATAGCATTATAAATACCGATGTAAACGTTTTCATACCATAGTCTATTTATCTTATTTGGAACAATTTTAATAATATTTAACGCAACACCTTCAAAACCATGTTTATTAAAATGTTGTATTTCTATTCTTCCTATATATTTTTTGTTGATATATTTTTTCCAATGTCGGATCTATGTTGGTTGATTCTCAGGTTCATAGCTCCTGATGTTTGACCTATATATTTAAAGCCGCAGACACCATATGTCAACATATATATGCAGTTGAATGTTTTACAGAACTTAAAATCTGATTCTTCATTATTCTGTTCACGTTGCATCATGGGGCAGGTTTTGCATCTTTTATCCCCACATTTTCTAAACCTCAATTTTAAATGATCTGAATCACTATGATACTTATTATCAAATGTTTCGTCATATTTAAAATAATTACATTTCGATTCATAATTCCTCCACTTCGATACATCATAGTAATTTCCTACAAATCCAGTATTCCAAATAATACGCGTTTTATATCTCTTAATGTTTTCATTATCATGTATTCCTAACTTCGTAAATTTCTCATTAACCAACGAACAAGAAGCTAACGTTTTTTTTATTTTTTATTTTATTTATAATTTTTTGCATGCTGTCTCATATTGTCTGCGCCCTCTATATTCCTCCAAATCACTCTTATGTAACTGTCTCATTTTATCATATTCCATCATAACCAAAAAAAATAATATCATTCTCTCTAATGGTAATTGATTGACGATAGCACAAACACCATCATATTGTACCACCGAGCAATGACAATCAAAATTGAAAGCCAAGTTGCCAGTCTTTAAAAATATACAAATCTTTAATATCATTATGTTTGAGGTAATATATATATATAAATTACATTAAAATTACTTTATATTCTCCTCATCCACACACTCAGAACTAAACTCTCAAGTCTCAAAATAATTCACACACCTAGAGATTAACATATGAATATTCACATGTTAAACACATGAATCAAAATAAATGCTAAATCGATCTTCGTGAAACCCTCAACTGCACATGACTCAGAGACAGCATATATATTTATATATATGTATATAAGAAAATAAGCATTGAAATACCATTAAAATGTATTTTAAAAATGAACATTGAAAAACCAAACATAATAAAAAATTCAAAAAACTCAATAGTTAAAAAGTAATCAAATGTAAACACAAAATATATTATCAATAGCTAAAATTCTGATTCTATTAAGAAATCAAAATCAACTATATATTTTTGGTCTTAAAATTTCTATTCGAATCATTAAGATATTCTACACCAGTGAATTCATACACATGCAGGCGCAAAGCAGCCCAACATATGAATGAAAAATATTTAAATATATAAAAACAATCACAATTATCAATTGAAAAATTGAAATATATGAATCCTATAATACCAAAACACTTCAGAATATCAATGGCGAATATAAAAGATAATATTCCATCGTTTTCAAACAAAATTAAAAAATTATAAAATAAAATAAAAATTTATAAAATATCCAAGTGCAATCTCGGACTTAGGACCGATAAGTGAGGTTAAACTAGTTTGATGGCGCCAACCTTCCCCCTATTGCAACTTGGTAAGTTAATTGGAAAATATCCAAATTTCAAAAAAAAAAAAAAAAAAAATTAAAAATTAAAAAGTTAAAAATTTAACCATTATACTTTAAATTAAAAAGTTAAAATTAAATCATTATACTTGAAAAATAAAACTATTCGCCATCGCATTCTGAAACATATTACAATATTAAAATTTAAAAACAATTTAGTGCATAATATAAGTGAACCATCAAACGCCCAAGATGATGCACCCATCTTTAAAATAGTTGTATAGGTAGAAAAAATAAATATTTGTGAGATCCGAAAGTTCAAATCAAAAAATATTTGAGATCCGAAAGTTCATATATATATATATATAAATGACATTTTATATTAAATTTTAAATAAAAAGGGGAAAAAATCTTCTGTTTCTTCTTCCGAAAAAAGCGACAGAAATTTTCTTTACACCTAATAAGTCGATTGTTTTAGAAATGTCGAACTTCGAAGCAACTCGAGTTGGTGTCGGACCTTAGGACGTTGGTATAGTGACGAAAGCGAGACCTGAACGGGTACCACAGTCTCCAAACCCATTCTATCCACATCCCGCCAAAATGAAGGCATTGATAAACTGAATGTGCATAAACCCCTCTACTTGACAATTCTTATGGCGCTGGAGCGAAAAATTTAAGAGAAATTTGGTTTTTATTGAAACTAAGGATTAAAAAAACTTTTTGGAAAAGCTTATATATTAAGTGATGTAGCTTCCAGTTTGAGTTCGAATAATCCAATTCTAACGAAAGCGACTGTTGCTAAAATGTTTTTACAGCAACTGTGTTGTCGACGCTGAAATTCGAGTAATCCAGTTTGAATATTCGCATCGGAAAAAAAAAACATAAACGACGCGAAAAAAAATGGTGAAAAAGTGTGAGATGATTATATGTAAATCTTGCAGGAGAATTATCTTCTTATATTTGAAAATTTATTATGTAAAAAAATTGTGTGTTTATATATATATATATATATATATATATATATATATATATATATATATATATATATAATATACTGAAAAAGTGATTTTTTTTTATACCAGCACTAATACTTCTATACTTATAAGGTTTACATCAGTGTTTTCCAATCTACAGACTCACGGAATTCTTAAAACTGTAAAAAAATGTTTCCGGGAAACCCCATCCAAGCATGCGCACCCCCTTAGAAGAATATATCTTAAAATAATATTTTAAGTAGATCAACATGTTATAGGTATTTAAAGTAAAGAACATACTGTATTCTTTTAAATTTTTTTTTTAGCCTATTAATGTAGTTTATTCACTAATAAACGTTCCAGAGATCCTCTGCTCACATTATATTTAGTAACTAGATATGTGTTTTCATTTTTTACGCAAACTATCTAAGTCTAGGTCTATTGAAGTCATCTGAAATCGTACTTCATACTCTACGCTAATTTGTTTATATAATTTGTTTTTATTACTGCATACGTTTTGAAATATTTTTAACTTAAATAAATTGTTCGGAATGGCATTAAAATATTTATGACTCTTTCTCTTCTGTGCATTTTGTAAATATTCAGCCTACAATTTAGGATCTGTTTCTACTTAAATTTAGACTTGAACTTCGAATATGTTGATATGTCGATAAGTTTGTCATTCTCTTTTAATTGTCAAGCATTCATCCTTGGTTTTCTCCTTTGAATAATATTATTTTACAATAATTAGATGTTGGCTGCTCATATAAGGAAAAAAATGTTTCGATATTCTTTACTAATTCTTCACTAATATTATACACGTGAAAGTTTGTATGTATGGATGTTTGTTATTCCTTCACGCAAAAACAACTGAATGGATTTTAATGTAACTTTACAGTAATATAGCTTATACATAAGAATAACACATAGGCTATAGTTTATAAAGATATTGTGGGAAGTGTCCAAAATATAACGATAATTGTCAAGAAAGTAGGAAAAAATTCTGCCATCTGCGAAAAAGCCCGCGACAGCATATAACTATCTTTCATGTGTGAAGTAAAACTTTCCCTTTTTGTTTCGTCCACACCATGCGTTAGTGCACTCTCGCTTTTAATTTATTCCTTTGATCTGTATAATCACTATTTTTTTTTATTTCAGAATAAAACCAGATTTCGAAGGGAGAGGCGGGGGCAAGATTTTAACATAAAATAAGTACAACAGAAAGTAATATTAAAGTATTAACGTACTTTCAGATATAAATTATTTATACTATTTTAAGCGTTCATTACACAAAATGTGTAACAACGTGTTACTTTTGCTGAGCAGAGATCAGCTTAGGAAGGCATTTTCAAAAATCGACCTACAGGAGAGTTACGGGGAATTACAAATAAATAAAAAAAAATCCCTTTTATCAGCTATCAGATCTACAGACTTAAAATTTAAGAAACATGTTTTTTTTTTGTTCAGCCGAGATATGCAGAAAGCTTTTTTTGTTTAATTTGCAATTCACGTAAAATGAACTCATTAAAAACTTATTTATCCTTCAATCCGTATTGTTTGATTTTTCAATTCACCCGTGAGAAGAACGGGTATACCAGCTAGTATTATAATAAAAATTGAAAAAAATTACTATATATATATAAAAGGAATTACTATATTCCGGTTGTTTTTTTAAATCCCTCTCCTGTGGGACCCGTTTTGGGTAACATGGATATGAATAATTGTGGTCTCACAAACTCCATAGAGAACGTGAATTTATTTTGCATATATATTTATAGTTTTATTTTCAAATTGTTGACTCGTGGAACCCCTGGGTATGCTTTGTAGAATGTTAGGGTTCCGTAGAACACAGTTTGAAGACCACTGGCTTAAGTTATATCATATAAAACAAAAATTAAAAGAAACACAACAAAATACATTGTTTTCAATAAAGCTTTATAAAAATTTTAAATCTAAACCTTTGGCTGTATCGCCTGAATTCATGTCGGGCAACTCAAACACACGATGTTTGATTTGATTTCGGCTAAGGTTTCTTTTCTGTGAAATCGTCAGATTTTCATATTTTTTGTACGCTCGGGAACTCCTGGGAAGGAAATAGGGGCGGGAAATCCAAGCCCCCTAGGGATGTCATAAAGCTTATCTATAAACTAGCTTATGTTAATGACCATATTGCTAGTCCGGAAAAATAATTATGTAACTAATATAAAGAATACTATAAAAAGATGAGGTATTGTAAAATTATTCAGAAAGTCGTTTCTGAAGAATATCTTACAAAATTATTAAAGCAGAATGTTTAACTGAGGAAAAGATCATTCTTTTAGATAACAAAATACGCTGGAATAGTTTGATGGCGATATTTGTAAGATTTTTAGGGATAAAATAAGACATTTCAAAAGTGTTAGTGATATTAAAGAGCAACACATTTTGCTAATGTAGAATTTGAAACTCTAACTACAATTGTACGCCACAGGTCTGAGGTTCAAACCCCAGGCTGGCAAGGTTGACCCAGCCTTTCATCCCTTCAGTAGATCGATAAATGAGTACCAAGCTTGCTTGGGAACTTAACACTGTGAGCTTCGCATCAGACTGACCACCTGACCGGAACATCTGCTCACGCACCCCAGGACCCAAGGTCGCGTATACTGAGTTGGGCACAGTGGCCTTGGCCATCATGAGCTATCGGGCCGCTGAGTTAAGTTAACTACAATTGTAGAAGCTTCTGAAGCCAGTAAATATTGGACTAGAAAAATTATGCCTACCGTAGGTATATCTATAATCGTTAATGAACTAATTAAACTCTGATTTTGCAAGGAATATGAAATGTTTTCTGGTCTAAAGAGTTAGTGAGAGACGCAATGTTAGTTCAGTTGTAATTTGGGGGAAAACATGCTGTTTCAGTTATTGTTGATTTTTTTCCGTTTACCGAATAACTCTTTGCTTCAGCAAGACAAAAAATTACGACAAAATGTCCTTGCAAGAGAGACGAATTACTCTAACTCCTCACACTTAAAAGAGAACGCGGAAAGTTTGGAAGAGAAATCTGTAACATTGGATGAAAAAAATTAGAAAAGCCGATTCACTCAAAAGCAAAGGTCCTCTAATGTTCAACAAGCAAGATTTTTAACTTTAGCAAGAATTACAGTTATTTGACTTAAAAGAAAATTGATCATCAGGTATTATACAATTCGGCGAGACTTTGAAAATAATGTCCACAACATTATCTGAAGCTCAGAGGGTGTTTTATACCGTAAAAAATGTGAAGAGTAGAAGAGTAGTCTTGTCATGTTTTTATATATCATGCTGTGAAATATTTGTGAAATCCATCTATGCAGAATCATGTTTATTTTTTGCTTGTTATTTTTGTATTCTGTCTCGGAAAATGAGCAACAAACAAAAAAATGTTAATAAAGTTAAAAAAATTCATTGATACATAAAGAATTTTTAACAGGTTGTTGAACAGAAGAAGAGTCAACGCTGCCAAAATAACAGAGGAAAACAACAATTTGTTTTCATATAAGTGGTGTAAACAATAATGACCCTAACTTGTGCTAAAAATTGTTTAGTTGCAAACATTTTTAAGTTGGGATTGTACTTCTGCTGGACAAGTAGGCTCTACAACGACGATTCATACTCGTAAATATATCGTTAATCATACTTTGCGCATTCTCGAAGGCATGTTACCAATCGATTAAGGTTTTAGAACACTTACAGAGCAGAAAAAGGTCTCCCGAGTATGCCCCAGACATGCTCTATTGGGTTCAAGTTACGCGATCGTGTTCAGCCATTTTCCATTCGAAATCTTTCCAATTCACATATTAATTAACAACGTGAGTTTTATGATGTACTATTGTGTTATCGTCCATAAACGACATGGAGTACGGGCACATGGTTGCGAGATATAGAAAAATATAGGGGTCAAGGACTGCATTTTGATAAATAACTGCTGTCATTGAGCTGAAGACGTGAAGATCAGTAAGTTGAATTTCACAGGAGACAGGATAGATGACTCGATCCTCCCCCCCGCTCCCTATCTTGAAACTACGATATTACTGGTGTTGTTAGCTTGGCTTGTTGGAGGAGGAGTGGCTTCATTAAAGCAAGGATCAATGGGGTTTCGGCTATTGGGATTGAGCATTGCTATTGGTTGTAGAGTAAACTTGCGGAGACTGCACTTGAAGATCAGTTTGGCTGCCAACTGATATACTTGTCTAAACCATGGCCTGCAATGATATCTTTTAGTGATATTGCGAGTTTGAGGCTGAGTTCCTGCAATTTCCCAGATTCATATTCACCGGCAATCATGGCTTATACACAGAGTCGTGACTCATCTTTGAGCAATACATTAACCCACTTCCGTCACGTCCAATGGGTAGGATCTAGAGCCCACTATAACCGAACTCTTCTGAGAGACGACGTCAATGGCACTCAATTTAAAAGTCGCCTGGTATACAGATGGTTTTCATGCAGCCATTTACAAATAGTTTGTTGGGATATCATTATCAGGCTGAACTCGTCCAATAATGCCGAGCATTCAGACACCAATAAAATCTCACACGGGTATGTGTAACTTTGGGACAGGGATGGGAATTAAGCAGATCATGAGTGACCTGTGGGCCGCCAAGACATTTTGGGGTGATCGCCTTTACTAAGACATCAGAAGCGCATGCCAAAAGAAGCATATTTATGAAACAACGAAACCAGCTAGATTGGAGAATCGGTTCTTCAAAATCGATGCAACTATGCCAATGATTCCATAAACGTGTAGACGACACATGTACCTCCTTTGAAAGCGCACGATTACGCTTAACACGTTCACTGCCATTGAAGGGGGGAAAGCGATCGCAGGTATGTCAGCCGACACGCCGACTGAAAAAGAGAATAAATGTTGATGATCAGCTCTTACCGCGATAGAACTGGATTGGCTATGGAGACATCATCCCCATCCCATGCCCTCACAGGATTGGGTTCTCGTGTTGATGTCTCTCCCGCGATGGCGTGGGATTCGGCAGCGAACAAATTTTGTACTTGTGTCGGTTTCAGATTCATCTATTCACGTATTTTCTCTGCTCGATGAATTAAATACGTCCGTGCTCCATGATCTAGCAATCGCTTATAGTTGTTCAAGCATTCAACCTAACCATTTTGTGTTACTTATGTTTTTGTAGTAAAAATAGTAATCTGATATATTTTAAAAGAGGGGTGCAATGTCGAAAACATACAAAGAAAATATGGAATTTTAATACAGAGTGGCAACATCTACATCACTGCGTGGACCGCTACACCTTAAAAGCATTAGAAGCAGTCCATATCCTGGAAAAGTCCTCCCACCCCTGCCCTAGGACGTATGTTCATTTTGATAGCAGTTTAACAAGAGGCTCATGATCCAACATTTAAAGTTCGGACAATCTCTGACGGTTGTTCCCCAAAATAGGTTCATCCGATTGCTTACCAGCAATGTTTTCACTCAAATGCTATCAGTGGCTCATTGTTAGAAATCTGAAACAAAGAAATGAGCCTCAAACAAACGTAAAATATTTCGCTAAGGAAAAAATAGCAACTGCTAAATACAACAATTCTTTCATTTATTTATTTTACAAAATAACTTTTATTAACCTTTTTACTATTATAACGAACAAAAAATTAAAGAAATTTCTTCTCCCAATTTTTTTGGTATATCTTTCCTCAAATATTATCTTCTGACAAGGAGTTTAACAGTTATGAAAATGTAGTAATATTATCATATTCCGACTATAACAACACTGAACTGGCTCTATCAAGCTCATCCTGATTTGGCTACGCATAAGCATAGACATATTTTACAGAAATTTTCTTTATGAATGTCATTTTTACAGGTTCTGTGAATCTATTTCTTAGGATTAATGTAGAACCTTAGTCGCGAAAGAGGAATTCCAGTGTTACAATATTTAGCAAATATATATATATATATATATATATATATATATATATATATATATATATACACAGTTTGTTTCTTTCAAAATAAATAATTTAGAGTACTTAACTGAAAATTATAGCACATTTTTGAGAAATTGCTATTGTTTAAACATTAGATGGCTTATTTAAAGAAAAATTGTTTAGTTGTGACAACAATGATGTATTCTTAGGTGTTTCATATTCTGCTTCTACCTTTTTCTATAGGAAAAGTTTCAATATGAGTATGTTTCATTTAAGTGCTCTACTACAATTTTTATGGTTAGTGAGGAGCAGTGGCGCACACAGGAATTTTTCAAGAGGGAGGGGGCAGGGTCGAAAGTCCATCATTCTCGTATCATTCTCCAATAAGCTGTCCAGCGTAATCTTTTGATTTTGTCGATTTTCGGAAACAAAAAACAGTAGAAAATTAATTATTGAGTAAATGATTAGCATTAATTAATAAAATTATTTATTAATAAATACTTAATTAAATTTTAGGTACTTTATAGGTAGAATTATAATCAATCGAAAAACAATCAAAGGCTTTGGGGGTGGGATCCGGACCCGGAGATCCCTGCCCCCCCCCTTGTGTGCGCCACTGGTGGTTGCCTCTTCTTGAGGTGTTTATTTTTTTATTAGTTAACCCCTTAATCGGTCAATTTTTTCCCTTCAAAACGTTCCAGAAAAGTGCAAATTTATTTATTGCATATAACTAAGCATAATGCTTAACAGAATGCGAAAAAAGGAAGAATTTTATTTTAATTTTCAATTTTAAAGTTTTCACACTATATTTTATTTTATAATTGTGGAACCCCAAACTCCCCTAAATATTTGGGTTTTTTTTATAAGTGCACTCTGCATGCCATCAAGAATGTTTTATATATCTTAAAAGAATTTCTCTCTCATACAAAAAAAATTCTTATTCGTACCTATTTTTCAAAGGGCTGAGGACTTTGTGTGTGTGCATATATATATGCAAATACGATTTGAAGCATGATGTAATACAAAGTTCAACATTGCAATAGGAATAGAGTAATAACGGCTTTTTTGGACTATTTTTCCATTTTTTATTTCTTTTCAAGCTAAAAAGTGTACATTGCCTTGCTCCAACCCTTGTTTTTTATAGAATATTCTAAAGAATCTAAATTACTGGCATCGATGAAAAAAATCCCCCCCTCCCTCACCACTGAGGAAATCATGTATGAGAAATATTTCAGTACCATGGACAAATTGCTCCTATTAAAAACACTTGCACTAATAATTAGTGTTGGTTT
Source organism: Trichonephila clavipes (assembly GCA_019973935.1). Taxonomy (NCBI): domain Eukaryota; kingdom Metazoa; phylum Arthropoda; class Arachnida; order Araneae; family Nephilidae; genus Trichonephila; species Trichonephila clavipes. The sequence goes on from BMAU01001230.1 coordinate 736,624, forward strand.
ATCCATTGGGCGCTTGCGGTGGGTGCCCAGGGGACCGGATAAGTTGGACTTAACCAGATTTTCTGGTTATAAATTTCGATCCTCCAGTGGGAAGGGGGTCTGTAGATCTTCTGCGTCTAGGGCCCGAAATGAGCTTAACTCGGCACTGCTAATAATTCTATAAAAATGAAAAATATGTGCAAAATATGATAAAAATATCAGTACCCGTTTACCGTACGGGCAAACCAGTTAAGGGGTTAATTTTTCTACTTAGTTGGTAATAATGAAAATACTTCAGACTATTTTGAATTCGTGCAACAATCTCCATTCGTACTATATACACAAATGCCAGCATTCAAAGAGGCCGTGGTAGCCGGTATTGGATCGTGGCTTGCCTTGTCACGCGAGTTCGAGCTCAGTACCCCTAAAGACCCACCGTGAAGGGCAGCGATGCACGAAAAATCTGTCGAGAGCTGAAACGTCCTCCCTTTGGTGTGGAGTGGTAGTTAGGAGAGGGGGTGCCAGCTCAGGTGTCATCCATGTCACTTGACATTGGTTCAAAATTACGTGGCCCGTCGCCAAAAGCACTCGTGTAGCTGAACAGTGCGACGTTAATATCCCCTCACTCACTTGCCAGCATTCAAAAGAAAAACACAAAGCCATATATATTAATTTAAAATTCTAATCTCATTCAAAATGGAAAAAAAAACAGTTTTCAGATTGCTAGAAAAAGATTAGATGGGGAGGAACGCTCCTATTTCAGGAAATAAACCGTGAAGAAAAATGTTTCACCTGTAAGTGTCCCTGCGGCTGCATCCAGCGACCCACGTGTCCTATGACGGCAATCAGATCACCTGTATCGGCGTCTGTGACCATAGCCGGGATGATGCTGTGAAGGGGAAGTTTGTTGGGCCCAAACACGTTTGTGCTGTTCTCGTCAAGGCTCATAGACTTGGCTCGGTCCTGAAATGCAAAATCGGTTGAGTGCTGTCACACAGAGAGAAGTAAAACAGGTTGTCGTTGCTTAATATCTTATCAATTTATAAGGCCACAGAAGAGAAGTATAATTCCCACTAACTTTATCAATTTTTAAATAGCAACTAGCTGCATGGCCCGGCGTTGCACGGGCTTTCTCTTTCCCTCATTATACCAGCATTTCTGTGTGTGTTTCTATGCGCACACAATGTGCGTGATTTCTATAATTATGTCAAAAAATTTCCCTTTTTCGAAATTTGTTTCATTCCACTTATTTTTAATTTAAGACAGGCTTCTTTCCCCTCTCTATAACCTGGTATAACACGGGTTTTTTTAGTGTAAAATTATTGTTCTATCTTCCCCTCCCCTCACAGATAAGATATAGCTTCAAATTTTGATGTATGACTTAAAAAAAAGCAATATTGCGTTTGAGTTAAAAAATTATTAATGTGAAGCAATAAAAAGAAAACGATTCTGCTGTTGAGTAAAACAAAAAAAAATTCATCATTTTTTAATAAAAGTTAGTTTCTAAGAATCTAAAATAAGATAGATTTCAGATTTTCATGAATCAATCAATCGTTACATATAGTTTGCTTAAAAATGTATCTAAAATGCATTTTGATTCAAAATAATAGAAGATGTACCTTTTAATAAACAAAGAATTAATTTAGTAATGAAGTGATAAAAATAATCCTTTTAAAAAAACATATACATACATACTTATATATATATATATATATATATATATATATATATATATATATATATATATATATATATATATATATATATATAAGTATTGGCCGAGTGGTAGTTTTTTGACGAGTGTTTGCAGGTCTTTATCAAAATACACATCTTCAGTGAACAGATATCTTCTTTATTGTGGCGCACACATCGAAGTTTAGGACAAATTATAATGCACCTTCACAAAGACGAGACAAACAATTCATGATGATGATATTAAAGCACAGTGGACAAGCAAAAGTGACATCTTGACGGACACAACACATAAACACGGAGAAACAGCTATATTTACTAGTACATTATGACGGCAAAAAGGATAGAGCAAGCGACGAACGCCATTACACAAGTTGTTTTTATTCTCTACCAACAGTGCAAGTGCGTGATGATTACGCAATCATAGCTCTGATTGGATAGAAAGTGCGGGACAGGAATTTCTGATGTAATAATATTCATCGATTACGATTAAAATCAGAGTGTTAGTTCTGAACCAAATAATCAAAAGATTTCAATAATGTTTTAAAAAAGTTAAGTAAAGATAATGCTAGAGGGAATTATTACACACACACATATATATTATATATATATATATATATATATATATATATATATTATATATATATATTATATATATATATATATGGGGCCGTGGGTAGCCTAGTGGTTAGAGCATCGGACTCCAGACCGGAAGGCCTGGGTTCGATGCTCGATGTCACCAAATACCCTCCGAGTGCACACGGAGTACGTGCTCGTTAAATCAGTGGGTCCGTAGTCTTGTGGGCTTATTCACTAGCGCAGGAACTGGAAATATTTTCCCTCCCCTTCAGTTCACTTGCAGAAATTGTGGAGGTGGAGATAGAGGTCGTGTCGCCATCTATCGTCCCTTCGGGGAAGTTTCACTGAGCTTAAATCGCACTGTCACCTGTATGGTGCTCAAGGCCAACGACAGGCGTACCTCTTGCCCATGCCACGATGAATTTCGTGGGCCTCGTTCTGACTACGTCAGACAGGTGGCATTAGCCACAACAACATATATATATATATATATATATATATATTATATATATATTATATATATATATTATATATATATATATATATATATATATATATATATATATATATATATATTATATATATATATATATATATATATATATATATATATTAAAATCAAATTTCTATAAGTAATAAGTAAAAGAGTAAAATTCACAGATATTTCTGGTTTTTCAAGTCGTTAACTCGACGGATGACCTGTAAGCTTCCTGAGCCGCAAGAAAACTTTCAGACGACGCGCGATTGTATTACCGTAAAATCCGGCGTATAACGTGCACCCACACTTTCAAGCTGTATTTTTTTTTATTTTTAGGTATATTCGTCATATAACGCGCACCCCTTTTTTTACGAAGAAACCTGAAATGTATGCATGCAATGCTATTGCGTTTTGAAATCATTTATTCGAGATATTATCCCAAGATTATGAAAAGTAATATACTTCTAGAACTACAGATCTTTACCCCCCCTCACTACCTCCACACGCACGCATGCCCGCACACACAATTCCCTCAAGTTCATTAGAAATGTCATTTATTTTAAGTAAGCAATATTCGGATGTTTGTAGAAGTCTTAATTTCTTTTATGCTCATCTTATTTTTTATTTTTTAAGTCGTCATTTTTGTACCCGGTGTATAACGCGCATCCGTAAGCGATCTTATTTTTTATGTTAAAAATGCGCGTTATACTCGGATTTTACGGTAAGTCGGTGACCACACACAAACTGTATGTTCTCTATTCCAGGATAACCACTGGAGTGAGTTGCCGTGAGTGGAACACATCTTATAGGCTTGTGAGCATGTAGACTAATATCACCCAAACGTCTGTACACGGTTTGCCTTTAAATTATCGTACCCATGGCTGCAGATAGTTGACGAGGCAGGTCGGATGCTCTGCTCTGTCTGCTTTTAGCAGTTACTTCCAAACAGCATTATTCATTTGACGTCACGTAGATATTTAACTTGAACCAGCATGCCCATATAAACTAGTTTATAATGTAAACTCTTTTTTTACAGATGTTAAATTTATTAACAAAGAAACTCGTCCGATTGAATACTTAAAGGCTAGTTTCACACGAGAAAATTCTGTGCCAGAGTCTACTCGTTTTCTGTCACCCCTCCTTTAGTGCTAAGAGGGAAGAGAATTTTCTTTTCCCATGCGCAAACACAAAGTTGACAGAAAAAAGAGCGCCGTATGGGATGAAATGAACGTTGGACTCAACGGTACATGGATTGAGTTCAAAGAAGCAATAAAAAAGCTTTCTCTATTTTGAATACACAAGTGGCCGTGTGCGAAAAGTGTAGCTACCACAATATCCTTTTAGTTAACTCAACTATAGTGAAGAGGGGAACAGAGTCTTCGAGAATTAGAGGAAGAAGCACTGTGGGAGTGCCAGTTGATCACATGTTGAAGGACCCAGGTGACTTCTATTTCAAACAAGCTTTGAATTGTCTGCTACTTCTGTTACACACGATACGAGTTGACTTACGTGAAAGGGCCCCAAGCGTTCTCAAAAACAGGGGTGGAGACAGAAAGCTACTCGTATATAAAAAAACCTACTCACGTGCAGTACAAACCCGCAGTCATCAGGTATGATTCCCGTTCCAAAGTTGGAGGACACACTGCAGATGAAGGAGCACCCGTTTCCTTCGGGGTCGACGGCTGCCACGTAAGATGTGTTGCTGCCCGCGAACTGCACGTCGGTCTTGTAAGCTCTGAGAAAAAAAAAGAGTTAAGACATAAATCGGTACAAAAGTTCATTTAATTTTTAACAAATATCTTAGAAAAGACCACACATTTCAAGCGAAAAACAATCTCATGAATAATTTAACTTGTATACTATAAAAAATTATTGGATTAGAATGTGTTTGATTGGTTAACTGGGTTGAAGGGTGTAGAGAGTGTGAGTGAATATTAATCTTCAAAAAAAAATTTTATAGTTAAATAATATCAAAGCACTTCATTTTTTTTTTTAAAAAAAATAACTTTATACATCTATTAAATAATCGCTACTTGATGCCAAAGTTCATTGAGAATGATCTAGCTTCATGGATCATTCTGAGAATATTCCTCAGGTGGTTTTACGATGCGAATTATATCTACCGTTAGTTAAACAGAATATAATCCAGATTCATTATACGCTATACATTGCACTGTTTTGTAAACCAAGTTTGTCTAAAGGTACTGGAGTGTGACCATTATATTGATGATGCGGATGCTCGGTCTCCATTTCAACTTTTATGTTTTGGATATACAGGGTGTCCGGGCTACAAGAATTCAAAAAGAATGGCTTATTATTACAGAACTACCCATCAGAATGCAATAAACTCTTCATCCGTGGATTGGATAACTCTCTGAGATTTTTTGGGTCTTGTCCAATTGCATTATTCGGCAATCGCAGACAATAAACTTGTTACACTTAATTAATAAAGATGTGGACGCCACAGCAAAAGATGCAGTGTTTACTTTGGTTAACGGAATTTAAATCAGTCACATGTGAACAGCGTTGAGTTCGAACAGAACGGAATGTCGACCCTGCGACATCAAAATCTAACCACCAATGGGAAAGAACTTTGAAGGAGACGGTTAATTTTGGTAAATCAAACTGGCAAGTATTCTCAAGTTTTCGTGATAGAAGACACAGTTGATCGTGTGCGTGGTTCATTTTGTAGGAGTCCTGATAAGTCTATTAGACAAGCCAGTAACAACAATCATTCCATTCTGTTAGAATGCGTCGCTGTACACGCGTGACTGATTTAAATTTGGTTAACCAAAGTACGCACTGCATCTTTTACTGTGGCGCGTCCACTTCTTTACTAATAAAGTCAGCGTAAAAAGTTTATCGTCTGCGATTGCCGAAAAATGCTCGCACGTGCGGCCGATTGAACTAGACCCAAAAATTCTCGGAGAGTTTTCCAATCCACGGATGAACAGTTTATTACATTCTGATGGGTAATTCCGCAATAATAAGCCATTACTTTTGGATACTCTTAGCCCGGACTCCCTGTACTTATGGTTGGTGTGTTTTCCAAAGCTACGATATATTTGCTGAAATAAAAACTCTGCTTTTGGTAAGGATATGATCTTTTTTTAATAAAAATTATTTTAAGAATTTGTAATTGAAAAAAAAAAAAATGATGACTGGCAATTGCTTAACCCATTAACGATTTTGAAAAGTTTGCAAGAGTTCACAGAATCACATTCTTATGGTAGTTACATCTGGAATATCCTTTGTTTTATATGACCCATCGGAATACTTCATTGCAATGCGCTGGAGATCCATCTAGTCAGTCAATGGCCACCCAAAGTTGATCCTTTGCATATTCGTAAATACAGTGAAATAAGTTTAATATGAAACCACTTAAGACGAAATATTGGTTAACACTAAACAATACAACGGTCCTGACAAACTACTATGCATTTTCAGGCATTTTTTTTTCTCTACACGAAATGAAAATCGCTTAGCACGAAAAGATTTCCCTTGTGTGAATGAAAAAAATACGGACAAAACCAGCCACGTCGGCTAAATTTAAGAGGCGTGTGAAATGAAAGAGAGGTGGTTTGACATGTTTCGCAGATTGATTGATTGAATATTAACGTCGCACTGTTCAGCTACACGAGGGCTTTTGGCGACGGACCACGTAATTTTGAACCATGGTCAAGTGACGTGGACGACACCTGAGATGGCACCCCCTCTCCTAACTACCACACCACACCAACGGGAGGACGTTTCAGCTCTCGACAGATTTAACGTGCATCGCTGCCCTACACGACGGATCTTTAGTGGTATATGCTTCGCAGAAAAGAGGCTAACTTGGCTTTGAAATACCCTCGGAATAAGCTGTGACATGAGCCAATTTTGTTTATCTATATATATATATATATATATGCTACTTTCCCCCTCCAATCCCTACACACAAAAACATCTAATCTCTCATCAGTTTGCTTTGAAATTCGTTGACGAGTACATCGCATTGTGAGTGAAAATCAATGAGTTTGGTTCGCATTAGTTTTTTTCTACGTTAGAATTCTTTTGCGAGCACAATGGCAAAGAGGTCAAGTGGAAAACAAACAGTTATTTCGTTTAAAATAAAGATGGAATTTCTTAAAGCAGTTCATCAAAAACATAAGACGAAAACGATAATCCGTAAACATTTTGCTATTACTAACTCTACTTTGTCAACAATAATTAAAAAAAAAAAGAGTGCAAAAAATACCCAAATGTTTGAACGGTTTTTATTAGATGCATGCAAATACACATCTGTGTAAATAAAATGTACTTTTTAAAACTTAATTTTGTTGGATATATATTTTTTTGCAGTATCCTTTAACACGAAATTCTTTTAACGCGAAAGAACATTTCAGTCAACTCAGTTTCGAGTTAAACGATTTTCTCTGCACATCTATATGCAATTCCGTCAGTTTGAATAACTTCTTTGTGTCAGTTTTTTATGTTACAGAGTGTAAATATTAAACTGAGAATTACTACATTTTCGTAACCTTTATACTGTTTGCTGTTATAAATAAAAGACAGAAGCTATACCGCTCAAATAATATTTCAGCTGTGCCTTCTATTTCTGGATAATAAATTCACGAATCAATAGGCGGGAAAGTTTTTGCTTCAAGAGCTCTTTTATAGCTGCTATCAGATCACTCATCCATTTCAATCAGTGGACGTTGAACCGTGTCATCATCGGCCGCGCGTTGTCGAATGGATGTGATGGATGTTGTTGGTAAATGGTATTTGCAGAAAAAGAAGTGTAATGTAGAAACCATCAAGGTCACTCAGATTTTCACTGCTTATATAGGTAATGCCGTTTTAATATGAAAATGCTTAGAAACGAATTTCTTTTATATGTAGACTAAATTGCCTGGTGATTTGTTACACTGTATGACACAAAAGGATTTAATTTTTGGGCATGAATCACTGTAGTCTGCTTGAAAGTTTTTTCCCCCAATGGGGCTCAATTTTAGCAATTTAGTCTGCAAACACGTCAAGTCCCCAAATGTGAGAGCCATTTCATTGTGGCACCATCTAGTGGCGGTCTCGTTACCAAAACATTTGGACGCCTGAATTAATCTTAATTCAAGCTCGCGTTGGATGATAAATATTACTGTGAGTACCAGAGCCAAATTGGTACTCAAGGGATATTTTACTTGTCACACATAATCGTATGACATGAGTGCCTACGATTTTCGCATCCAGAAAATCTATCGACTCTAGCCGTGATCGAACCCACAACCTTGGGCTTGCGAAGCGGACACGCTATCTCTAAGCCATCTGAGTCTAAATCGGCAGAAAAAGTCATGAGTTTGATTGCCAGTGATTGGTGAGATCACATCTACCTAATATCGGACTATAAGAAAATGGAGTTGAATCCCACTGGTAAATTCAGCTTGTTTTCAGAATAACCTTGTAACGTGATGTGGAAGTTTAAGAGTGTGCTCAGTTTGCGTAAACTCATTTGGTTCAAAAGAATGAGGAATGACGTCGACAATACTTCACTATGAATAAAAAAGAAAAACTAATCTAACTAATGTGTAATCTGACTGCAAAAAAAACTTGAATGCAAATATCGTTCGATTCAACACGTGAAGGATCGAACATTTTTTAGAATGGCTCGAGTTCCAGAGTTTCGAAACTGAGCATCCAGATGGCGAGGAAAAGAGGAGAAATTTCAGCTCACTGTGTAAATTCTATTATTTATACAATGACCAATGACACGAGTGCCACACCACCACTAGATTTGTACAATGAGTTTTATATAGGAGGCACTGGTAACACCAGTGTCTCTTACACCAGTTCAAGCAGAGTATGGGTATAGGGAGGACTACTCAAAGGTTTGGCCCCATACGCTGTACTCGAACCACACGTAACCAATATCTCTAACAATCAGGAAAAAATGAGAGAAAACTTCCACTCTTACTTCAACAAGATTCTTGTGGCCGCGATAGCCGAGTGGTCAAGGTATCGGATCGTGGCTGGCCTTGTCACGAGTTCGAGCCCTGTACCACTAACGACCCGCCGTGTAGGAGAGCGATGCATGTTAAATCTGTCGAGAGCTCAAACGTCCTCCCGTTGGTGTGGTGTGGTAGTTAGGAGAGGGGGTGCCAGCTCAGGTGACGTCCACGTCACTTGACCATGGTTCAAAATTACGTGGTCCGACGCCGAAAGCCCTCGTGTAGCTAGCTGAACAGCGCGACGTTAATATTCACTTACTCAATTAACAAGATTCTTTATCCGAAGTTCAAAATTACGAGGTTCGTCACCAATCGGTCTCGTATTGCTTTATAAACCAACGTTAATATAACTCTCTCTCTCACTTAACATCTAGTCTTAATACAGATTCATAATATTTCTGTATAATTCAGCTGCAAATCAATAGGATGCTTTGAACATTTAAGGGGACGGTGGACCATGAAAATTAATTTCTTAAATTATTAGCTGAAAATGGATTTAATATAGTAAATTATTATTATATTTCACAATTTTTAAATATATATGTTTTTAACAAAACTATTATAAGCTGAATTTTTTTTAAAAATTAGTTTCTTAAAACTATTTTTAAAAATGCTCCTTGCGCATTAGTTTTTAAGATATAGACATAATTTTTGTTTTTATGTAAAGATGAACTACAACAAAATATATCTGTGCATAGATTTTAAATTCAGAATAAAATTTGATGAAAAAAAGGTAAATTGTCTATATGAAAGATATATATGAAATATTTCATCCCAGTTATCACACATTCAAGGTATTCAAAGCAACATAAAATATGATTTGTTAAATTTTTTAGAAAACCAATGCACAAATTTGTGAATTATATCATCCTTCATATAAGTTGTGAAAATTTCAAAGAGATATAACGTTATTTGAAACGCAGGGAGCATTTTGCGTAACAATGAAACGGGAAAATTTACAAAGTAAGAAAAGTGCATTTTAAACATTTATTTGATTAAAATTTTTAAAAAATCAGTAATTAGAAAACAAAATGACAAAATTCTTTGAATTATAAGGAATGTTAGTATAAAAAATCAAAATCGCAATTTTGACCAAAATTTGACATTATGAAGGTCCATTATGTACTACTACACACAACTAAACATCAAACAATACACTCATGGATAACTTTCATACCATATTTTGTAGACTGCTCCCAGTTGTGAAAAGGTTAATTACAAAAAATGCTCACAATACCTCCTTCAAAGTACGCCATAAGCAATTTTTCTAAAAAGTTTTTATTCTAAACCGGCATGGGGCACTACAAGCACTAAGAAAACATTCAGTAAGCTATACGTTATATTTAAGAAAGAATTTATAATTAGGATGAAAAAATAAAAAAAAAAGTCCACAATCGAAGTAGAGCTCGATATTTGGACTACAAATGATAGCACCGTTCAATGTTTGGTTGAATCATGACACATCGCAGAACTCTTACAGTACACCAATATTTCCAGAGATGGGATTCTCTGTTCTTATTAGTTCCTATTCCTTAAAAAAAACTCTCTTTTAGTTAGTTCTTTTGCTCATAAGTTTTTTTTAAAATTACCCTAACAAAAACGCAAATGCCTCGAAAGAAATTTAGCATTACAGAATTAATACATATGTGCTCATTTCATTACTCTATAATTGGGATAAAAAATTAAGTTATATCTAAAATAATATTAGTGAAATTAATTTTTTTATACAAAAGTAATAAAAAAAGTACGCTTCTTCTTCATACTTTGATTTATTATGCGTAGCTGGTATACCCGTTCTTCGCACGGGTGAACTGAGAAATTAAACAACACAGATTGAAGGATAAAGAAGTTTTTAATGAGTTAATTTTACGTGAATTGCAAATTAAACAAAAAAAAAGCTTTTTGCATATCTCAGCTAAAAAAAAGAGAAAGAAAAAAAACACCTTTGTTAAATTTTAAGTATGTAGATCTAATAGCTGATAAAAAGGGTTTTTTTTTATTTATAACTCCCCGTAACACTCTTGAGGGTTGATTTTTGAAAATACTTCCCTAAGCTGATCTCTGCTCAGCAAAAGTAACACATTTTTAAAAGTTTTGTGTAATGAACGCTTAAAATAGTACAAATAATTTTTATCTGAAAGTGTAATACATTAATATTACTTTCTGTTGTATTTATTTTATGTTAAAATTGTAATATTCGCAAGCAACGCCGTTTCTTAAAATATAATGGCGATTCAATGAAAAACATAGCGAAATGTTAACGATAGAGTCAAGTTGGCAAATGCCTAGCTACTTTCATAGCTCGAGCTTTATTATAGGTTTGTAAGACCCGCCGTGTAGGGGAGAAATGCACTTTAATACTTTATCCATCCGCATTATCATTTACTGCAGTTTTTTCATACAATATTTTTTTTTTTGGATCACTACATTTAAAATTAAGGGATATACATTAACAAAATACTCCACTTTGGGAAATTTAATCCGTTAGAGCTAATAAATTAATTAAAGATATTCCACTGTAAAATTAATTATGTACACCATTTACTTAAAATAAATAGTCAAATCGTTTTCTAAGGTCTTCATTAAGATACAAAAACATAAGACTCCTAAATTTTGACATAAACTATTTTTTCGGGACAGAAATAATAATCTTTGCAATCCGCTGAAAACGCCGTCAGCTGAAAACGCAATATCTACTTCAAAACTATTCGTCTTCCCCGCTAAAATACTCATCATAGAACTCGTGCTGCCATATATCTTGGAAGAGTGGATTTCAAAGAATATTCCTGCTAAGTATTGGTAGAATATTCCTTCTAAGTTGGTGTGGTGTGGTGTGGTAGTTAGGGGAAGGGGGTGCGAGCTCAGGCGTCGTCCACGTCACTTGACCAATGGTTCAAAATTACGAGGTCCATTGCCAAAAGCCCTCGTGTAGCTGAAAAGTGCGACGTTAATATTCACTCACTCCAAAAAATACAGTACAGTAGTTATAATTATTTTTATACTTAAAAATGCAATATCTGCCTATTCAATTAAAATTATAGCGTTATAATTAACTATTAACCACAAATAAATTTAGAAAATTTGTCCAAATGATGCAGTGTGAAAGAGAAAGTTTATTTACTTTAAGTACCAGAACTGATCAAAGCATTTATTTTGAAGAAAGATCAATTTCTTACTACCAAATGTGCATAATAAAATCATAAAAAAACATTAAAATAAAGAAAGAATTATAACAACCTCTCCCTTCAAAGCTTAGTATTATTCTGAAATAAAATAAATAGGCTTTATGCTGATCACAGGAATTAATTAGAAGCGAGCGCCTTGCGTAGCCAAAATAAAGAGTTCTTATCCAAACAAAAGATAGATATATACTGTACTGGGCTTTTTTGCAGCGCTCGCTAGAATTGCTTGCAGATGGCAGAATTTTTTCCTACTTACTTAACAAATATCGTTTTATTTTGGACACTTCATACAATATCTTTATAAATTATATCCTATGCTATAAATTATAGTCTATGTGTTATTCTGATGTATAAGCTCTATTACTGTAAAGTTTCATTAAAATCCATTCAGTTGTTTTTGCATGAAAGACCCCCAAAATTCCTCACAAACTTTCGCATTTATAATATATATTAGATGTTACAAGACATTGTGTTCTTACTTATATAAAACTCAGAAAAAAATGTAAAACTAATAAGTTTTGTTTTAGATTTTTGTATTTACAAACATTCAATAATTTGTGCAGAAACTTGTTTAAGTATTTTAGATATTTTTAGTAAAATGAACACAAATTGCTATTTCATCTGATTAAATATTCCTAGGTTAATACATAAATACATTAAACATAACTATGTTAACACATAAATATTCCTATTCCGTTTCGTTCTCCTTATATTTTCTAAATATGATATGGTAAAGATCAAAATAAATACAGAATATTCTTATAGAAAATTTTAAAAGTTATCCTTAGATTTGTCCAATTCAAATTCGTGACAAATGACAAATATTGCATCCATGTATATAAACGTGCTGTAGCTGATTAACCCTTTAACTGGTTTTCCCGTATGCTGTACCGGCACTGATATTTTCTTCTTTCTATCTATGATTTGACGTATTTTGAATTCTTATAGTGAGATTATATGTGTTAGTATTTTTAAGAGCGGCACTTTGTCCATGGTAGGGAAATGCTTCTCATTTGGATCATCGTCTTTGTGGTGTAGGTGGGAATTTTTCATTGGAGGCAAAAGTTTAGATTCGATAAAAATATATTCGAATTTAGATTTGATTAAGAATATTCGATATAAAACAGGGATCGGTAAGGAAGTGTGCAATTTGTTGCTTGAGAAGAATTAAAAATGGAAAGATAATCCAAAAAAAGCCGATATTATCTCTGTCCCCACTGCAATGTAAGACTTATTATTGCACCATGCTTCAAATAATTGTTGCGCATATATATATATATATATATATATATATATATATATATATATATATATATATATATATATATATATATATATATATATATATATATATATATATATATATATATATATATATATATATATACAAGCACACAAAATACTCAACCGTTTGAAAAAGAGATACGAGCAAGCAATTTTTTTGTAAGAATGAGAGAAATTCTTTTAAGATATATGAAACATTTATGACGGGGCTTTATCGCACCTTCTATTAAAAAAACCTCTTGGGAAATCTTTGGGGCCAGAATGGCAATTCTTTCGAACCAACCCAAGAAGAGAAAGTGATTTTGCAGATTAGGAAGTGTATACATTGGAGCTTTAGTTCTAAGAGGAGGTTCTTGTAGTTCTAATAAGGAGGTCTAATAGTGCCAGTGAAGTTCTAGGAAAATTTTAAGTGAAGTTCGAAACTAGAAGATTATCCATTTGCCGGATCAAGTGAAATAAAGGACCATATTGACGGTATAAGTACTGTAACTTTTCGCCGTGGAATAGCGGTAAGATAGTTTAGATTAAGCTTTAAGACTAGAGCGGATTCTAGTAAGTTAGGAAATCATATATAAATATAGAATCGGTGGTTTATTGCGCTATTTGTTAGTATTCTATGTCATATCACTCCTGATCATAAGCCTCCTAGATTAGTGTTGTTTTGCTGAATATAAATTGAGATCATAATAAACTAATTTTATTATTGAAGCGTTTGGTGGTCAATCTTAAACTTAGGTCACGTGGATGATGAAGAGATGATACCCACAGCCCATGGGATATCACACATTCTTCATAGCATGCAGAGATTACTTATAAAAATCAAACATTTAGGGGGGGGGTCTGTTTCTCAATTATAAAATAAAAAGTAGCGAGAAAACTTTAAAATTGAAAATTAAAATAAAATTCTTCCATTTTCGCTTTCTGTTAAATATTATACTTAGTTACATGCAATAAAAAATGTGCCCGTTTTTGGAACATTTTGGGCAAAAAAATTGACCGATTAAGGGGTTAATAGTCCATTAACGTCTTCCTTGGAAGCAACACGAGGGCTTCTGTTGACAGATCTTGTAATTTTGAAGCATCGTCAAGTAACGAAGAGGACATTTGAACTGGCACTTCACTCTCTCATTTCCACATCACATTAACGTGAGACCTTTCAGTCCGAAAGATTTAACGAGCAACAATCCTGCTACACGACAAACTAACAAAATGAATTCGAGTAATTAGTCTTATATTTAAAACCCATGTTGACGATCAAAATTATTTTTTGAGTGAATAAAAAATAAACATGCAAAATATTTACTTATACATTAAATGCTTTGTATTCCTGTTATCTAACATGCGAGGTTTTAGAATCAGTACACTATATAGAAATAACAGTGCAAATTAGATAAGAAATTTAAATTAAAATTCGATAGAAAATTTTAGATTGTTTCCATTTGAACGTAGAAATTAATTATGAAACTTGCATAATTTTTTAGGAATTAAATTCTTGTAAATAAATTCCAATTTCTAATGATTCATCTGATAAAAATTACTTGAGAGTTATATTAAAAAAATTACATTAAAAATCAGAAAAAAAAATTATCTTAAAATCTGCCCAAAGGTTTCAGTGAATCTAAAATTGTTTTTTTTTTAGAATATCACGGCGAATTTGTGGCTAACGGATGGAGAAATAATCATAAATGCGTTTACGTTGTTTAGTCCAAGAAAAGCCAACGGTTACTGTCATTTAAATTTTTTTGTCTAAAATAGTATTTATGCCAGATATTATTGTCTGAATATATTTTCTTGACACCCTGAGCTTTCTTTACAAAAGAATAATGTCTCGTCGTACACAATAATCATTTATCACGATCGTCTTGGTACTTGTCGAATGACTCTCCTGGTTAACTAGAACGCCAGATACAGATAAAACATACTTCGAGTCTGATAAGTAGGTACAGCTCTCATCGTTCCATCATCTCGATGATCTAACCCGGTAATTGCAGAGAGTTTGTGCCAAGAAATTTAGTATGGGCACTTCTTTGTGAGTATTTCCTTTTTCCAGGAATAAATTTCAAGCTTGAGATGTCAACTTTCATGTGGGCCAAGAGTTAGGCGGACATCTTATTAATTCACTCGTTAAATATGCAGTTTATCTCCTAAATAATAGAGTATTTGTTATATTTAATCCTGCATATATAAAAAATATTCTATTGTTCTAAAATTTTAATTGTTTTGTTCCCTTTATTTATTTAATCACATCTACGGTGCCATTCGATTAACTACTTGATAAGTCGGTTTTAAGAAAATTAGAATGTAACTGTTATAAACGAGTTTTCATATTCCTTAACGGTTGACAGATGTTATGCGGTTCTTATTAATCTCCAATTACGGGGATTAATAAGAGCAGTAGCCAAACAGATAGTTCAATAATGTCTTAAACGGATACATATTGTCATATTGTTCCAATGGATACTTTTAATTCTAAAAAATATTTATGAAAGAGCTTTGAGCTTAAAGCGTATGGAGGAACAATTGTCTTGAATGATAAATTTATGAGAAAATTTCAATTCTCTAGAAATTTTTTAATCAATATATGAAAATGTCAAGTTTATGTGTACACGCTGTGACGTTTTCCCGCCACACAGCTGAGAGTCGGCTTCTTTTTGTGGATAGAATAACCGCATTTCTACGTACACGTGCACCCTTAAAGTATTGCGAGGTCTTGTCTTTGGTCATCGCTCCGGCAACTTTTGACACCATTAGAACCCCCCTACTCCGCCCACGAACCGGATGTAAATCTAGGATAAAAAAGCCGACCGCTACCAGCCCGAGACCCTGAAGAGAGCAGAGAGGAAGTCGGTTAAAAGTTTCGTATGGAACGGATACAACCTTTTCCCACACAAACAACAGAATTTGAACTCTAACAAACAAAGCAATCTTTTTAACAACTTCAATGTATATACTGTAATTAATAGCTGTGACGTATAAATAATTCAAATATTTAAATTAATAAATATCAAGCTACCATTATTTTTCTCAAACGTCACAACACACTAATATATATATATATATATATATATAATGAAATCATTGAATAAATTACTAATTATAATTAGTTTGAGTAATAACATTTTTTTAAAAGTACTCAGCACATAGCTATGTAATTATGTGTTTTACAATGACTAACTTTGTTATGAAATGGAACGAAATACATGAACTTTAAAAACGAAACCAACTCATATATAAATATGCTAAAGTTGAAGCATTATGATTTAGGTTTCTTAGTAACTACAGCAATGGAAGTGAATGATCATATTCTTGATGCTTATTCTAGATTTTTTTTAAAAGCGTTTTGACTTTTTCTTTGAGTTTTCGCTATTTTTACTTCTGTTTATGCAATCTTTGAAAAACTGTAAATTCACTTAAAATTCAAAGAATACTTCCATAGAAAAATTCAAAATACTCTCGATTAGTACTACAAATATTTAGTTGTAGATTTTATTTTCCATTATAGACTATGGTTTTAGTTTTTTTTGTCGATTTTGTCATGCATATCGTGGTCAGATTTGGTACCTTTAAAGAGAAATATATGGATTGATATTTTGCCGCAATGAGATTAAAAATATGCATATTTTTGACTCAAGGACCCCAATTTACTTGCTTTTTATAACTTAAAGAGAGAAAAATCCGTATTTTATGTTAAATCTAATCTAAGTTTCCACGACTCTGAGACTTGAATTGCGCATCACAATTTTGGCTGCAATCCAGAATGTTCGTTGCTGCTAATGTTCATGAATCCTATTCACAGCATGGACTTAAAAAGACCTTCCAAGCCAAAATGGCTTTTAAGCCGTCATTGTTCGTTGTTTTGTACATGAATTTCAAAGGAATTCAAAAATGCGCCCTGGCACTTTAAAAGAAAAGTAAATTTCAAAATGAAGTGGTCGGAAAAAGAAATTGTTTTTATTTTCTTGGTTCGTATTCGGAAAGAGGAAGTGAATTGTTCAGACAATTCAGCTTTTTTTCTCCAGAAGTATTCTTGTAAAAATAGTCAGTATTCACTCTTAATATCTGAATAGAATTGGGAAGTTATGCTTTTAATATTTTATTCATTGAGAAATATTTTTAAATAACAAACAACCGTTAAATTCTTTTTTCCCTCAGAAATACAAGTCTAGGAGTTTCGGTCAAGGTTAAGGGAATTCTGTTTGGTTGGGAAAAATTAAAGTGCTTTGAAAAATACTGCTTTTAAAAGCCCAGAATTAAAATTCTGCCCAAGTGTGAACTCCTCTAAGTAGAAAAGAAAATTATTTATTAAAAGATGGCTTATATTATTTTGGTGATTTTTTAGGAAAATATCTGACAATAGAAGAATGAAGAAATTCTATTTATATTGAAAATAAATCATTAAGAAGCTATTTAATGCTAATAACTATTTCGAATTTTGTAAACTTTGTTTTACTGAATTGTGTTATATGATAGTAAGATGAATTAACAGCGAGAGAGAATACAAAAATATCTTCTTTTTCAGTGAGTGAGTGAAGATTAACGTCGCACTGTTCAGCTACACGAGGGCTTTTGGCGACGGACCACGTAATTTTGAACCATGGTCAAGTGACGAGGACGACACCTGAGCTGGCACCCCCCTCTCCTAACTACCACACCACACCAACGGGAGGACGTTTCAGCTCTCGACAGATTTAGCGTGCATCGCTGCCCTACACGGCGGGTCTTTAGTGGTACTGGGCTCGAACTCGTGACAAAGCCAGCCACGATCCGATGCCTATACCACTCGGCTACCGCGGCCACATCTTCTTTTTCAGAGCTTCAGAGTAAATACAAAATACATAAACTCAGTTCACAAAAATCTTACATTTGCCTTAAAATAAATTCAAAGAAATTAACAATAAAGTAAAAGGATATTAAAGAAAATTTATAATTAATCCTGGTAAACATTTTTTTCAAAGTACCATTCTTTTTTTTTTATTCTTTATTGCAAATTTCCTTTCTAAAAAATTTCATTTAATTAAAAAATTTATTTTAAATTACAGATAAATGGATATATGTATATATGCATCTAGATCATATAATAATCTTTTTATCCTTCCTATAACTTCATTAAAATGGGATATGTTTCTATAAAATGTGATACAATTTCTAATATATACAAATTCACAAAATAGATATTCCTAAAAGTGAAAAGGATGTAAGTATATAACTGTAATTCGAATGTAGAATGGATATGATTGATTTTGTTTGTTCTATGCATCAGTTGATACACATAAATATCAACTTTGAGCTCTTGGATTATAAATTACCGTAAAATTTGGCGTACAACGCGCACCGGTGTATTACGCTCAAGCTGAATTTTTTAGTTTTTAAGTATATTCGGCGAATAACGAGCAACTCCTTTTTTACAAAGGAGCCTGAATTGTACAAGCGCAATCCTCTTGTATTTTGAAGTAATTTATTCGAGGTTTTATCCCAGACTTTTGAAAAAGTAGTATATTTTAGAACTACAACCCTTTAAGTTTATTAGATATGTCATTTCCTTTAAATAAACAGTATTCCGAACTATGTAGAAGTTTTATTTTTTTTTCATGCTTATCCTTTTGTTTATTTTTTGAAGCTATCATTTTTATACCCTGTGTATAACGCGCCTCCGTAAATTTTGATCTTATTTGTTGAGTTAAAAGTGCGCGTTGTACGCCGGATTTTACGGTATAAATAAAAACAAAGAAAACCGGCTTCTAACGAAACAAAACCGGATTAAAAATAAAAAGAACTCAAAATCGATTGATTGAATAAAATTTAAAAGTATAAAACTGGCTACTTTTCCCCCCATAGGTAGCAGAGGTACAACCTGAATATATGCAATTTAGTTGGTAAATGTTAAAGTAAATATGAATAATTGCCGTAGTATTATTCGTTTGAATCACTATACAATATAAACATTTGACATTTTTTTTATTCCTAGTTTGTAGGCATAGAAAAACAGTTGAAACGTCCGAGTTCTGAATTTCTTGTGGGTTGCGATTTCTCTAAGCGAAATACATAAAGCTTGATAAAATCATTGTAAGGATTTTAATTTTCAATTACAGTTTTGAATAAAATATAAAATAACTGGAATACTTCCAATATTTAACTTAAACTGTATACATCAAAGAAAAAAATGGGCAAATGAATTAAATATATATAGATTTCAAATATTAATAGTATCATTCATGTAGCATTTATAATTACGTAGCTTGTTTGTATTATACATAACATACATCCGAATAAATTGTTCTGATCTGTTATGCAATAACATACATTTTACCTGCAATGTATTTTCCTGCTTTTTAAAATCTGACGCTCAAAAATTCATAAGATTTAAATTAAGAAGATGGTAACAAGGCGAAACTCCATGGAATAGTGTGAGAAAACGAAATTTAATTTTCTGAGAAGAGAAAAGGACAAACCTCTCTCTCTTTCTGTTTAATGAAAACGACACAATTTATACAACTTTCAAGTTGAAAGCCGGAAAATTTATGCATTAAACCACTGGAAGTGGAAAATCGGGGTACACACTTTTGGCACGGAATCTTTTCGCCTTGAAAATGGACTTGCTCGGCAAAAGAAACGTATCAAACAAGAATGTTTAAACTGGTGTCCCAGTGCTCTGTTTGAGCCGAAATGCAAGTCACAAGGGAAATATTTCTTCTACTTATTGTTAGCATTCATCTGGCTACTGTACAAATGTACAAGATAATATTTATTAACTATTTACTTATTGTTAGAAATCGCAATAAGAAACATCTTTCTTTGTAATACTATTAGAATTCAAATCGGTGATTTCGTTCATCTGAGCTTAAAATTATATAAATTTGAGAAAGATCGGTAAATCTGAAAATTGAATTTTTTCTGGATCATTCGATTTGGGATATCCGAATTATTTTAAAGAAAAATTGTCACAGTTTATAATTGATGTGAGGGGAATGCCATCGCTCAGTGAAATCATTGCAACGACATTAGAGTAAGATATATATTTTCTTCAATTCAATTTTCACCCTTTTCAAATATGTTCGAATAAATTAAAGTATGGGTCCAAAATAACCTTTTCATATTTTAAAATTATTGTAATTAGGAAGCAATTTTTTTAGCAACACTTCAGTAGTATTTTTAATAGAGCGCATTTGCGCATTATGAAAAAATCAATTTTAAATTTTTTTTGTCTGTCTGTCTGTCAGTCTGTTTGTTCCGGCTAATCTCTGAAACAGCTGGACCAATTTTGACGGAACATTCACTGGCAGATAGCTAATGTTATAAGGAATAACTTAGGCTACTTTTGTTATAGAAAAAAAATTATGGTTCCGCGAAAATGAAATTAAAACCAATGAAATAGTGAACAATATCCGTTTCTAATAAGGATTGTTTATTTCAACAGGGATTGTTTTATTTTGCGAGCCTTCTGTCTCGACGTTTCTAGACAAACTTTTTTGTTTGATAAGGTTACTGAGACTCGCGATATTTCCCGTTCATATCCGATCCTAATGATTTTAACAGTCTTCACTTACCCCTTGCTTGCGGCTTCATTTCATCCTACCCAATCCCTCACCTTATTGACAGTGTCAAAGGTCACGAGTACCTCTCCCCCTGCTTGCAGATTTGTTTCACCCTACTGTTGCCAAGACCTGTTTTGAACTGTTGCATCATTCCAATGATTTCATTCGTTCTCAAAAACACTGAGCAACATCTTTTTCTATAACTTAGACAGCATTTAAACCTAAATCAGGAAGTTTTGGGGTTTTACGTCATTTGACTTCTCACAAGGCTCCGCATTGAAATAGAGGTAAGCTAATTTCATACCTCTATTGTTTATTTCATTGCCCAACACTGTACAAAGCAGTCACAATAAATGTTTGTCTTGCAAGAGTGATTGTATAAGTGTGAGTGTGCGGTGGAGGTGGCGATCGCAGAGCCAACAGGTTGTTTTATTTAGTTAAGTACGTAGGTAGTTGTTTCTAAAATAAATATTTTTAATTACGTTTTAGGTGAAAAAGTGCACTTACACCCTTAAATTAAGTAAGTTTATTCAAAACTGTAAGTAACTTCATTTATCCTGCATAATATATACACAATATAATAATATTTAATTGAATAATATTTAGATTGCGTAATATTTATATTGAAATCAAAGAATAACGGTTTCTCGAGTCACAAAGTATTTTTTTCCTACCGTTCCGTTCTCTTAATTCATTTTGTTTTGTTACATTTTCACTGTTTTCTAATAATTAGAAATCAATGTTTAACGTCGTTAGGTTTTCTTTCATGGAAATAGTTCAGTTTTTTATTTACTTTGAAATCGATAAATTCTTACAGGTTATTTTATTTAGTTAAGTACGTAGGTAGTTGTTTCTAAAATGAATATTTTTAATTACGTTTTAGGTGAAAAAGTGCACTTACACCCTTTAGCTATACCTAAAAGAAAATCAAATCATTTTAATATAAATAAATAAATTGAATTGAAGTGTGTTTGCAGTTTGAAATTACAGTTTTTTACTAAATGCATTTAAAAGTATATCTACGGTACTTATTTAAAAAAAATCAAGTTTTTAAATTTTTGTCTGTCTATCTGTCTGTTTGTTCCGGCTAATTTCTGAAACAGCTAGACCAAATTTGACGGAACTTTCACTGGCAGATAGCTGTTGTTACAAGGAGTAACTTAGTTTACTTTTATTTTAGAAAAAAACAAACAAACAAAATTAAAATCAATAAAATAATGAACAACATCCAATTCAAATATATATATATATATAGGGGATTATTTATTACTTTTTTAATACTCAAAAGACATTTAAAAAGCATTTCTTCATGGAACAAACGCGATGACTCATTTTTAACGAAAAAGAATATTTTATGCTTACTGGCTCACTTTTAATTTTGTAAGAACAAACGATTTTTTTTCGTTGCTATCGCAACCAGAGTTGATATGACCTTAAGAACAGAAAAAAGCTATGAGCAATATAAGGATTAATCTATACATTTAAATAAAAATGAAGTGTCTGTTTGTAATTTGAAATTAACAGATTTTTACTAAATGCATTTAAAAGTATATACGGTACTTATATGAAAAAATCAGTTTTTAAAACTTTTGTCTGTCTGTCTATGTATCTGTCTTTCTGTCTGTCTGTTTGTTCCGGCTAATCTCTGAAACAGCGGGACCAATTTTGACGAAAGTTTCACTGGCAGATAGCTAATGTTACAAGAAATAACTTAGGCTACTTTTATTTTAGAAAAAAAATTAGGATTCCGAGAAAATAAAATTAAAACCAATGAAATAGTGCGCAATATCCGATTCAAATAGGAATTATTTTTATTCAACCGGGATTATTTTTATTCAACAGGGATTATTTTTATTCAACAGGTATTATTTTTATTCAATAGGGATTATTTTATTTCACGAGCCTTCTGTCTCAACGATTTCTAGCAGTTATGTCAAACTTTTTTGTTTGATTAGGTTGCTGCCATTCGAGACGTTTTCCGTTCATGTCCTTTGATTCTAATGATTTTACAGTCCTTAACTGCATTGTCAAAGGTCATGCATCCCTTTTACCCTTTCCTTGCGGCTTCGTTTGTGTTCGCGTTTCACACTACTGCTACTTAGACCTATTTTGATCCTAATGATTTTAGTCTTCACCCCATCGACAGTGTCAAAGGTCATGCATCCCTTTCACCCCTTTCTCAACAAAAAACAAAGGGAAAAAAATAAAACAAAAAAGAAGCATAGAATCACAAAGTAGAAGCATGACATACTTATAGCATAGGTATTTCTTTGCGTAGAATACATAATTAAGATTTCGTAAACTCTGCAAATAAGCACTTTTTTTTTTGTTAAATTCCACTGGGACGAAGTTGCGGGTAACAGCTGTTTAGCTTTTTTTTGTGTGTTTAATTTACAATTCACATAAAATTAACTCATTGAAAACTTCTTTATCCTTCAGTCTGTATCGTTTAATTTTTAAATTCACCCGTGCAAAGAACGGGTATACCAGCTAGTCGAATATAAGAAAATGCGGAAAAGCTTGTGTCTGAGTGAGTGCGTGCTTGTTAACGTCTCACTATTTAGATACACAAGAGCCTTTGACGACTGATCTCGTGTAGTTTTGAGCATAGGTTATGTGGCGAGGATGACACTTAAGCTGGAACTCTAGTCTCCTAACTTCCACTCTACACTACGACAAATTTAACGTACATCAGCTCATTTACACAGCGGGTCTTCAGAAGCACTAGGACTCCAACTCATAACCTGCCGGTTACGAGCTCATGTTCACTAGGTACTGCGGTCACATAAAGTGCATTAAAAAAACCTGGATAACTGCAGTTTCAACAAATAACCTCGACAAATTCAAAGTGTCGGTTATTTTATTATACAATTATCATCGTGAATATCAAAAAATTAAATTAGCTATTTCTGTATTGAATTTCTTTTGATAAAGTGTTGCTTTAAACATATTGATGTGCTACTAGATAAAAAAGGTATTGCCATGGTCTTTAAAGGTCATTTATTAGTTTAAGAAAATATTCGAAGTGTAGCAAGTATATATAATAAAATAAAAATCCATTCAAATGAAATACACAAGCAAATCATGTTATGATGAATAAATAAATATACGACTAATTTATTAAAAAGACATACGCGTTTATAAACCAAAATAAAAGTGTACATACCCATTTTAATTATCATCTTTTGAATATTGTTGATTTTAAACATTTCTCTAGTTTTTAAATATCTTATGATATTTTAATATTCTCTATTGTTATCTTTCTTTTTGCAAATTGTAATGCGTTGTTTTTTAGTAATATTTAACTATGTTAATTAATTTAACACATTTAACTTGTTTAGTTAATTTGAATGTACCTCAGGGAGCCATGGGTAGCCTAGTGGCTAGAGCATCTGACTCCTGACCAGAGGGCCTGGGTTCGATGCCCGATGCCACCAAATACCCTTCGAGTACACACAGAGTACGTGCTCTTTAAATCAGGGGATCCGAAAGATTTGTGGGCGGTAGCAGCTGAAACCATAGGTGCAGGGGGTTGGAGAATATTTCCCTCCTCCAGTTGCCTGTCTAAATTGTGGAGGTGGAGATAGGTGGGTTTTGCCAACTATTGTGTAGAAGTCCAACCTGTAACAGGCTCTGGCAACTTTCATCCCTTCCCTTCGGGAAGGACACGACGACAACAACAACAAATGTTCCTCAGAAGTTTTACTCTAGTTTCATGGGTGAAATGGGAGTAAAAAAATAACTGAAAAAGACCGCATTTCATCAATAGCTTAAGAACGTCTTACGTCGAGTGTAGGGAATGGATGATTACCTGTTCGGATCAATTTTGTTGCGTACTTTCTGGGCGAACTCTTCGGTGAGCAATTCCTTGACTTGCTTCGAGCAGCACTTAGGATCACACAGGAAATCCCACGACTCCAGGTAAGCGTGTTTCGTGGCTTCTGCCAGTAAATGGATGTAATCAGGAGAGTTGTGGACGAGGGCTGAAACGGTAGATCATTACATATTTCATTTGAATTGTTCTTTGATTAATTCGAAAGTGAATACTCTCTATATACGTGTTAAATACTAATGCAACGTATGATACTTTGAAAATCAGTAAAAGATATCAGTCAGGCAACTGTAATATTTCAAAATGTTAAGCTTCTAGAAATCAGTAACTTTAAAAGTCAATTATAGCTGTAATCAATAACACTCCAATGAGAGTTTCGAATGTTTTTTTTTAAATTAATCATTTCACGTGTAAATATAAATCGTTAAATTGATGCATAGGGTAAATTTATTTAAAAAATCCCATGGATGAAAAGTCTTTATTTCTTGTAAGTTCTTTGTGCAGATATCAAAAGACATGTTTCTTTACGAACTGCGCATAAGTATGCATCAAACTCGACATACAGTAGTAGTATTCGTGTGTGCAATTAAATTTAACATGATTTATACTTTTTATTAATTGCTTTTTATCAAAATTCTTTTGTTTTTAATTTAATTGTTTCTCAAAATACTTCACTACAAAGTTGCTATTGAATTGTCCAATACAGTGTCTAAGGATTTCTTTTTCTTGTGTAAATCCTTTGTGTCACAAAAATAAGAAAAAGTATATCTGTATTGTTGCTATATCTATGCTTATTCTACGAGACAGCACTTAAAAGCTATAATTATTTTTAAAAATAATCGTGATAGAAGCTCAAATACTTGTTACTCTTAGATTTCATTATATAATCACCCTCCGGAGTTATAGATTTCTCCCAAAGAGATTCTTAATCTCTCGATGTCTGTCATTGTTAAACTCCATAGATGACGTCAAAAACCACTATTTCACCTCTTGAATGACGTTATTTGAATTGTCTAGTGTTCGATATCTCTTAAGTTGTGGCTTAGGAAAAAAGCGACTTTTTCTAATTCTCACAACTAAAGGAACTCAATTTTGAGGAGACACAAAGAGGCGGGTGTTTCAAATTTTCAAAGTTACATCGCTTTCATTCCTCAACCGCACTTTGAGATAATGAGTGAGCAGGTGCATTGTCGGCAAAAAGAAAAACGGACATCTAAGGTAATCCTACCACGCTCTATTTTTTTTATCACAGCTTCACGCAACATGTATAACAGTGTGAAGTAATATGCAATATATATATATTGATGGTTTTAACCTTTTGCAGGCAGTCTTTTAAGAGGATTCCATGAAAGTTGTTGTGAAAGCACCAAAGAGCGAAGGGGTGGTTGACCCGAAGAGTAGTGAGCGCCGGCTAGTTTCTCTTCTCTTGAGTGGCAGCAGGGGGAGGAAAAGTGCTCCGAAAAGGGATTCCTCTAGATGCGTTTGGAGGAAGCAGACGGCTATGAGCGTGCGCGATAATATTTAACCTTTTTTATGCATCCTTGTAAATACTTAATAAATGTTTTATTTAAATTGAGAAACACTCGTAACCACATCATTTATTTCGCACTTAGTTTAGAGATTTTTAAATAAGTTGTGAGAATTGAACATTTTCTGGCGCCCCCGGGTGGGCTACGAGTGTTAGAAAAACATTTTTGAATATAAGAAAGTGGAACATGGATGCTTTAAAATAGAGACGCACGCCGTTGAGGACAGGCTTCACGAAGGCTGTAAATCATCTTCAGGAAATTATTGAAAACGATCCTGTTGATAAGAATGCCGTAGCAGAAACGGCTTTTGAAATGCTTGATGCAAAATCCGTTAAGCTGAAAAATCGACGAGGACATTTTAGAATTAATGATCGAGACAAACTGTACGCAAGAAGCGTACAATATTGAATTTGAAGCCATAGAAGGCTATACTGAAAAAATGATTGCCTGGCAAGTCCGTGTGAAAATATCATGAAAACAGATGCTTTGGGAGAGAAGGACAACCACAGCCTGGTCACATCTTCGTCTTCATCTCTGCGTCTTCCTAAGATTCAGTTTCAGCAGTTTTCTGGAGAATTGACGGATTGGCTGCGATTCCACAGCCAGTTCAAGAGAATTCATGAAGATGAGAGCATTGATGATGGAGACAAGTTCCAGTACCTTATCCAGGCAACAACCCAAAATCCCGGGCAAGGGATATAGTTGAAAGTTTTCCGGCAACACCTGAAAACTACAGAAAGGCTTTTGAATACTTGAAATGCGGTTCGGACAAGAGGATGTCTTGATTCAAGTTTATGTGAGAGAACTTTTAAAGCTTGTCCTACAAAAAAATACAGAAATTAAGAAAGTCAATTTGTCTTCGCTGTATGACAAAGATTGAGGCCCAGCTACGCGCCTTAGAGTCCTTGGGAGTCACCAAAGAGAAATATGCTGCCATGCTGTTCCCGCTGGTGGAATCCCGTCTTTCCGCTGAAATTCTGTGCGCCTGGGAGAGATACGTAGGCTATTCATCAGATGAATCACGTAAGAAAGACCTTGATTCTCTTATGAAATTTTTATCGATAGAAGTATCGAGTGAAGACAGAATAAAACTTGCTAGGAATAGTTTTGATTCTGAGAAATCTAATTTAAAAAAATTAGGAAATCTTTCCACTACTGCAACTGCTGCAGATTTATTTAATAGTAACTTTAAAAATAGGAAAGACTTTAAATTTAAGAATAATAATAATAATTGTATATTTTGTGAAAAACGCATGCCTCTGAAAATTGTTGTGAAGCGGCTTTCTATGTTATATGAAGTTAAGAAGAATGCTGTAATTAAGAGAGGCGTGTGTTATATTTGTTTAAAAGGTCACATGTCACATTCATGTTGATCAGATGTTAAATGTATAATATGTAATAAACGGCATTATGCTGTATTATGCTCTAAATTGCCTTTGAGATCGGGTTTGGAAACCGAAAGTGCAAGTATTGAGAATAGCACGATTGCTAGTTCATCTAGCTCTAATGTTTTGTCTAATCAAGCTTGTACTTCTGAAAGTTCTCTTACAGACTCTGTGGTTATGTTGCAAAACGGAAACCATAAGAGTTTAGCAAGAGCTTTAATTGACACCGGATGTCAAAATCTTATATTTTAAAAATCCACTGCTGAAAATTTAGGATTTAAATATGAAGGGAAGAAGAATTTGTTCATTCTTTGTTTGGCGGTTCAAAAACAAAAATGTATAGACATAAATGTTATAATATTTGCTTAACTGACATCGATAATTATTATACTTGTAATCTAAATGTGTATGACCAAGAAATTATATGTAATGATGTTCCGACTATAGACATGGTCCTTGGATAAATGAATTAAAAAATAGAAAAATGAATTTGTCAGATAGCGGTCATAAATTGAAGGAAAAAATAGAAATATTATTAGGGAGCAGAGATGTAGCTGGAAAACTACTGACTGGAACTATGTTCTATTTAAAATCTGGCCCTGTAGCAATAAAAACTAAATTAGGGGTGGACGCTTATGGAAAAACCTATAGAAATGACACTAAGTTTGATAAAAATCATTTTATGAATGTTACTTCTATGTTTGTAAATGATATGTGTATTTTGATTTGTGGAAGCTCGAGTCTCTTGGTATTACAGATCCCGTAGAAACTAAGATAAAATTAGAAATAAAAAAGAGACACTAAATCATTTTCAAAAAACCATAAGTGTAGATTTTAGTGGTCGATATGAGGTAGCTGTACCTTGGGTTCTGGATAATAAACTTTATCCTCTAATAGAAATTAGCTGAAAATAGACTTGAAAGTACTAAAAAGGAAATTAATTGCAACGGGTAAATTTGAGGAATACCAAGATGTTTTAGATCTTTGGTTATCAGGAAAAAAAATAATTGAAGAAGTTAATGATGACAAAGAAAATTTTGTTCATTATCTCCCGCATAGGCCCGTTATTAAAAGAAAACAGTACAAGTAAAATAAGACCTGTTTTTGACGCGTCCGCGCGAACAAAGGGCTCCCCTTCTCTAAATGATTGTCTGGAGAAAGGCCCCAACTTTATTGAAGTCATACCGACTATACTTAATCGTTTTCGAAAATATAAGATTGGGGTTATTTCGGACATTGAAAAAGCTTACTTACAGATAGGAGTAAGGGAGCAAGATAGAGATTTTTTGAGGATTTATGTGGTATGATAGAGAAAATATGGACCACATTAAAATCTATCGTCACCGTCGTGTAGTTTTTGAAGTGACATCCAGTCCTTTTTTACTGGGTGCTACATTAAATCACCATTTAGATAATGCTCATGGAAACTTTGATAATGTAGCTAAACTTATGAGAAAATCATTTTATGTTGACAACTGTGTAACTAGTTTTGAGACCGAAGAACAGTTGCAAAAATTTATAGTTGAATCTAAAATATTATTATCTTCAGCACATTTTAATTTAAGAGGCTGGCAGTCAAACGTTTTATTAAATCCTGAAAATTTTTTTTCAGAGTTGGAAAGTCAACCTGATAACTTTGAGACTATGGTTTTATGATTAATTTGGAACCTCAAAGATGATTGTTTATCATGTAATATTAACTGTCAGAAAATGAAGGTAAGGCTATAACGAAAAGATCATTGTTATCCATAGCTAATCATATATTTGATCCGATCGGTTTTACGGCTCCTGTGACTTTAAACTCAAAATTAATTTTACAGGAAATTTGAAATTAAAATTAAAATGGGATGAAAAATCTCCCAAAAGATATTTTAAATCAAGTTAAAAAGTGGTTATAGCAACTCCTATACTTGCAAGTATTAAAAAAATACCTCGATGTTTGAATTTGAGCTCTAATGGAATTAAACGGCTAACATTGCATGTGTTTTGTGACACTAGTAAAAAAGCGTATGCCGCTTGCGTATTTTTGAGGGTAGAATATGAAGAAAATGTTTTTGTGAAACTGATACAGGCAAAAGCGAGGGTAGCTCCCCTTTGAAAGATATTTCTATCCCCCGTTTGGAATTATTAGCATGTGTTTTGGGAACCCGACTTGCGGCTTCTGTTAAAAACGACTTAAACTTGCCAGATGTGCGTATTTATTATTTGACAGATTCCATGACAGCATTAGCATGGATACAACGTACCAGAGATTGGGGCGTGTTTGTTTCTAACAGGGTGAAAGAAATCCGAAACCTTTCCGATGTTAGTAGCTGGGAACACGTGCCTTCGGAAAAAGAATTTCGCGACATTCTTTCTTGGAGTTGTAGCGCTCAACAGCTTGTTTACTTAAGATGGTGGGAGGGGCCCTCCTGGTTGTCCGAAAGCCCGGTTCAATGCCCCAGATCCAAAACAAGTCCCCGATGAAGAGGCGGTAAATTTAGAGTTAAGGAAATCTGTTTTGGTTACTACCGCTAAGAGAATTGAGGAGTTTAACTGGCACTCCGAGTATTTTTCATCCTACTTAAAAGTTGTTCGCATGATTGCTTGGATATTTCGTTTCTTTAAACTGCCAAGAGAATCGATGTTTGTAATACTTCGGAAATAACATTTTCTGAATTTGATCATGCGGAAAAACTGTAATTAAATTAATACAAATGGAAAAAATTTGAGGGAGTAACGGATGAGAAATTGCGTCCTTTAAAACCATTTTTAGATGAATTTGGAATTTTGCGTGCTAGAACAAAACTTAGTTTTCGAGAAGATACAGACAATTTTAAGTTTCCTATCATTTTATCTAACGAACACCCAGTTCATTTGATGATCGTGCATAAACATGAGGAACTTATGCACATGCAGGTGTATCAATTGTAATGAATCATTTGCGAGAAAGTTTTTGATTTTTAAAAGCGCGAAAATTAATTAGACAAATAATAAAAAATGCACTAGGTGCAAAAGATTTTCGGCTCAAAAAAAACGGAAGTGGTACCATCTTCTTTACCGAAAGATAGAGTAAAGCAACTCTAAAATATTTCAAGTTGTAGCAGTTGATCTTGCAGGCCCACTTCATTTTAAAAGATAGACGTAAGGGCTGGATAGTATTATTTACTTGTGCTGTATTCCGTGCAGTGCATTTTGAACTTATTACATCTCTTTCTACCGCAGCATTTTTACAATCTTTAAGGAGATTTATTTCAAGAAGAGGCCGACCGACCATTATTTATTCGGATAATGGAACAAATTTTGTTGGGTCTAATAGCGCACTAAATTCTATTGACTGGGATGTAGTAATGTCTAAAGCTAATATCCAAAAATAAAGTGGAAATTTAACCCTCCCAGTGCCACGTAGTGGGAGGATTTTGGGAAAGAATGATTCAAATGTTAAAACAAATTTTGAGAAAATGTTAGGGAGAGCTTCGTTATATTACGAAGAGTTAAACACTGTATTATGTGAATGCGAACATGTGATCAATTCTAGACCCTTAACTTACATTTCTGAGGCCATTTTTTCCAGCCATGTTTTTACAAGAAATCGAAACGTCAGATGTAACTGACATACATTGTCTAGATCATCAAGAAATCAATAAGAGGATTAGACATGTTCAAACCATTCGGGAACAGCTTAGGAAAAGATTTAGAATTGAGTACCTAGGCCAACTCAGAGAGCAAACGCAGCATCACCGTAAATTAAGACCCTTAACGGTGGGAGAAGTAGTTGTGGTGGAAAATAGTTTGAAGAATCGAACTCTGTGGTCTCTTGCTAGAGTAATTCAAACTGATTCCTGGAAAAGATGGACATGTTAGAGTCGCTCGAGTCAAAACTGAGACCGGGGAACTGGTCAGACCTGTGCAAAAAGACTTTACAATCTAGAACTGCAAGAACCAGAGATTAATTTACCAAAAGATCTGACTGATTCTGTCATTCGCACGAGGAGAGGCAGAAAAGTAATTTCCTCCTAAGCGTTTGACATATGCCTAAAATGTATTATGTAAAAGCTTTGTTTACTGTACATTTTGATTTATTTTAACACCAGCATTCTGTACCAATATTGTTAATCTTACGGTTGTATTTTTATATGTTGTGTTTGAGTTTTTTTACAGCAGGAAAACTCAAAGGTGGGCGAATGTTGTGAAAGCACCAAAGAGCGAAGGGGTGGTTGACCCGAAGAGTGGTGAGCGCCGGCTAGTTTTTCTTGAGTGGCAGCAGGGGGAGGAAAAGCGCTCGAAAGGATTCCTCTAGATGCGTTTGGAGGAAGCAGACGGCTATGAGCGTGCGCGATAATATTTAACCTTTTTTATGCATCCTTGTAAATACTTAATAAATGTTTTATTTAAATTGAGAAACACTGTAGCCACATCATTTATTTCGCACTTAGTTTAGAGATTTTTAAATAAGTTGTGAGAATTGA